>CM062805.1:1249309034-1249909034 GCA_031772625.1 Pinus tabuliformis | reverse complement strand
GTAATTTTTGGTTTCAAGAAAAAAAAGAGTGTACATATTTTTTATTTTTCTAGTTTCCATTCATAATGTGTTATTAGGTTGCATTCATTTTGGAACAAAAAAACAATACTCCATTTCTCCTCATTGCAAGGTATTTACATTTATGTTAATAATGATATCTTTTAACTACTCATCAAGATACTTATGAGCATTCTTTTTAGAACCACATAAAAACTATTCAAAACTCTTTTTCACATAGTCTTAACCTTTATATCAATAATAACATGTTCCCACAAATAATTTAAAAGATTTTTTCAAATAAAAGAACTTTAACATTCTCACATTGATCCATGATCGTAGGAAAATCGTATAGTTTCAAGATTTCAACATTAGACATTAAATACATATTCATATATGAAAGTAACTACAATAGAAGGCATTCTCATAGGGCATCAAATAATCACTTAATATGTGCACTGTTAAGGTACCTCTTGGTTAATGTTCACCAATTTGAATCCCTTTTGACCTAAACTAGATTTTATAGTGCTAGTGACTAGAATGGACTCTATCTCAAGCTATTAATTTAGTCACAAAAAAACTACAATGAAAAGTACAATCATCATAAATGATTGGGTCAAACTTTTTATCTTCCATAGATGTAATGATCAACTTATGTTTGTAATTTGTAGCATTATACTTAGATTCATGGTATGTGTTGTGCAATCCATGTTTGTCCACATCAAGTGAATCCCTTTCATTAGAGAAATTTTAAGGTCTAAAATCGGAATCCTAACGAATATTATAAAATAGTATTAGAAACAATAAAATAAGATTACATTACATCATCAAATTTTAGAAGGACAAAAAAAAATAAAAAATCAACTCATATTTCAACTTATCTCCCTACAATTTTATTCAAATTTCAAACGAGAACACTCATTGGATGCATAGTTTAATTCCTCATCCAACGAGTACTTGTGTTGCATACTTTCGATGGACTCTACTACATAAAAAATGAAAAATACATGAAAAGATGTGTTTGCAATCACATTATTCATCAAGGATAATTTTAGGGGCGAATGTTCGCCCTTTGGCGAAATTAAGGGGTTTTAAATTTTTAGTGGGCGAATATTTTGTATCATAGTACATTTTTACAAATCACCTCAAATAGCCCACCTTATTTTAAGGGAGAGGCTAAAAAAGGTAAATTTAGCCCTTGAAATTAGGACTTACAGCCTTCCATTAGCCCATTTTCAAGAATAGGTTTTATTTAAGTGAATCCTATGGGCCAAATACCATATTTATAAAAGAGGTATGGTAAATTAATAAAAATATAAATAAATGAGAGGTATGGTAAATTAATAAAACATTTTTTATATTTACTCCATAAGTCACCTTATATACATGTAAGGGTGTAAACAAATAAAAATATAAGTAAAGTGGAGGTATGGTAAATAAATAAAACATCTTTTTATACTTACTCAAAAGGTATGGTAAATAAATAAAAATATAAATAAACTAGACGTATCGTAAATAAATAAAACCTCTTTTTATATTTAGTCCATAACCCTCGTTCTATTTATGAAGGCTCATGAAAGAGGTTTTATTTAAGTGAATCCTATGGGCCAAATACCATATTTGTAAAAGAGGTATGGTGAATTAATAAAAATATAAATAAACAAGAGGTATGGTAAACAAATAAAACATTTTTTTATATTTACTCCATAAGTCACCTTATATTTACGAACACTCAAAAAATGGGTTATGTTTAGGTGAAACCTATGACCAAAATACTATGGGACAAATACCATGGACTAGATTGTTATTAATACCATGGAAAAAACCATTATTAACCCTAATATTAGAGTTAATAAAAAAAAATGGCACATGGTATTGACCCATGGTATTCACCAAAATGGCACATGGTATTGACCCATGGTATTCACCTGGAATGTAGCCTATTTAAATGGGGGAATTAAACCAGCATGTAGCCTATGCTAAGATTCACTAGGACTTTACAAAGTTTTATTATTTAGTGAAAGACTCACGAAGATCTTACAAGATTTTATAGTTGAGTAAAATATTCGCCATGCCTGGTGAGAGATTCGCCAAAAAATTATATATACATATTATATTATTGATAAAATCGCCTTCCATTTTTCCTATATACCATGGAGATTCGCCTATTTATTATATTTATAAATTTAGGGGGGGTTCTTAAAATTTTCCCTGTTATTTATGTATTAATTTTCTCAATTTTCGTGTAGTAGGATCCATTGAAAGTATGAAATATGGGTACTCCTTGGATGAGAAAAATAATTCTTCATCCAACGAGTGCTTCAGCTCAAAATTGAATTAAGATAGTAGGGAAATAAGTTGAAAACGTAGTTTATTTATTCATTTAATATTTTTACTTTTTTACTCCAAAAATGATGAATCAACCCCCATGATTGACATCATCATCTTGAATCTTATTGTTTGTTATAAAGTTGATTTTGGCTGTACAGTTTTGTTTTGAGGCCCATTTTTTACCTCAAATTTTATTTAATAGGCTTATGGCTACGTGATTTGACCTATTTGTTTCTTCACATGTATACATAATTTTCATCATTAATTACATAATAATTCAAAGTGATGGGTGGCCTACTACCCCAATTTTCTTTTAATAATGTTTTCAATCATTTTCATATACATGCTCAAGAAATAATTAAGATATTGGTACCCAAGAATCTCTATTTTTATCACCAAAAATTCCTTGGTAATGTTTTCTTACCATATTATCTAAGTTACCAATATTCCTATTCAATTCCCTAAGAACATGGAAAAATTCCACCCTTTTGAACCTTTCAAATTCTTTATTTATCTTATAGAAAATTTGCATAATAACACATTGAATGTATCCCATGCCTTTATAAAAATATCTAATTATTAATTTTAAATCTCTAATGACAATTATGTTTCATTGTTGCCCTTTATCAGTCATCCGTATATCTTAGAACAACTTGAGTGTCTCATCTTAATCATTAGAATGCTTTCCCAGCCCCAAACATAGTGTAACACACCCAACCCCTTGGTATTGTTAAAGAGGTGAGGGTAATAATGTTTTTTATGTAAATGGGTGCTTAGCTCGAGTGGTAGGGATGGTGGTTTGCCATCCCATCCACCCAACTTCATGTCCCCGGAGACGTGACCCATCATAGTAAGGCTACAGGGATATGTATCCCATTAGATTCTTGAATCCCCCAAGACTGGTGGTTTCTAGACATATCGGTCCTAGGTTGAACTATGAGTTCCTGATATATGTGGCTTATGAGTTCTTACATATATCTAGGGAGGTTGCAAGTTCCCTATCAAAAAATATTAAAAAAATAATGTTTTTTATTATTCCTTATTCACCTTGAACCCATCTCTAAATACACCATTGTTTTCTCTACTGGTCAAGCTCTTTATGAAAATATGAACTTCATCTAAATTGAAACATAGGGCAAAAATATGGCACTATGAAGATTACTCTATTTTGTTATGTCAAAGCTCTACGCACTGACATTTGGCACATAGTTTGTCACCGCAAGATTACATGTCAGCTAGTGATGGTTTCATGTTAACCCCACATCCACTTAACTCTTCTTGTTATCACTTGATCTATCTCAAAACTCGAATATATAATTGAAACCAATGTTACATATTATATTATATATATAGATATATATATAAACTGTTAAGAATAACTCCATATAAACTCTTCGCAATAACCCCTAGTGGCCAACGCTCCACATGGTGCTAGTAATTATTCATGATGTGACCAGGATCCTACATCAATGTCATCCATTACATGACATTGTTCTTGTACTCATGGTATGATATGACCATTGTGTTCCAATGATGTTTGATTGGACGATGTTTAGGAATCTTTGTGCTAATGAAATAATCTCACCCAAATTCTTAAAACCACATACTATATCTCACTTCCTTCTCAGCGATGCATCACATGGTCAGATTCTTCTCAGGCAATTTGGTCATTGGAAACAACCAGGGTTGCCATGGCCCAAAAACCACTCGTCTAGGCACACCAATCCAATGGCTTCAACGTGGCTTTCCCCACATCCATCCACATCATATTTTCTCCATCCCAATGTTTCACATCATTTACTCCATCCCAGTGTTTCACACCATATATAAGTGATTTGAGGTATTCTTAGTTTAAAGAAAATTACATCTTACCATAGTGTTTCACACCAGATATGAGCAATTTGAGATGTTCTTAGTGAAAAGAAAATCACATCTTACCAGGTTAGATTTATGAGAAATCCTCTAGCACCTTAAAATTTCCTTCCTTAAGTGTATGAATATTAAATCATTTCAAGAAATGGGAAGGGCATTTTGTCATCATATTAAACCTTCGTGAAGTACCCATTTGACCATTCAATGCTCTGGACTAATATCCACATTGAAGTATATACAAATCAGGGCTATGGAGCATCGATACATAAGTCTATGTGTCATTTTGTGCTCCTCTGAGTTCTCTCAACCATCCCAAGGCTCAACCCATACCCATAATTCACAACCATGAAAACAATCATGATGCTCTAGCTCAAAAAATCATTCCAAATCCAAGAGGGAGATTGATTTTAACTTTAGTTATGGTGTTGTATATTCATTTTTGCTAGCGGTTTTTTTTGGAAAAAATTAATTCCAACCACCTGCATTAAATGTCTTGAGTCTAGTTCCTTCTGGAGAATTCATGAGGAAGTTTTGAGAGTTCAGGTAGCTTCCTGAAGAATCCACTGTCACTCGAGAAGCTTCTTGACAGTGTATAAATACCCCTATTTCACAATAAAAATTTTAAGTGTCTTTTGTGTTCAATTCTGATTTTTTCGTTCTCTAATTTGGTATCAAAGTTTGGTTGAGTGTTGAGAGCTTAAGGCTCTTCTATGAGCGATCAGTGTGAGATCACTATGTGAGGGATCATTCTGTGAGTGATCAGTATGAGATCAATGTGTGAGAGATCAGTGTGCTAAGAGTGTGTTGCAAAGAAGCCTCAGAGAGATGCCTATGTGGAAGGGCAAGATGGTCCAAGGACTGAGGTTACTTCATCCCTGTGTGTCAGTTTTCACTGGTGTGAACTTGCAGTCTGTCTGCTTGTGTGTAAGAACCATCTGGTGCAGAGAACTGGTTCCGATACTCGTTGGAGGGTTCTGAAACAGTGTGGAATAGTGGTTTGGGGGGGAGGGTATTCAAGAAAGCTAGGGTCGAGCTAGATAACCATTAGGAAGGTCCACACATTTGTTTCATTTAATATTGTGGTGTTTGGAATATTGTAGCCTATGGAAGTGTCGTCTGACTTCCAAAAGTTCCTAGTGTGTGTGAAGATTGGTGAGGTTGTTTTATGCATGGTGACCATGAGATTGGTCTACTACGGTGAAGAAGTGGATATTGTTGTCAAGTGTTTTCTTTGTTGTAGTATTGTGTGTGGAGGAACTGTGAGAGAGCTCATTGTGTGCATTGTTTAAGAGTTCTGTGGAAAGCCCACTGTGCAGAGAGCATGAGACAACATTAAATTTCTTGTTGTGTTGAGTGTGTAGAGAGCATGAGCTCTTACTTCTATGGGAAAGCGACATAATCACAGTGAGTTGTGTGGAGCCCTGAGAGCTGGTTAAAGAGATACATGAACTCTCGACCTCAGCAGAGAGTGTTTTTATTCTATTTACCGAGCTACTGTGGAGATCTTGCAATCCAAAGTACAAGTCATTGTGTTAAGTGTTTGAAGGTTGTTTTGTTAAATATTTGAATTCATATTGTATAGCACTCGCAAGGGATATTTGAGCTGGAGCCGACTAGACGAAGCTGCTAGACTTGATGAAAACTAATTGAGAGCATGAACCTGGAGATCATTGTTCGATCATTGTGGATTTTTGAATGAGTCTAACAGCTACGGACTGGGAAGAAGAGTGATTCCGGCGGCCAGTGAAAGCTCCAATTCTCCAACGAAGAGGGTTGAACTTGTACCATCGTGGAGTTTCCTATTTGAAGCAGCCTGTTGCTGTGTGGAGATGTTGTCAACGTGAAGTTGAAGTGAGATAACGATGTGCCGAGCGTGAAGGAGCTTGAAGGCAAAGGAGTGTTGAGGAAGAAACACCCTGTGTGAGAAAGAACTCACAACCTATGGAAAAGTGTGGTGGTAGTTGAAGATCACTGAATTTTCATTAAAGGAAGTGTAAAGTTATTTCAATTTGGTGAGTGTTTTCAAATGCTCTTTTTTAGCAGCGTTGCATTAAAAATAAAAGGAAGGAGGGTCCATTTAAATAAAATAATAGAATTTAATATATTCACATGATGTAATTAAAGTTGTGAAAGGCATTAAAATAATTTGGAGACTTTTGAGTGTTTTTTAAGTGGGTTTATAAAAAAAGAGCGTTTTTATGTATGGGGAGATGTTTGTGTTATTCCTTTAAAAGGAAAATATATATAAAATGGGTTTATGTACCATGAATTTCTCATGGTTTAAAGTGAGAATCTTAAGGCGTGATTTAATGTGTGATTGATTGGGCTATCTGAATTTGTTATTATGGCTATTGAGAACGCTCACAAAGATTTGGCTTTATGGTAGAGTGATGAGCGATGGGTCAGAAAAAGAGGCTCAAAGAGTTTTGAAGATACGTACAAAACATTATGAGAGAGAATAAAAAAGAAGAGGTGGAAAATGAAATATCAGATGAAGAATTTGAGGACATCGATGCAATATCGAAGCAGTTAATGCCAGTTTTGCCTACTTTCTTAGGTAAAATTCTTAAGCTTTGGGCAATTAAAATGGAAGGACGGCTTGGTTCAATATATTTACAAAAATTTTCTAAGAAACTTATATTAATTATGATGATAAGTGTAGAAGTGCAGTAGCATTACTTCTCATTATATCAGCTCTCGATGAAAGCATTTTGTCTTGTATTTTGCATGAATTTGGTGAGATACATAATGCAAAAATATTTTGGGGTGTTCTTGAAATAAAGTACAATATTGAGGGGAGTGAGAAAGTTGAAGATGATGAAAGTGCCAGTAATTTAATTTCTAGAATTAAATATCTAAAGGATAAATTAGGTGACATTGGTGAAACAATATCTAGTACAAACCTGCTTGTTGTGACATTAAATGGAATTACTGATGAATATCAAATGTTTATCACTGGTCTTTCAGCTAGAGAGAAGGCTCCTACTTTTGATGAGTTGGCAAGTATACTTATGTATGAAGAAGAGTGGAGAATAATACTTAAACAAAAATCTCCCAACTCAGATTTAGCATTGATGGGTAAAGAGAAGCAATCCTTCAAAGGCAAAAAATGGGAGAAAAATAAAGGCAAAAAGCCACAAGTAAAATCATTTCAAGGTACACCTTTACCAAGGACAAAAGCCAAATCAAGTAGAGATAATGTGTGTTATTATCGTGGAAAACATAGTCATTTTTCTAAGAATTGCATGAAAACAAGGTCTGGTCAATTTAAACAAAGAAGGAATTCAGGAAATTATGTCGATAGAAATGAAGCAATTAGTCATGATTTTCACAATTTTAGATTGTTTGTGTCCAATGTTGCTTTATCAGCTAAAAGTGATGATTATAATGCTTGGTTTATAGATTCTGGTGCGTCAATCCACATGTCATGCAAAATATATTGGTTTGATACTTATCATGAGGTTAATAATGGTGGACACATCTATTTAGGAGATAATAGATCACATGAAATTAAAGGATATGGTGATATAAGTGTTATGATGCCGAATGGACAAGAAAAAAAAAATCAAAATGTGGTGTATGTTCCAAGATTAAAGAAGAACTTAATTTTTGTCTCTACTATTATAGATCAACATTTAAAAGTTGAATTTGTGAAATCACATTATTTGGTAAAGGATGTGCATGACAACTACAAGCTTGTTGCAAAAGGAATGAGAGTTGGAGGATTATACAAGTTGGATGTAATGAAGAATGGGAATCAAGCTTTGGCATCAACAAGCATGTAAAATATAGAGCATTGGCATCAAAGGTATGGACACTTAAATCATAATTACCTAATGTTACTACAAAATAAATTGATGGTAGAAGGCCTTCCAAATATTATGGGTGAACACTTTGAATGTGAAGGTTGTGCAGTAGGAAAAAAACATAGGGAAGAATTTCCCATGCATGAAAATAGAAGAAAATGTGAAATACTTGAACTAGTGCATATTGATGTATGTGGTCCAATGCAAACTAAGTCACTTGGTGGAGAATATCACTTTCTTATATTTATTGATGATAGCACTAGATACATGTGGGTGTACTTTAGAAGAAACAAAAATGAAAGATGTGTTATCAAATCGTGTGTTGTATAAAAGTGAGACTATGTTGTAAGCCTAGCTGAGACTTAGACCAACATTCATGTTAATGAAGAGTATGTTTGTGTCTTATGTATTGTGTTATAGGGTATTTTGTGTGTTTATATTATGGTTGGAATTAAAGGGGAGTGTTGGAAAACATTAATTCCAACCACCTACATTAAATGCATTGAGTCTAGTTTCTTCTAGAGAATTCAGGATGAAGTCTTGAGAGTTCAGGTAGCTTCCCAAAGAAACCACTGACATTGACTCGAGAAGCTTCTTCAAAGTGTATAAATAGCCCTATTTCACAATCAAATGTTCAAGTGTGTTTTGTGTTCAGTTATTCTTTCTGCGTTCTCAAATTGTTTTTGTACAATTTAAAAAAAATTCAGCGAGCGCATACTCGCTTTGACTCAGAGCGAGGATGCCATTTGTCACAATTAGATCCACACAGGGACCATCAAGGTCAATTTGGATTCTTGCATATATTTACACATGAATCCCTAAATATTTTGGAAGCAATGGGCATAGAATATAGGAATGATGGTATTTTTTTTATCATGGATGGCCTATAAGCTGCCACATCATGGCATAATCATAACTTGCCACTTGACCACTCCCTTATAGGTTTGTGTGGGCATACCAATATGTCTATATAAATAGCCATATTTTATATATAAGTCCCAAATACATATACGTGCATGGCATAATCGATAGCTTATGTAAGGTTTTCTCCCCTTACATCAATGTATTAGGATTGTACAAAATATGCATTACCCTATTGATATTTATAAATATCAATAAAGTTTATCCACGTATTGTTTTTATTATAGTGTCCATCCCACTTTTATATATATATATTAATAAATTCGCATTTTAATACATGGAAATTTTCTTACGAGAATATTCACAGTGGTTTATATATAGGGTCTTTAGAGATCCTTACATGTTCAATGTTTAATAGTCCATTTTAGGTTTATCCGATAGCGTTTCTAACATGAAATTATAGGTTACAGAAATTCATTTTTTTCTCTAAAAGATAATGATGGGGTTAGGCTTTAGTTTAAGTTACAAAAATTATAGGACTAGCTAAAAAAAATTGGTCATAATATAATACTTATTTTATTTATGGGATGAGTTATATTATATATAAATAATGTTTAAGAAAATTATAACAATTATTACTAGCAAAGAATTATTTTCATTCTAGACTTATCTTAGTGTCAAGAGGTATCAAATTTCTCAAGATGAAAACCTTATTTTGAGTGAAAAACTTGATGAAAGATTTGAATCTCAAGAGGTTTGATTCCTCTTGTCTCTTTGTAAATGTGGTGTTAAGATGCATCGGTATTGGTCTTGAGCAACAAACTAATAAAATGTATTAAATATATGATTTTTTTTTATTTACATTTGTTTTATATAACATTTATATAGTTGTATTGAAATTTTTTATTTATGTTTCACATTATTCACATTATACTGTTACCACATGCACCCTCATATAATTCTGAGGTAGAGAACATATATCCATAGGATATAATATCTCTCTTTCCAGATAAACACACACATTGAATAATTTTTGTTGTCAATATTTTTTGAAATGTTATATATATATATATATATATATATATATTTGCAAATATTGTTTTTAGGCTTTGAGATATTTGGCAAGTCCCTAACTACATTTTTCTTACCCAAATTTATAATATGATCAAAATTTAGATATCTCGGCCTCACATGCCATAGGCAACTCTCATAAAAAATTCATAAGGAACACTTTTCATAATTTTCTTTTAGCACAAATATTGTTATCATTTCTTAAAGCTTCAACTACTATTTAACCTACTCCTGTAGTGATTTGGAAATTTTTAGATCTAAACAATACATCATAACCTTGGTCACACATCAGCAAAACACCAAGCAAGTTATAGTGTTTCAGGATTTCAATAAACAAGACATTATTTGCCTTACCTCTTGCATTCACTAGGCTAATAAGTATTTTTCCCATAATATTGCCTAGTGAATCCTTGCCAAAGGTCACATTGCCTTTGTTGATTAGTTTCAATGATTTTTTTTTATTTTTTATTTTATATTTTATATTTTTATTTTATTTTATTTTATTTATTTTTTTATTTGTTTTATTTTTTTATCTCCTCTCATGTGCTTGGAACAACCACTGTCAACATACCAATGGTTGCCTTGATTTTGAGCATATCAAACTAAGTCACAATATCCTTTTTTTTGCTTTTGTTTCCACACTTTAGGTTGTTGGTTTGATTGCATCGTTCTAGGGAATAGTCTTTTTTTCCCGATTCTTCAAAGAAATTCTCTATGCCTATAATTTTGACAAATATAACATTGCATAACATTAACTAGTGGAGAAAATGCATTGTTAAGTCTAGGTCTATTTCTCCTTTGTTTGGAAAATTGATTATCAACCTGATAATTTTCTCCCTGGTCTGATTTTCCTGTATGATAGATTTATCCTACAATTTGTAGTTTTATGACCATATTTAGTACAAGAAAAACAATATGCAGGACAAAATGCCCTTGTGCCTAGTAAGACACCACTATAAATGTAGAAGGAATATGAGTCATAAAGACTTATTTGGCTATCTTAAGTGGATTTAAACAAGAAAACTAATCAAATATTTTATTAGCTAATTAAACTTGGAAAGACACCATTTTAAAGTTACAAGGAATATGGGTAAACAAAAATATGAATGTAATAAAGACAAAATTAATACATAATGGTAAACAGGAAGTGGTTCTAGAGGAAATAAGGCATTTGTCTGGGATATCTTCCACTCATGTTGATGATGGGTTTATTTATTTAGGATTCATCTGAAAACCATATGGATTGGTTAATTGACAAGATCAACTAAAAATTGGATTGATGAAAACACAAATGGATGACACTGGGGGAAGAGTGGTTATGCTTAAATGTGTTTTACAAAATCTATTAGTATTCTTGATGGATCTTTTTCCATTACCTAAGGAAATCATCAAAAATATTATATCAGTTATGGGAAATTTCTTATGGACAGGGGTTCATAATGTAGAAAAAGTAGACAAGATACATCTGATTCGTTGGTCATTGATAGCAAGACCGGTAGCGGTTGGAGGTTGGGGGATTATTGATCCTAGAAATTTCAATAAGGCACTTATCATAAAAAGCATGTGGAGGTTGTTCCGGGAGGAGGCATTTGGGCTGATATTATCAAGGACAAATATATGTATGGCCAATATTTTTCGACTTGGATCACTAATGGGGCAAGAAAGAAAGCTCAGACATAATTTATTTGGAGAAGCATGTTCCAAATTGTACAAATCCTTATGGGAAATGTGTGTTGGTTGTTGGGTGAGGAAGCTAGGATTAAAGTGGGTTTAGACTATCTTATGGGCATGGTGGGGAATCACTTGTTACCGGTTAGTATTCTCATTCACATTCATAACAAAGAGATTTATTATCATAATCAAATTATTCATTATAGGAATAATGAGTTGGATCTTCAAGAATGGTATAAGGGAGAGGAGTTGGAGTTGCCTTTAGAATGCATTGATCAATGGGAGGATTATAATGCTTAAGAAAGGAATCCTAGTAGTAAAAGACATATATATGAACTTTCCAAGTGAGGAGAAGGGATATGGATTTCCATTTATTTTTTAGATCATATTGAAATGGAACATCCCAAATAAATAAAATGTTTTAGTTGGTTATCCATTCATAATAGGATATTGACATGGTAGAATCTTCGAAGGAAAGGGTTTCAGGGACCGAGAATTTTCCTTATGTATAGGGAGGGTAAGGAGGATAATAATTGTCTCTTCATACAATGTCTTTACACAATAGCAATCTGGAATGGGGTGCTGGGAATTTTTTAAAATTGCGTCAAAGGGAGTTGTACGGAAGTTATCATCATGTATCAGAATTTGGATCAAAGACCGAAAGTTTAGGGAGCTACCTTTATATATCATATGGACTATTTGGAGAACGCATAATGGCATCATCTTTGATTAGAAAGGATTGGAGGTGTAAGAGGAAATTAATAAGACAATAGTCTATTTCAACAAAATTAGGCAGATACTGGGAAACAAAGGCAGAAGGAATATCAAGATTAGAGAAATATGGCATTCATATCCAATGGGGTTCTTTGATTTGGCATGTGCTAACAGTGCATGTGTATGTGGAGCTATTATTTTCATCAAGGCTGATACAATCTATCATTTCTAGTGGGAGGGTGGAAAAGGAACCAACAATAAGGCAAAAATCAATGCATTATGGGTGTATTCATTGTGGAAAAATGGTTAGGGATTAATCAGATACAGATCTACGGTGATGCCAAGGGAATTGTAGAATGGGTCAAGGGTCAAATGATTTCAATCCACCAATTTTAATTAATTGAATGAATTGTATGAAAACCTTGTAACATTTTACCATATCTATAGAGAACAAAATTGAACTGCAAATTTTCTTTCAAAGAAAGGTATAACAAGGGAAACACATAAATTTTATTTTTCTTCCTTTGTCTATGGAGTCATGAGTAATGCAGGTACTATCAACTATTCATAATGGCATATAAGGCTTTTTGTATGTCTTTTTGTGCGTAGGAAGGATATAGGAATTTTAATGATTTCTGGGCAATAAAAATAGGATATCAAGGTTACTTGAATAAAAAAAAATTGTACATTCTATTTTGTGTAGCAAAGGGTGTAAGCTGGTATTAAAGCATTACATTTTTAGAGGCAAAGCTATAACTAGCTCAAACATTTTGATTTTTTGTAATCTAATGATGGAAAATATGAAATTGTGATTTGTTGTATGTATTACCTTTAATACTAAAGAGTAGGAAAAAGAATATGAGTCATGAAGAATTACTTGGCTAGTTTGAGTGGGTTTAAACAAGAACAACAGAATAATTTATTTTATTAGCTGATTTTCCCAAATAAAAAACTTTGTAAATAAATATTTTGCTTGCGTTTATCATATGTTTGTGTTGATAGTTGATTTATCACTTAATAAATTTTAACATTGTGTAAAAGCCAATCTTACTTAAACCAGAGTGGCCTGTTTGTGATCTATTTTATGAAGGTGAATGAGAATCCACTGAGCCACCTAGGCGTATTGTGGGGATTGTTGAGTGGTGGAGCGGAGATAAATGCTTGGGTCTTCATATAGTTCCAGCTAGAGAAACATTCATATGACATGACTGGGTCACCTGTGTGAACTCAACCTGTGACACTGTTGCTAAAGGACATCCCAGCAAAAGTGGATAGTGTTCTGCGGGGTGAGAAAAAAAGTAGGAACAAAAATCTGTTGGGGCATTGAAAGCAACAGGCAATAATTGAACTGAAGCCTACAATGGGATTTGTTCCCCTCAGGCGTGATACCAACTGGGTTGGTTGTGAGTGTGGGGTATATGGGCATTGGGGTCAAAAATCCCTAGGTCATTTGCTCACATGATGAAGAAGCATAGGTAATTCTATTGCTGGATGCTTGGATTACTATAAGCAATTGCAAATCAAAAAATTGTTTCATGTGTGGAGATGAGTGGGTAGTGTTCTCCGTGTAATTAGAATTGTACGTTGAAAGCTTGCGTATCATGCTCAAAGAAGAAAATAAAATGCTAGAGTTCTCCATCACTGATTCACAATTTGCAACTATAAATTTATAGTGTGATTAAGGCTCCGTCATGAACACCCTTGCTGGAACAGTACTAAAAATTACACAAGAGAACTTGGAAGCAACTGAATGGTAGGGCAATTGAGAGAACAAGTAGTGGAGTTGGCCAAGGGTTTTTTGCATTTTAGAAGTGGTTTCACTAACATCAACACAGAAGGTGCAGTAGAGGTAGTGGCCCAAAGATGGTGGTATGAGTATCTAGCTGCAAAGGGCATCAACTAGTGTGGATATGCTCTCATGTTAGACTATGAGAACATGTGGGAAAAACAGGCTTTAGTTACCCAAGTGATATGGGCTACAAGTGCGTAGAATTGGTGGAAAATCCATGGAGATAGAGGATGACGCCTGTGGATGCTAAATGGGGATATTCGGCGAGTCACATTTTCCTTCAACAACTAGGATCTACATTTTCTCCACAAATCTGGTTGTAGATTCACATAAGATGGGATCGATATGTTATTAAAATTACTTCTGAATAGCATTGGATGCTACGAAGCAAACCATGCTAGTAACCAAAATAGCTTTCTTTGTTTACGTGGTGCTAATTGAGGTGTAGGTGCTACTATCGGATTACATGACAAGGGTTCAAGTGTGTGTAGGGGAGATTTAAATGTTGTCATAAAAACAATCAATTAGGTTAGGTTAGGTTAGGTTAGGTTAGTAACAATCAATTATATATATTATATTATATATAGGTTAGGTTAGGTTAGATAAACAATTTTAATTGCATAACTATTTTGGTAAGTTAAGTAAGGTTTTAGATATGAATTTAGGTGATTGGGGAATATGTTGAGTTAGTGGATATTCTGTTTGTGTATTCTTATAGGTAAGGTCAAGGTCATATTGCATTGTTTGGTTAGATTTAGTCAAGAGAAACTCAATACAAGTCTTAAGGGGGATTGTTAGGTAAATTTTACTAGGTGAAAGTGTCAAAGTTTCTTGGTTAAAGAGTGGTTGTTTTAGATATATGGTTTTCTTACTCATGGTTTCATAAATGTGGATTGCATGTAATGAAAATTTTTAAGGACTTAGAAAGAACCCATTGTAAAAATGCCTAGAAATGTGAGAAGTGAAGACTTATTTTGTAGGCTTGCCAAATTTGGTAAATAAACACAAATAGAATATTATGTTAGTAAACTTTCCAAAATTAAGCAACCAAAGATAAACATAAAGTTTTGTTTTTTCTTTTTAAATTACTTTATCTCTCAATAAATTTTAACATTTCTTTTGTTCTCTAATGAAATACATTACAATTTAACTTATTTGTTTGGTATTTACTTCAAAGCCTTGCACTTTGACTCCCAATCAATAGAGGATATGCCATGATGGGTTACTCCATGTTGTTGCTATTAAATTCATTACTCTAGCAATTTGAACCTGAAAAGGGCATGCAACTTTAAAAATTAAGTTTTCCATTGGGTTCCTAACTATACCATCTCCTCATTTCAGTAAAGAGAGAAGAACTATATTAAAGTTCCTTGTTCCTCTTTTCTCCTCTTTTCTCTTTATTTAAGAGAACAATGTTAAAATTCCCTGTTGCTGTATTATATTTATCAAAAACATTTTCCTTTTGTTATTACAAGTTTCCAACCATTTTATTTTTTAGAATACCAGTCAAGCACGTAATATAGAATAGAATGAAAAACATACTTTAGAATAGATGTTTAAATGTCATCATAATCTAGTGTTGAGAATAAAGTGATGATTATACATCGGTAAGTGGAATATTTTCACAGTATAAATTACTTCTGATACTCTTACACTAATTTCTGTCCCTCACTGGGTCGCCATTTCTTTTCTTAGTATCGTAAATTTCCTTGACTGCCAACTTCATCTCTTGGATAAGGACTACTATAGGTGTTTTCACAATTAATAAATAACTAAAGGATTTCGAGTGTGAATATTTATGCATATTGTTGACGATCGTGGTATCTAAACGCATTTATTTTATTTTTACTTCCTAGTCTTAGATAGTTATCGAAGACCGTTATAATTAGATATTGAGTCATGTTTTGGGTTTCCACCTACAGTATTTGGAGGTTTTTGAAATACTCATTTTCTTTGTTATCTTTGATGTTGATATTATATTTTGGGTGCACTTATGTTTTTTTAAGTTTTTATTTTTTTTCTTCTTTCTTTTTCCAGATATATTTGTTTTTAAGTTTCTATTGCTTTTTTACTGTTTTATTTTTTTATGTTTTTTTTCTAGATAGTCTATCTTGGGTCTTCTCATTTTCTTGTTTACTATTAATTTGTCTTCCATGTTAAGATCCTAGTTACTTCTGTGGATTTTTTTCTTACCTATTATTATATTTGTCTCCTTTTAGTGAGTTGTAACTATGGCTTCCTCAAGGTCCCACATAAAATTTCTCTTGAATGTCTAGGAAATAGAAGGTTGAAAAAGTTATGATAGTCACACTAGTTCAATATACTCATATTGTGCTTTCTTTTATGACTCCTAAAGTATGTTTTTTTATTCAATACATAGATCTAAGAATTATTTGAGGTAACAGCCTAAGTTAATCATTCTTCCTTAGTTATCTTTTTGGAATTTATTTCCTTTGTGAAAACAAGTGTTGCTGATTTAGGAATAGTTCTAGCTTTTTTCCTATATGTTGGTGATGTTTAACTCTTAACAACCCCTTGGTAGGATGCATTTTATTGTTTCTCATTTTCAATACCTCTCCCTATTCCTACTTTACTAGTGTTTATGCTTGTTTCTTCATAAAATATTTGGAAAATTTTCCATATTTATAATAGATTTTTCACTTTTAAAGGAAATTTCTTGCAAAGAAGTTGTTGGAAAATAAAGGAGAATGCATTCTTGGAGGCCCTTATCTAGATCCACATGAATATAGGTGTGGGTAGTGGCATATCTTCTATATTTAGGATTAGATTTATCAATGTGCCTATCTAATGTTTCAACAATTAGTTTAAAGATCATCACCACCCTAGTAATGAAGATGTAGATGGGGTAGACATGCCATACAAGTACAACATATAAGGAATCTAACTTTGGATAAAAATTAGGGGTCATTATATTGACATCAAAGCTAGCATAATGTGCCTATCTAATGTTTCAACAATTAGTTTAAAGAGCATCATCGCCCCAACAATGAAGAGGTAAATGGGGTAGACACAATCATATAGGTGTAATAGATGGAACATCTAAGTTGGGATAAAAATTAAGGATCAATATACTGAAATACATAGTTCTAGATCCAAAAACATATAGTCCAGTTCTAAAAGTCATGTATTGGTATCCATTATGTTCAAAGAGGAAATCATATAATACCTTTTCACAAAAAAAATGGTCTAGCATACCTTTGATTAGAGCTTGGTAATTCCTTTATGGCCAATTCCACATTGAACCCATATATTTTATTGTCTAAATTCTCATTCCACAAGAGCTAAGGTGCTTTGTCTAGGAGTTGCACTTGGCAGGTAAAATTTCCTCTCTATTGCAAGAGATCAGTGCCCGGATGGCGATGAATTTCCTCTCTATTGCAAGAGATCAGATTTCTCTAAATCATTTAGTTTTGTTGCCCTAAACTTAAATTAATCATAGATTTCTCATATATCTTGAAGTCGGTAGGTTGGACAAGTTTGTTCTTAGTTTAATAATAAATGTCAGATTAATAATTATTAGATGTATGGTAAGATTTTAATATTAATGTACTAATCTATTAATTTTTTTCTTTATTTTATTAATGCACATATTTATTAGTGTTTTTAAACATTTTCGAGAATGGGTTAAAGTTTATATATGTGTTATATGGAAAGAGTTTGTTAGAGTATTTAAATAAGAAAGTGAAATACAATTAAATTCCAAAGCTATATTTGTTTTCAACAAAGTCTTTATGGCTATACTGTATTTCATAAGTTTTACTTCTATTAAAGAAGTCAATAGTGAAAATTACACAAGATGACATCTATAGTATTATGAGTGCAAATTACAAGGTGACATCTACAATGATGAAGGTGTTTTTTTTTTTGTTTCTTATAGTGTATTTTAGTTTGTTCATGTCTTCACTAATCTTTCCCTCAAATTGTGTGTGTTTACTCAAGGGGCTAGATAAAAAAAGAGATATAAGTTTTTTAAGCTAGCTTAATAAATTAAACAAAAAAACCTTATGAATATGAATTTAATTCAAGAAAGCTCATGACATGTCTATGAATGTTGGAACGAATTAAATATTTTCCCTTGATGATTTCCACTTGCAATCCATCTAGACATGAAAGCCATATCATGTGTGTCCATTTCACTACACAAATTTTTTATTGTATTGCAACAAGTCTCGCTCAGATCCTATACATGTTAAATAGACAAACACAATTATAGGGTCTCATATATCTAACAATTATGGAGATAATATGGTTCAATAAGAAAAATTTCCTTAATCCTTTGTAACATTAACATAAGGGGCATAATTATTAAATCAAATGTATAGAAAAGAAACAAACTCGGTTTATTGTTGGCAACATGTGCCGCTACAGTGTCCTAATGAAAAGCACATCGAAGAGCTCTACCTTTTTATTCTTTGTTTCCTCCTGTAATAACCTTGGATTAATAGTTCATGTAATCAAGTTAACAAAAGGAAAATAATACCAAGGTTATGGGACACATATTCCAAGTGGAATGTTGAGAAAATCATCTTAGTGGGCATCACTTGTTGTTTATTATGGCCAAAGGGAAATTGGCAAAGGAAATGGAAAAGACTTTGAAAAGGAAAAAAGATATTATTGGCATTTTATTGATGAAAATAAAGGAAAATAGGTGAAAAAGAAGGTGAAAGGTCACAGTTTGCATGTGAGGAAGAAATTGAGGGAAAATAGAGGAAAAATGAAGAAAATTGATGCCTCGATAATAAAAAGGCTTTCGAGGATCAATTCACAGCTTTTTGCTACCCTGTTCTCGATTGAGTTTTGAAATTGGTTTATGGGAGGAAAAGAGCACCAATAGGAGAAGGAAAGAAAGAGAGAAAGAAAGAAAGAAAATGAAGCATAAGGAAAGAAAAGGAAGGACAAGGAAAGTAAGGATCAAGTAAGGAAATGTTGGATCAAGCAAATTTGA
Organism: Pinus tabuliformis; assembly: GCA_031772625.1. Taxonomy (NCBI): domain Eukaryota; kingdom Viridiplantae; phylum Streptophyta; class Pinopsida; order Pinales; family Pinaceae; genus Pinus; species Pinus tabuliformis. The sequence goes on along the minus strand of CM062805.1, from coordinate 1,249,889,956 downwards.
CAAAGAAAACTTGTAGGTAACAGATTGCATGTATGATTTCGTAGCTTGTTTTTGCATGCATAGTGTATGCATGTGTATCTTTGATTCATTCATTGTCATTGGCATGAGTTTTTATGGGTTTCGACAATGGTTTCAACCTTGCATTGTCATTTCCGGATAGCCATGGTTACATGGGATTCATTCTTGGTTGAGATTTGGATTCTTGGAAGGTTTTAGATCCATGTGAGGTGGTCTCAGGAAAATGCCAAGGGTTATGGGTGGAGATGGTTTTCTCTAGGAAGGCCTCAACAGGTTGGTGGATATAGGAAAATTCATCAAGGGATGGTGAAGGAATACTGAGTTATCCAAGCTTGGTTTAGATTTATGATCTCGTGATTGGTTTAGGTGAGATCACAATAATGTGAGGGTGGAGTTTGTTTAACTTCTAGAATCCCTTGGTTGTTTACAGATTGGTTTATCCCATGAGATCCCACATTCATGCTTGGAATATGGCAGAGGGGTTCTTGGCTGAAAGAAAGATTTGGTTAAGATCAATCTATGGTCAGGTGGTATGTGTAAGTCCTTGACTTCGTTGGCTTTTGCATATAGTATATAAGAGATAATTTCCTCTTCTATTTCATTAGTAATTATACTTTTTATTATGTGGCTTTAATTCCTATTCTGTTTTTGTTATTTATCTGGTTATATGCTGGTTATAAGCATGGTTGCATGACATATTCAAGTTATGGCTCTTAACATGTCCTTACTTGTAACTGATTGATTAATGAATGCATGACATAATAGATGTTATTGAAGCTATTTTGAGATGGAATTAGTCCTTCTTGGTAAACCTCAATAAATATCTATGTTTAGATATGTATTGGTAACCTGTAGATATCATGTTCTTAATGTGTTTGGAAGAATGAATATCATGGCTAGACCAAGTTAGGTCAAGTCCTTGTCTAAGTCTTCTATTTGAAGATTTTTCTATGTGACATTCATCATTCCGGAAAGTCTCATAAAGTTCTGGGTAGCGATCTAGTCAATAGCCTTGAAAAAGTGGCCTAGATATCACAGCTGTTGTCACAAAACTGAGTGAAAAAGTCTATATTCATTGGGATGCAGGCTCATGAGTGTGACTAGAGGGTCTCGACCACTAGCTTTCCTTGTCACAGAAGCGACTAAGAGCCTACATTAGTGAAAAATCAAGTTAACTCAGGGGTTGGGCACCTTGAGTGGTTTGTTAGCTCCTGGGGTCCTGTAGCATCTGAGGGAGGTCAATAAGCCATTATTTTATCAAATCAATTTCCTTAAGGTTACCTAGGAGGTTTAGTGATGACATAGCAACCCTTAGCTCATGTTTACCCTGGGCAAACCGGTGAAAGTGGGTAGATATGGGAGGAGGTGTTACAAAGTTGTATCAAAGCATGGTTCAAACACTTGACTAGATGGGCTAGATGCATGTGGTTATGTATGCATTATCATGGTTATGGTTGTCATTCATGAGGCCATGGTATTGGTGTAGTTCTAACACCAGAAGGAAGGCCTCTTGTATTTAAAAATGTCCAATGCAATAAATTAATTTCTCAAACCTATTTGTGAGAAAGAATCATTGATCATAATACATGTGGTTAAAAATGTTACCCTTACTTATTAGGAAGATGCTTCAAAGTAAAAATATATCATGACTGTTCTAATTACTTCTTGGAGCAATGATTATCTTTAGAAGAGAAATAATAATGGGCCGTGGATATGATAAGTTACTATAGTAAAACATAATATGGTGGAAAAAGCAGTTTCAAGGAATGAAGAAGAAATTGAGGGTTTATTATGTGCTATTTCTATTTTATAATTTGATTAGGTTGAAGAGGTAAGGACATAATGATAGAAATATTAAAAGATATGGATCATTCAATAAAAAAAGACGACCCAAGTAAATTAAATAAATTTGTTTAAAATAATGATCTGGTATGGTATTAATATCACCTATATTTATGTAAGAATTCACAACTCAAACCAAAAGGTCCTTTTGGAATTTTACACTTCTCCTATACGAGGGCATTAAAAATTCTTGAAAATTTAGAACAAAATCAATAAGGAATTCTTTGGGAATATCTTAAAAATAATGTTCAAAATTTTTGTGGCTAAATGTATGGCCTACCAGCAAAATAATGGAGATAAAATGAAGACCATGGCCCTTTTACAACCACTAGCTATACCAAGTCAACACTAGGAAGAAGTTCAATGGATTTTGTTATAGATTTACCCAAATATGAAGGAATGAATTCAATTATGGCAAAAGTAGATAAAAAAAAAAAAGTATGTCTATTTTGACTCTCTTTCCAATCCTTTTAAAGAAAACATAGTGGAAACATTCATGGAAATAGCCCGAAAGATACGTGGAATTCTCAATATTGTTGTAAATAAAGAAGATCCACTTTTCATTAAAAAGCGTTTGGAAAGAATTATTTTGTTTTTTGTGTATTCAATTACCTTACCTCTTCTATTATTTCCCTCAACTTAATGGGGAAAATAGTATTGTGAATAAATGTTTAGAAGGATATTTTTGTTGTTTTCCATTTGATAAACAAACACAATGTGTCAAGTGGTTTCCGTTAGTAGGATGGTGAAATAAAAATCCTTCAATACTTGATAATAAAATAATGTTCTCATTTCTAGCATTTTGTCAGTATCGTTCTCCACCCATTACAGCACCCTTGAAAAGAACTATAAAGATTCAAGCTCTAGAGGATGACATATGACACTAATGACAGGTTCTCAAACTATTTGAAGGAAATTTGGTTATAAAACAAAATAGAATGAAACAACAAGAATATCATGATTCTAGTGAAATAGAATTTGAAGTGGGATATTTGGTATTTTTGACACTACAACCATATAAACAAATGTCCCTCAAGAAATGAAATAAGGACAAAAAATTAAACCCGAATATTATGGCCCATACAAAGTGTTGAAGAGGATTGGAAGTATGGATTCGACTTTTATTTTCCTTCTCATTTACATATAATCTTCCATATTTATTTCTTAAGAAGGTAATTTCTAACTAGATCATAGACCAAACTATTTTACTAGAGATTAATGAAAAAGGGAAAATCATACTTAAAAAATATAAATATTGAAACAAAGAGTGAACAACTATGGAATTAAACAATTATTAAGTACCCGATCAAATTGAATAATGTAACAATGGAAAAAGTGACATTAGAAGATGCATTATTCTTATAGAAACACCTTGACTTAGTGAATGGTTGAGGATATCATTTTTTTCAATGGGGGAGTATGTTAACCATGAAACACCTTATTAAGCCCTAGGTATTGAGTGATTATATATCTAGTGCTATATCAGTAGGTGAGGAAAAACTTTTCATTGCACCATTACATTATAATTGTACCCTTTCTCTCACTCTCTCATATATATATATATATATATATATATATATATATATATATATATATAGATATATATATATAAAATACACCCACACACACTAAAGCGATGTAGTCTTAAGATCATGGCAGCGTTTCCTTGGTATTGGGTGAATTGTAAAAGGAGGTTTCTCCCTCAAAGTGGATTCAATTCAATGACTTTATATAATTTTTAATATAATTAAATCGTTGCATATATCTTTATCTCATAGAAATAGATTGAGGTGAGGGTTTTTACAAAATGTCACCTATATATCCTAATCTACAAGAAATGGTTGCTCAACACTATTTCCTTAATTCTAGATAATAGATGAGTGTGGGATATTTATGCCCATAGAAATGAAGAGATGGATTATTCAATTCCAATTATGATGGTTTCATATTCTTGAAACTTACAACAACAATAATCACTCTATTACAAGGTGCATATTTTTTATTTAAAGATTGTAACATGGGGTGGTGGGACATTCAGACTCTCGTACTAAAGCATGCCAAAGTTTCAATCTACTTAAATACTACAATTCCTCTTAAAAGGGTGTGTGTCCTTTGTTTCATTTTCCTTATGTATACCTCTTGGTTATTTTTGTTATCTTTTATAATGATTATGAATAAATACCTACATGCGTATGAATTTCGAATATATTTCAATTCCCTACATAAGCAACTAGAGGACAACTCATTAAGGGAATTTTGAAGTAAAAATTGGGTTTGAAAATAAAAAATGTACTAACAAAATAAACTTTAAAAGAACTAATAGGATTCAATATTATGATCTCATCCTCATTGGTACATATTTTTAAAGTAAAAGAAGAAAACTACCCTTGAAGCATATTTTCGACTTATCACCTCATAGGTTTACTCAAAGTTTAGGTGTGGGAACTCATTGGATGTACAATTAGATTCATAAACGAATGCCTACCCACTCTACAAACTTTTGCATAGACACATACTTAAATAATTGAAAGTAAATGGAAAAAACATGTTTATTTCAAGAGACATATTTTTTTACACTTGAAATTTAAGTAAATCTATAAAGAGATAAGTCAAAATACCAGAAAAATGTAGTTTTATTTATTTTACATTAAAAATTTATAATTAAAATTTATAATTTTTAATAGCATTTTATTATATTCCTTAGCATACCTATTTTTATCCCAAGATATTCCTATAATAGTAGTAGCCACATTATGTTAGTGAGGAATCACATCAGATTTTTGGTGGAAGTTCATAACAAGAGATGAAAGACCATAATAAGAGATGGACCCTATGTTTGTACAATATTGAAGAGAAATTTGAAAATTATACTTGGAAACATATCTTGTAGTGATTCTCATGCTAAATAATACATCAATTTATCTGATTAAATATAAACACATGGATTGTAACTTAATATAAAAATAATACCGTAAGATTCACACAATCAACAAATATTTATTATGCTTATGCCATTTGAATCTAAACATAATAATAATACGTATGAAGTAACAAACACTTATTTAGGGATGTTTCTCTTTCAAAAATTACTAGGTAAACATTCTTTAAATAGCTTTTATATATATAAAATTAATTTTAAACAGGGATAAAAAATGTTGATAGTGTCATTTGAAATCATCTAGAAACCCTTCATTACAAAAACATACGTTAAATATCTAATTTTATTAAACCATACAATCTTATTGTTGTATGGCCTTTACGTTTGTTATCATTTATAAAATATTATGTAAACGTGAGTAATAGTTGGTAAATTTATGAGGTAAAGTGAATGAGTGGTTGAAAAACACTATATAAATGTGAGTAATACTTGGTAATTTTGTGAGGTAAAGTCACTAAGTGGTTGAAAGTGAGTACCCGTGCTCCACCACATCTCTCATGCATAATGCATATTAAATACATATTAGGACTAATAGAAATAGAGTTGGAATTCCTTCCCAAAATTTTATTATTCTTTGTGTATATGTGCTCGTGTTGTTTCCCGTTGTAGAATGTTCTTGTATGTTGTGATTTAGACTTACAACATCGGGCATCATTTCCACCCTTTCCACCTTTATTTGGCTAGGTGACAACAACATCAAATGAAATAGTGGAATGAACCTACATAATGAAAACAAAAAGGATTAAAGTGGAAATGACTTTGTTCTACACGTTGCTACCTAAGAAAAGTTTGTTGCCCAGAATATTGTTCGTGAATGATAAAAATCATAAAAGTGAAAATATGAAACTTGCAAATTACAAGAAAAATGAATTTTTTAAACCACTTGTGAATGCTTGGATGTTCCGCTGAATAATAAAGTTTTTTGTGAAGATGTTAATGGAAAGATTGTTAAAATACTTGACGAACATAACGATTGATCCTATGTGCTTGAGGACAATGCAAATGGAAGCATACTAGTTCACATAATATTCGAATAAACAGCTATGTCCCTGCCATTATCTAAGTGATGAAACAATGCCTAAGTGCTCCACCAGTCACGTACAGCTAGATCAATAACTTGAAACACAAAGAGATTTTGCTCACTATATTCATGCCCAATGACTTTAACAATGCCTGAACTCAGCACAATGCCATCCTCTACGTTACAGAAGTCACAAAACAAAGTACCATAGGTTTCATGCTCGAATTCGTAGTTTCCTCACGGCACACCAGCAAATTCAATGCTGAAGATTCACTAGCTTAACTCTTCTCTAGCTCATGATCCTCATTAATACAAGCAACTCCTCATTCAACTTAGCCAGCAAAGTCAAAGTCACTTAATCTCAGAGAATACTCTTTCTTTTCCACACACTTTGAGAAAAGTGTAGCATTACAGTGAAAACCGCAGCGTCACAACAAAAAGGGTCACTCACAACAAAAAGTGCAGCGTTAGGAAAGAAAGCCGTAGCATGTGTCCAGGAACTCGATTTCACTTGAACATGAACAAAACTATGGATTAGGAATAGAAACTCTGTCTTTGAATGATCGCTATATCAATAATGTCAGGATTTGAACTGCCCTTCAAAAAATCTTCACGCGGTTGCCAAACTATGGCCTTACAATCCACCCATTATATAATGTGATTCCAATTTCCTATAAAATGTCTTTTGCCAACTCGACAAGCTCCCTCTATTACTATGTTTCGTGCAAGTGCCCAATTAGCCAAGGTGTTGTGTAGGGTAACACCCATGTTCCAAAGATTATCATCCTAAATAGTCATCCAGATAGGCCAAATAAAATGAACACCAATGTAGCAATACTTCTGCCAAAGGTGTGCTTAAAAATTGGTTCAGTTCCTTTTTGTACCCACACAATTCACCATACTCTATTCTACATAGTCTTTTATATGCATACTTGGAGCGGTACGCATAAGGCTCCATGATATAGTGATCCTCACGCTCCAACATTCCATATCAAAATTAATTTTGGCTCCTTCTCATGACATTAATTCCCATTGAATCAACTAGACATCTTCTGTGCTCCACTCATAGTAACCAATGTCCAATTCATATTATTACACCATCAAAATACTCAATTTCTTCATCGTGAGTCATTGGGAAAAATCTACAAGTGCTTCATTAAACTCAATGCAGACTCATAGTTACCTTATGCCCAGAACCAATTAACAAATTAACACTCTAATCCATCTTCACTTCCACATGCATAGAACTATAATTCATTAAATCCACCATATACAAAGAATATAATTCATCACTCTGTTGTGGTTACAGAAACAACATATGCATCATAATGCTTTTATTTACTTTCAATCAAACAATATTGTACATAAAATTTGTTCTGAGATTCTATTTCCTATTTACACTCTCTTGTAGACCTGTTGGACTGGACTTCGTTTAATTGGCCACCTACATCTGTAATCACTCTCACACCTACTCTCCAATCAATCTGCAACTTACCTGTATATGAACAATTACATAGTTATGGATCATTCTAAATCCATGATCTTCTCCATAGATCCCTCAACTAGTTCCTAAAATCTCTTAATGATCCCTTGAGGATCTCAACAAACAGTCCTATATCTCAATTCTTCCTTTATGAGTAGATTATACCAAATCTCACAATCCTTACTTTCTAGAATTCAATAATTACATAAAAATAATATATTTTCTCTTGAAAAAAATTCTCTTTGAGAATTTTCCCTCTCAAACCCAAGAGGCTTTAGACCTCTAATGCTCTTGCATTAGACTCCCAAGGTTGAAAACATTCATGATCTCCTGATCATGTGGTTTCATATATTCATGAAAAACTTCCAGGGTCCCAAATTTTAGTTTGTAATGGTCCAAATGCTCTGCACCTTTGCTATTGCTGCATGTCTGCTATCTTTTGGTTCATTTTCCTTTCTTCAATCAGCTTGAAATTCTGATTGATCATCACTTCTACTCTCATTTTTCTCCATCTGGACTATTTCATCATTGAATTCCACAGTTCTTCAATCTCCATGTCCAACATATCCTTGGGCTGGTACATATTCTACCATTTGTTGTTGGTTCTTCCTTCTTGCTGAAGTTTTCTACTACTGTCCACTAGCTGTTGCATTCCCACATTCTGCATATCTTCAGGATTCTTACTTTGAATTGCTTCATTGTGACTGCTCTGTGACTCTCCCATCTCTTCACTTGGATCTGCATTAGTTTGCAACCCTTTCCATATGCATCCTCCTTAATCCATTGCTCAAAGAATTGCACTTCACCTTCAAGCTCTTTTGTTTCCCAATGTTGAAATTGGGATTTCTCTTCCTCTTCCATGGTTATCTCCTCTTGCACTGAATCCTAATTTTCCAACATTCTTTCTAATAATTTAGTGTCTTCGATCCATGGGTTAAGAACTTCCATGGAATCTTCGTCTTCATTCAGTCCTATCATTGTCTTTTTTTTTCTTGTGACAAATCTGCCTCGACTTCTTCTTCAACACACTTTTCATTAATGTCTTTCTGTCAGCCCTCTTCAAGACCTATCCTTGCCCCATCTTTTCCATTAGGATTCTTCTTCAATTGTTGAATGAACTCCTTTTGTTGCAACCATTCAAAGCCTTCCTCATCTGAGAGGTTTTCTTCATCATATTTCACTTCAAGATATTCAAGATCTTCATCTGTCCTGAAGACATATTCAAAAGGCTGCTTATCAACTGCATGTAGAAATTCTCACTGTAGATCAGCTAGCTCTGATACCATGTAGAAATTCTTCTCTCTACACATCTTGTAGAGAAACTGTAGATTAAACTGATTATGCAATGTACTAAAGCAAAATACTAAATCTACTTCTACTATCAAACTTGCGGAAGCTTAATCGATTTAGAGCAAGATCAAACAGAACACATATAACAGAGAAGAAGATTCAATCACACATGAAACACAGAAGAATACTCTAGGGAAAGCCTCAGCTAAAAACCCTGCTATCTGTATTATCATACAAGTGGAAATATCTCTGGATTACACAAAGCTTTAGCTCACAAGCTATCGAGCTCTCAGTACAATCCCTCACTGCTGCTCATAGACATAATAGACAACATCGGTGCCTTTCTTCAGTCCTCCAAGCCTCTTATTTTCTTTCTCAGTTTCTCCTAGGTCCTCTAGCTGCAACCTGTGTGATTCTCACCTCACACACAACACTAACCTCTAAAAGAACTGCGCAATCCCGAAGGAGTTAATTCCTTCTGCATGGATGAATTTCCTTTATAGGAAAATTCCTCCAACTAATAGTATAATGTCCATGTCTTTTAATCTCAGCTCGGTCTTTGTCTGAATTGACATGCATGAGTTATTTATGAGAGAATATTTAGTTATCTGGAGTACAGTAGTGTCATGCATGCATGCATTAACTGATTGAACTCGCAATTAGTTCTTCATACTGTTTGGAACTAATTTAACTGGACTTAACTCAGTTAATTGAGCTAACTAACTACAACTCAAATACAACTCATCCTTATCTCTTTAATTAAGGGATAACTTCATCAATCAAAGGGATAACTGTTACATGTCTTCACAAAGACTTCATGTTTGATTTTCACCAACTAATTAACTCAATATGAATTAATTAATTATTTTTCAAATAGCTAGTGAGACTAAATTCAAATTTTAATTCTCAATTTTGATTCAAGGACAAATCAAAATTGGAATATATCCCAAAATACTATTTATAGCAATGCTATTTTTAGCATTTCTATTTTTTGTTATTTCCAATAGAGTTGGAGTATATCCTAATGGTATTTATAGTAATGTTATTTTTAGCATTTCTATTTTTATCATTTACTGTTGCTATTTTCAACACTCCCTCTCAATAAGAAAGGGATTTAACTCAATCCCGATCTTGAACCTTTGTAATGTTCTGCATGCAACACTTCTCACTACTGTTGTTGCTCAAGCAACATAAAAACAAAAAAAATATCCAAGCTAAATCAGAATGATGCCTTTGTCATCAAAGTCTCTGACTGTTATTGCCTCTGTCGATTGAAAACTGTACACCTCTGTGCTCTTCAATATCTGACTTCTCTAGCCTCTGTCACTTTCTTCTATGACTGCATCAATCTCTACTACTGGTCCAATCTTCCAGCATGCATCCGCACTGCACCTCCTCTCATCATGTTGCATTATGCTACGCACTGTTGTAGTGCAACTTAGTTACTGAGAAGTAAGTAAATGATCTCCCAACTAACCTCCCTGTTGAGCTAGAAACAACCTCTGATGCTGAAGCTCCCTCTGCCACTCCATCCACATCTGTCTCTATGCACTCAGTCATTCCTGCTACTCCTGGCCGGGGCTCTCGTAGTAAGGTATAATCAAAGAGGCTGGGTACCTCAAGGATCTTGCCCCTATTTCAGCCTTCTTGGGACTATCTCTTCACATCACCCCAGCTCACATCTGGAGGTATGGTTGCACGTGGTCCTTCTACCCACTTGGCTCAAAATTCCCCCCTACTGGAGGTCTTTGCATGAGTGGATGCCTCCACTCGGTCTCCTCTTGGCTTCTCTAGTTGTGGCTACTCCACAACCTCCTGAAGATGCTTCACCAATTGTGGCTCCTCCACAATTTTTTGAGACTTCTTCTGGCGCTTCATGTTGAGAGGTAATGTATTCTCCCTATGAAACACCATGTCTCCAACATTTGCCTTGCTCCTCAATGGTTTGCATGCATCTTGTACCTCGGGAGCATACAGGTTCTTGACTCGTGAACTGATCTTCTTCACCTGTCTTGTTGTGATGTGTCTAACGAAAACCTTTCCCTTACTGAAGACAAAATCATAGCCTTTGTCCTCCAATATCACGATCGATACCAAGTTCTTCTTCAGTCCAGGCACACACTTCACATCTGTCAAGGTAATGAGAGCTCCATGCTCCCTCTGAAAAGCAACCGTGCCCACTCCTGAAACACTATAATTTTCATCAATACCCATCTTTATGTGCATCTGGAGGTCTCTCTCCTCCAAGGTACTAACAAACTCTTATCGTTGGTCATGTGGAATGAGGCTCCATTGTCAAGAAACTAACAAAAACCCATCATCGATGAAACCATGCATGTGATGAGGGTAAAATCCAATTCAAACTTAGAGGCTAGGGCCTCACCTTCAGATCCTTCCGAGGATCCCTTCTTGGATTTCTTCAATGGACAATTGGTTTCATAATGGCCCACCTCATGACAATTAAAGCATCACATTTTAGATTTGTCAATCTTCTTCCCACCATGAGAAGAACTCGATTTGGAATGAGAATCCTTATCCTTCCCTTTCCTTGCCTTACTACCCAAGGCTAGATTTTCTTCATCCTCCTTAGATGAAGAACCATCTCTGGTGCTCCTCTTGATCTCCTCTTACATAAGATCCGACCACAGTCATTCCCAATCTAGCAGTTTCTCTCTTCTATTCACTGAATCATGGTAGCTATGTTAGTTCTTAGGAAGACCGGGGAGAGCTAGACTCACCATGTCATCATTAGTTGTTGTGATTCCTACACTTCCAAGCTCATCTCTGCAGGTGGTGAGCTGGTTTAGATATGTAGAGATCGTGTCGCCCTTTTCACACTTGATTTTCCGAAGCTTTTCCTTTAGCGCCAGCTTCCTCTAGTCACTGTTGTTCTGATATAAATCCTTCAATGTCTTCCACATTGAAAATGGTGTCTCCTTCCCATGGAGACTTGACACAATGTGATCTGAAACTCCCTCCAGAAGAGTCCTCCTCGCTGTCACCACACATTTCTTCGATTCCGCCAATTCTTGGGCATTAGATGCTACTGGCTTGGGGACTTCTTAATTAATGAATTCCTTCAAACCATTGTCCTCTAATATTGCTTCCATGTGATCCTTCCAAGCTATGTAATTCGAGTTGCCATCCAAGGCATACTCGAGTCTCAAGCCATTGAGCACCATTGGTGAACTTTGAGATGTGATAAGAAATCGATTATGTGCCTACAATCAAGAACTTCAAACTTCGAACTTCTCCCTCCCTTGTATATTTTTCTCCGCTTTGATCACCTTTGCTCTGATACCATGTAGAAATTCTCACTGTAGATTAGCTAGCTCTGATACCATGCAGAAATTCTGCTATCTACAAATCTTGTAGAGAAACTATAGATTAAACTGATTATGCAATGTACTAAAGCAAAATACTCAATCTACTTCTACTATCAAACTTGTGGAAGCTTAATCGATTTAGAGCAAGATCAAATAGAACACATATAACAGAGGATAAGATTCAATCACACATGAAACACAGAAGAATACTCTAGGGAAAGCATCAGCTAAAAACCCCGCTATCTGTATTATCATACAAGTGGAAATATATCTGGATTACACAAAGCTTTAGCTCACAAGCTATCCAACTCTCAGTACAATCCCTCATTACTGCTCATAGACAGAATAGACAACACTTATGCCTTCCTTCGGTCCTCCAAGCCTCCTATTTCCTTGCGCAGTTTCTCCTGGGTCCTCCAACTGCAACCTGTGTGATTCTCACCTCACACACAACACTGACCTTTGAAATAACTATGCAATCCTGAAGGAGTTAATTCCTTCTACATGGATGAGTTTTCTTTATAGGAAAATTCCTCAAACTGAGAGTACAATGTCCCTGTCCTTTAATCTCAACTGGGTCTTTGTCTGAACTGACATGCATGAGTTATTTATGAGAGAATATTCAGTTATCTGGAGTACACTAGTTTCATGCATGCATGCATTAACTAATTGAACTCACAATTAGTTCCCCAAATTGTTTGGAACTAATTTAACTGGACATAACTTAGTTAACTGAGCTAACTAATTACAACTCAAATACAACTCATCCTTATCTCCTTAATTAAGGGATAACTTCCTCAATCAAGGGGATAATTGTTGCATGTCTCCACAAATACTTCATGTTTTATTTTCACCAACTAATTAACTCAAGATGAATTAACTAATTATTTTTCAAATAGATAGTGAGACTAAATTCGAATTTGAATTCTCAATTTTGATTAAAGGAAAAATCAAAATTGGAATATATCCCGAAATACTATTTATAGCAATGCTATTTTTAGCATTTCTATTTTTTCCTATTTCCAGCAGAGTTGGAGTATATCCTGAAATGCTATTTATAGCAATGCTATTTTTATCATTTCTTGTTGCTATTTTCAACACTGCAATACCATCAATCATGCACAAATTGTTAGCTTTAAAAACATAAGACCTTGCGGTCTCACTTGATACTTCAGCCTCTACGTGTTCTTGTTGTTCTAAATCCTTCATATGATTCAGATCCTCTGTAGATTTCTCATCTGCGTCTTCATTACTTTCAAAAAACAATGGGCCTTGTTCTAGTTCACATACCAAAACTTCCTCCACATACTCATTTATTTTGTGTAATTCTTCCTTCAGTTGATCATTCAATTTTTGCTCCCTCTTCACTTGCCATTTGACTTTTCTTTTCATGATCCAGCCATCCCTATGATTTTCCTTATTCATTTGTAACATCTGCATCAATAACTCAAAGAGAAATTTTATCTCAGTTTTCTCTCTATCAATCTCTTCTTGTCTCATCACCTTTATGCCCTTTACCTTTGCATATTTATTTTTGCTGTGGATTTCCTCTAAACCTTTGCAATGAAATTTAGTGATGATTTGTTTCCCCTCCTTTGTGAACTTCATCTTGTTCACTTGTGGACTACACCTCAGCCTCTCTCTTCAATAAGTCTCCATACCTGCCTTCGATATCTTAGCAAGCTTTTCTCCTTAAGCTTGGCCTATTGATATCTTACTTTACCAAGCTATCTCCTTGAGCTTGATCTATGGTTCTCTACCTCTGGAACCATTCTTTGAGCCAAGTCCTTTGCTCTTTTAGGCTCTCCAGCTTCCACTTCCTTTGAGAACAGTAAGTTGTCCTCTCTGTCCAACATTGAGTTGGATTCTCTAGGTTTTGCCACTTTCCTTCAGAGTATCTACGTACTCCGTCTTCATGAATGCAAATGGTCCTTCTTACAGCTCCTCTTGCTATCTACTGCTATCAATCTTTAATTGGCTACCTGCAAAACCTAAAACCAAAGTTATCCTAAAATATACCTGCAAGATCTTTTCACAATCTTAACTCTTCCTTCTTCAGCATTTGAATGGGTCACCTTCTTCTTGATTCAGATTTCGTATGCTCTGTTATGCTTGATTCAGGTTCATCTGCACAAATTTGCTATGCAGTACTTCTACCCGCAAACATTCATTGCACGCAAAATATCACTTTGAAAGGTTCCATTTATTGTAAATTTCCTCCTATGTGTATTCTCACACCCAAAACTACATATTCACAAATCATCAATCTTATAATTCAACAACTCCCGACAACGCTGCCAAAGATTCTTCATTTTGACTTACAAGACTTCCACCAACTTGAATTCTATATAGTAATCATAGTTTGAACTTGATATAAATATGGTGCTTGCACCCTAGTAATGTGTTTACACGTTAATGAAGAATCCCTGAGAAAATTATTTGCATATGTCTCAATGCTCACTTCACAACACAAGGATTTCAACTCTATAGGCACTTTCTTCGACACTGGATGAGAATTGCACTAGTTCGACGGGACCAACCACAGATCTAGAAGCCACTCAGCAGTGCCTGTTGCCTGTCATATTTAAAAATTGATCCTTTCTTCCTGTGTAATATCTTTAACAAATGCACACAAAGCACACTACTTTCTTTTCCTGCTATGTTTTTTCAGTCTTTACGAATCTCCTCTTTCTGCAATCAGAAGTGTATCTGCATATACAACTTCAAGAGCATAACTCTGTTGTAGTTTTCCCAAAAGAGCTTTTACTTGCTCTGATACCAAATGATGACCTAGTAGGTCTATGAATCCCCAAATTTATAGCCTTAAGACACTAAAGGCTACACTATAATCTCATTACAGACATTTCAACCACTCCAGTCTTCTTCGTTACTTTAAAATTGTGCTTCTTTCAATTATTGAAACTGGTGCTAAGAACGGAAGCATACTGGTTCACACCATATTCAAATAAAGAGTTATGTCCCTCCCATTATCGAAGTTATGAAACAACGCCTAAGTGCTCCACCAGTCACATACAACCAGATCAATAACTTGAAACACACAAAGCCTTTGCTCACTCTTTTCATGCCCAATGACTTTAACAACGCCTAAACTCAGCACAATGCCATCCTCTACATTACACAGGTCACAAAACAGAGTACAGTAGGTTTCATGCTACAATTAGCAGTTTCCTCATGACACACCAACAAATTCAACACTGAAGATTCACTAGCTTAACTCTTCTCTAGCTCATGTCCCTCATTAATACAAGCAACTCCTCATTCAACTTAGCCAGCAAAGTCAAAGTCACCTAATCTCATAGAATATTGTTTCTTTTCCACGCACTCTGATAAAAGCATCGCATTATAGAGAAAACCGCAACATCATAACAAAAAGCACCCTTCATAGCAAAAAGCACAATGTGAGGAAGGAAAGGCATAGAGTGCATTGAGGAACCCGATTTCGCTAGAACAAAAACAAAGCTTCTGGATCAGGAACATAAACTCTATCTTTGAACGATCACTATATCAATAATGTCATGATTTGAACTACCCTTCGAAAAATATTCACACGGTTTCCAAACTATAGCCGTACAATTCATGCATTGTATAATCTGATTCTAGTTTCCTATAAAATGCCTTTTACCAGCAGGACAAGCTCCCTTTATTACTGTGTTTTGTGCAACTACCCAATTAGGCAAGATGCCTCATATGGCAACACCCATGTTCCAAATATTATCATCCTAAATAGCCATCCAGAGAGGGAAAACCAAAGGAACACCAACGTAGCAACACTTATGTGCAAAGGTGTGCTTAAAAATTGGTTCAGTTCCCTTCTGTACCCACGCAATTCACCATACTTTGTTCTACATAGTCTTCTCTATGCAGATCTGGAGTAGTACACACAAGGCTCCATGCCATGGTGGTCCTCACACTCCAACATTCCAGATCGGAATTAATTTTGGCTCCTTCTCACAACATTAATTCCCATCGAATCAACTAGACATCTTCTTTGCTCCGCTCACAGTAACCAATGTCCAATTCATATTATTACACCATTAGAATACTCAATTTCTTCAACGCTGGTCATTGGGAAAAATCTCCAAATGCTTCATTAAACTCAATGCAGACTCACAGTTACCTTATGCCCAAAATCAATTAACAGATTAACACTCTAATCCATCTTCACTTCCACATGCATATAACTATAATTCATTAAATCCACAAAATACAAAAAATAGAATTCATCACTTTGTCGTGGTTATAGAAACAACATATGCATCATAATGCTTTCTTTTACTTTCAATGAAACAATACTGTACATAAAATTTGTTCTCGGATTCTATTTCTTATTTACATTTTCTTGTACACCTGTTGGCTTGGACTTCATTTAATCGGCCACCTACATCTCTAATCACTCTCACACCTACTCTCTAATCCATATGCAGCTTACCGATATATGAACAATCACGTAGTTATGGATCATTCTAAATCCATGATCTTCTCCATAGATCCTTCAACTATTTCCTAAAATCTCTTAATGGTCCCTTGAGGATTTCAACAAATAGTCCTATATCTAAATTCTGCCTTTATAAGTAGATTATACCAAATCTCTCAATCCTTACTTTCTAAAATTCAATAATTACATAGGAATAATATATTTTCTCCTAAAAATAAAAATTCTCTTTGAAAATTTTCCCTCTGAAACCGAAGATGTTTGAGACCTCTAATTCTCCTCCATCAATAATCATTCTCTTTCTCTTCCTATTTACATCTATATGGAAAGATAATATAATTTTCGGCATAATATAAATACATATTTTAGCCATATTATGGAAAGTTTCCCACCTAATATTTAGTCAATAGCTTTAACTAAATTATACCCTTAGCAAATTGAGCATTACTTTAAAGTTGACTTGAAAAACGCATATATCATATTTACATTTTTTATAAATGATGTTTTTGTTTTAAAAGGACATGATTGGAGTCTTATCATTATAAACATTTATTTATAATTTATAAATAACTTAATTTTATATATTCCAAAAATATAAATGAATATTAGAAACAAATATAGACATGTTAATCTCTTTATCTATACACCATATTCACAATAATTATATAAAAGATCATTAACTTCAACGCATATGACTTAGCCCCATATTCATAAATATTTACTTAGAATCTACACAACTTAATTTAATTTAATGTGGTACATTCTAAAAATCTAAATTAATATTACATAGAAATATGAAAAATTAGTCTCTGTGAATTTATTATTAAAAATTTCGTGAACCATTTTTAATCATTTACTTTATAACCATAAAATAACTCTCATAACACTAATTTATAAAGTCCTTATCAAACTTTGTTTTCTTAATTACAAAAAAGATGGTAGGATTTTGACCTCTTCCATTTATTGATAATTATATTTCTCAGTCACTCTCAATACATGATTATTTTAATATATATATATATATATAATTAATTAAATATTTTTATTAATTCATATTAAAGATATATCATAAAATGTTTAAGAGTAGTATTTTTCCAGTTTCATTTTTACTAGACTTGTTGGCCAGAACTTAGTAAAAAAAACACACTCACAACAATAATAATAAATTTAGAGACTGCCAAGCAGATTACCCAAAAAAGCTAAAAGAACCCAATTACCCAAATACATTTGACATCGACAAGATTACCCAACACTAGAATGTCTAGTCGTTTTCTTGGAGGTGGGAGAGGGAAAAAAGCTTCCTGAACATGTGCTTCCATATGTTCCATCCTGCCCTCGAGATGTTCCATCATGCCCTCGAGATGTTCCATCATGCCCTCGAGACTAGGATCCTTTTTTTACCATGGTGTAGGGATACCATTCAATCCATCTTGTGTCATTGACTGTGTTGAAGGTCATTCATAAAAGAAATAATTTCATTCGGGTCCTCATGTTAGTCGTGTGCTACCTACTACAGAATAATGGTGACCTATTGAATTTGAGTTTCTACAGAATCAAATGGAGGTGGAAGATTAACCCTTCTAGGAGAAAGGGTTGGTTTTTGGTCTACTTCTTCCCCAAAATCTCAAATTTCTATACGGTGGGTTGCTCCCTTGCCTTTACGTCCCTTACTCCTATGAGCACGACCAAGTTGGCACTACATGGGACTCGGAATAATAGTTGAAGGCCACCAACCCCATGCCTGACAATGTGAGAAACAACTTCCTTGAAATTCCTATATTATACTGGCATAAACACATCGAGTGCAAATAATACGACAATATTTACAGAAATGTCAACAAGCAAAGAGTTGATTGTGAGCCACACCAGGCTCAAAGCACACCTTGGACATTAATTGACTCCCAGAACTAGCAGAGAGAGGGGAAACCCTAGAAATCACAACACTTCCTCCCCAATTGACCACCAATAATGAACTGTAGCTAACAAAAAAGACATGGACCAGAAGGGGCCTACTCCCAACAACTACAGAGTCAACCTCAACTTGCCTGAGTCATACAATATAGCCATGAAGAACAAAAAAACCCAGAAAGGTGAAAGAATGTTCAAAAACCTAGAAGTTGGGGGAGAAATCTTTACTAATGGGTTCGAAACTGAGGTGGCAACAAATAGAATCACCATAACCATCAACCCCAACTCTTATTTTCTCTCACGAACACAAAATGCCTGCCCAGTGTCTATGGAGACCTCTATAAACTTGGGTCCCAAATTTTGTATACTGAACCAATGTTGTCAAAGGGAATGAGCATCGAAGGAACATCCTTCATTTCCATGATAATTTGGGATGGCAAGGATGTCAAAAACAATGAGACACCTTATACTACTAAAAAAATGTTTGCCTACTAATTTCCTTCCACCCATTACAATACAAATCCAACAATTTCCCAAGAAAACCCAAATACTAATTATAACATAGAGCCCTATGAGAACTATGGGCTTCTGTGTGCCACCTTAAGCATATTTAACAGGCTTCATCAACATAATTATTGCATGAGATGCAACCAAATGTCACTCCTTATTCTTCACTCATAGCGAAATCACCCAAAGACATTGAATGTATATATATATAATTTTAAAAAAAATTAAAAAATTATAGTTTTTGTTTTATTTTAAATATAATATTATAATTTAAAAAATTAATATTTAAAGTGGTAACTATTAAAAAATTAATATTTATAGTGGTGAATATTAAGATACTACTAAATGAAAATAGAGATCTCCACTTATAGAGTAACACTTCTCTCATCATAACATTGTGTGATGCTCTCATCTCACTATATTTGAGGCATATGTTCAAATACTAGGAATTTATTAATATTATAATTTTTTTAACTAATTAACTATAATTATTTATTTATTTTTTGTTTATTCAGGTTTCTGTGATCCATAATGAATTAAGCAATCTTTTGGTAGAAATCACATAAGAGAATGTGATTTCTGCGGAAGGACTTTACTTAATTTATAAATTTAATTATTAATAATTATTTGATGAGGAGTAAACATTTAATTTTTATTGAATATTGAATATTTAATCTCTACTAAATATTTTAGAATATTTTAAGTTACAAATAAATAATTTATATTTCTTTTCTTTTTATTAATTTAATTGATTTAAAAAAAATGTCGTATCAATATGAGTTATGTTTTTTTAGGCAAGTAGTATTTGTAAGTCATGGTATTGACCAATAGTATTAAAACAAAGCTTATTTATAAATTGATTATCTTCATGGTAAAAGAAAATAAAGAATTTTGTCATATATATCTTTTAAATATATATATATATATATATATATATATATATATATATATATATATATTTAACTAGTAAATTGATTTTTTAACAATAATAATAATAATATAAAATTGTAATTTACTTATTTTTTTAATCTTACTAATATGTAATATATTATGAAATAAGTATTTTAATATTTATAAAAATTCAACTGTTATTTAATTAATATAATCTCTCTAATTCATTATTTTTAATATCAATAATATTATAGCAATCAATTTTAAATATTACTAAAATGTTATAAATATCATAAATTTCTAAATTAATTGAGAAATTAGGAAAATGTAATGTGAATGCGGTTTATCCACCGACTCGATCTATTTTCAAAATTTAACTTTTTGAACCTACATCGCTT
Source organism: Pinus tabuliformis (assembly GCA_031772625.1). Classification (NCBI taxonomy): domain Eukaryota; kingdom Viridiplantae; phylum Streptophyta; class Pinopsida; order Pinales; family Pinaceae; genus Pinus; species Pinus tabuliformis. Next base: position 1,249,869,881 of record CM062805.1, on the reverse strand, counting down.
CTCTGGGGGCCATTAAAATGAAAGAAATCACTATCAGCCGTTGAGGTCGCTATCACTCGTTTTTTCCTGAAGGATTTCTTCGTTTCGCTCCTTTTTGTTCTTTTTTTTCTAGTAACATGCCTGTCGAGCTACATAACATGCATTTGCGGTTGAGCACAATAGAAAGTTTTTGGGTGGCACGCACTCGTGGGGGTGAGAGGAGATGATCAAGGAGCGAACAGCGCGAGATTGATTGTACAGAGATCGTAAGATGGGGCGATTGGATGTACTGAAGAACTGACAAATCCAACAAGCGGTGGATTCAATATGACCTGATATGGATTCAATATGACCTCTCTTATTTGTCATTATTATTTGTGGATCTTTTCGACCTGGGCATTTCACTCTATTTATACAGCAATTCCTTTCCAAAGGTTGTGTGTCTATGTTTCATTTCCCGGGTGTATAACCCTCGCTCGAATGTCCCTCGATTCCATCCTGTTGCAAGCTCCTGCAGAAGCAAACTGGGGGTAGAACCCCAACGGCTAAATGAGGAATCATGTGGGATCTTACATGGGGGGTCACAGTGAGTGATACAGCCAAGGATGACTTGCCAATATCCACTAAAATTCTGAGGATAAAACCCATGTTGTGTACGGCGTCGTCACATGCAGGGGAGAGAGTTGGCAAGTATCCTCGGCTGTGCATCTTGCAGTGGTTCGCATGCAGACGAATACGGTACTTGGCAGAGGAATAATAGTATGGTCTTAACCTGATCAACAAATATTTATTGGTTTTACTTTGTTTGAATTTGATGATATTCGCATTTGTGAGGTACGATACTGCAAGGCAATGGTTTTTTATTTCGTTCAACGATTATGAGGTTAGATTGTTTTATAATTGTTTCTGTTGCTATTGTATATATAATTATTGCACATATATATTGATGTAAGATAAATCTAGGATGTTTATATCATTGGTTTTAGAAGAAATAGTTTTTGTTGCGATTGTATATAAAATTGTTGCACATATATATCGATGTAAGATAAATTTAGGAGGTTTATATCATTTGGTTATTGTGGGTTAAGTTTTTAACAAATCTTTCTTTTAAATTTCAACTGGTCATATTTTTATTATTATATGATATTATCGTGTTCAACAGATATTTATTATTTTTACTTTGTTTGAATCTGATGCTATTCGAATTAGGAGGAAGTGTACTACACGGCAATGTATTTTTTTCGTTAAACGATTATGAGGTTAGCTTGTTTGAGAATAAATAGTTTTTGTTGTTATTATTGTGCATATATTTATCTCACATATATATTGGTGTAAGATAATCTAAGAGGTTTATATAATTTGGTTGATTTGGCTAGTGTGGGTTCAATTTATATCCAATCTTATCTTTAAATTTCAATATTGAAGGATTCAGATTGGAATTTATTTTTTTAAAATAATTAATCTTATCATAGAATCAATTTAAAATATTGAGATGAGAAACTATTTTTTGAAAATATTAAATTATATTAAAGAATTATAATCTCTTTAATAACATGTTAATTTTTAGATATTATTTTGGGATTCAACTACGATAAGTAAGTCATTCATCTATGACCAAGATAAGTGGGCTTGATTATGGGGAAGAACTCCACAGTTAACTGCACTCGAGCCAGAGGCGATCTGGGATGGGTGATCTCCCGGAAGTCCTCGTTACCAGGCGCAATGCAACCCCGGTAAGTGATCCCTGGGAAGTGATGATTGACTCTATGTGATTCATTTCACTAGTTTCAATCCCACTTTTCACCCTTGGTTACTGGGTGCAAACCCCATAAGTGATGCCCAAGAAACGATGATTGACTCTACGTGATTCATTTCACTAGTTTCAATCCCATTTTTCACCCCTGTGAACATATGCAATGAGTGCTAAGTGGACTATACAAAAATGATGAGAAATTAGTCAGTTACAATGACTTAGTTAACACAGTTGAATCCCAAAATGATATCTAATATAATCCATTGTGAAAACCCCAATACTTAAGTAAATTCTTAATAGTTTTAATAATAAAATAAATATTTAAAAAAACAATATTTTTAAACATAAAATTTTAAAAAAAAAATTCAGGGTTAAGTGCTGTCCAATAACATAAATATTAATCTATTAAAACATATTTTATATTTATCTCTCATCTATGTTTAAGTTTTTGGAGTGGTCATCTATATGCCTGTAATTTAGGAGGATACAAACAATATGAAAGCAAGTAGCATCACCACTCAAGCCTCTGAAATTTTGATGCTTAAAATAAATTTGCAATAGTCTCACTTGTATTCTCTATACAATTTAGTAATAGTCAAACAATTGATATATATATATAAATTCTTAATTTTAAAAAACTAATTCTTAATTTTAGAATAACAATTGTGAAAAAAAAAAAAGCATTTTTGTAAAAAAATCATTTTCGCTGTTATATTTTCAAACGTTTAGCTGTTGTTTTTTGCCGAAACTTTTAGCTGTTATATTTTCATTATAAATAATGTTTCCCATAAAAATATCCAATTTAAAATTTGTATATATATATATATATATATATATATTTCTCTTCAAGAAAGTCAGTTCATAATCATTTGAAAAGTCACATCCAGTTGATTATATTTTCTCTTCTTATTGTATCATGTGAAAGTGATCGGTACATGAGCAGAATATTAATGATGTCCAATAAACTGAAAGTTCCGATAGCCTGTTACGACGATAATATTCTCTACATTGTTTTGATTTTATTAAGTTATATTTAATGGTAAGAATATAAATAAGTTTTAATTATTTTTTTCTGCTCTCCATGTCAGTGGATTTCGTGACGACACCTATGAGGTGAAATGGGTTTGGAAAATGAATAGAGTCACTTCCCATTTTCTATGAAGTGAAATTGGTTTAAGAAATGGGACGGGTGAGGGAAGCGAGGTTTATAAATCGAAGAAATGGATCCCAACTACACAGAGCGGGCAGTAGCACGTAAATCGGTATAGGCAACCATTCTTTTCTCTGTAAAAGTAAAAAATACGGTGAAGAAAATCCTGACTATTGTGTATAGGCGATATTAGTATGCAGTTAAATAGGATTTTTATTTTAAAACATTTTTGGTAGTCGTTACCAAATGAAAGGTTGACATTTATGTGTATGTGGAAGGTAGTTGTGTCTTTTTTAATTAAATTTATCAATTAAAATAAATGTTATATCCGTAAGAATTATAGGTTTTTGGGCATGTGGTATTACTAAGTCATCATATTGGCTCATGGTATTGAAAGAAAACTCGGTTACACATTAAAAATCTCTTTGGCAAAGTATGGTGAATTTTCATGATTAAAATTCTCCTTGGTAAAGTATGGTGAATCTTCGTGATTAAAAATCTTATTACATGTTTTTAACGAATACATCACCTTAGATCCATCTAACACCAAATATATCATGGCTCAAAGGGAGCCCTCAAAGGGATAAAATCTTTCATATTGCAAACCTTTTTTTTTGGAGTGTAGAGCTTCTCAAGGTTCGCACATTGAGGGATTTGATTCACATGATAGATCTATGTATTACATGGATCTAAGGTGGTTCGGGCAACAATGTTACATTTTTATATTATCATTATTATGTATATGTTTGGGATAAACTTCAAAAGTGTCTGGATGCTTTGAGAAGGTATCACAACTTCTGACAATTAATTAATTCTTAATAGTGTCCTTCTAGATATTACTAAATATATATTGAATAATGGTTTTAATAATTAACCCCATGAAAATTACCCTTGAATTAATTGTTTCTTTCCTAATATTTGAAATAATTTATTTCCTTTAAGAATAATTTGATGATTTTTTTTTATGAATGTCTAGATTTGTGAAATCTTTACATTATTTTTTTCTCCAAAGAATTATAAAATCTCCTTCAAGCATATTTTGATTTGCTTTGAATGTTTTTAAATATATATTTTCCTCTAATAAATATTTTGAATACATTGTTGTATGCAAGTATCTATTAATGATTTTGAATATATGTAATTTTAAATATATTTTGAATATATGTAATTGTCTATGAGTAATTAATTGATGATCAAGAAGGGTGTGATCAAGAATTATTTTGTACTTTGCACATCCATTTCATCTTAACTATACGTATAGAAACTTTTGACACCTAATTAATTCTTAATAATTTCCATTTAGGTATTACTAATTATATCTTGAAATATATTTTTAATAATTCATAGTGTCAATATTAAACACATCTAATGCATCTAATGCAAGAAATCAAACTTTTGACACCTAATTAATTCTTAATAATTTCCATTTAGGAATTACTAAATATATCTTGAAAAATATTTTTAATAATTCATAGTGTCAATATTAACAACATCTAATGCATCTAATGCAAGCAATCAAACATGATTAAAAAACCTCTACACTAAAATCAATGCATCTAATGCAAATGATAAAATAAGATTAGAAATCAACATCTACAGTGAAATCAATGCATATAGTGCAAGCAATAAAATAAGATTAGAAATCAACATCTACACTTAAATCAATGCATATAGTGCAAGCAATCAAATAAGATTAGAAATCAACATATACATTGAAAACAATGCATCTTGTGCAAACAATTAAATAGGATTATAAATCAACATCTACTTTGAAATCAATGCATCAAGTGCAAACAATCAAATATGATTAGAAATCAACATCTACAATGAAAAAATGCAACCATCAAATATGATTAGAAATCAACATATACATAGAAAACAATGCATCTTGTGCAAACAATCAAATAGGATTATAAATCAACATCTACATTGAAATTAATTCATCGAGTGCAAACAATAAACTAGGATTAGAAATCAACATCTACAATGAAAAAGTGCAACCATCAAATATGATTAGAAATCAACATCTACATTGAAATAAATGCATCCAGTGCAAGCAATCAAATAGGTTTAGAATTCATCATCTACATTGAAATCAATAAATCCAGTGAAAACAATCAAATATGATTAGAAATCAATATCTACACTAAAATCAATTCATCTAGTGCAAGAAACAAAATATAATTAGTAATCAATATCCACATTGAAAGCAATGCATCTAGTGCAAGAAATCAAATAAGATTAGAGGTCATCATCTACAATAAAATCAATGCATCTAGTGCAAGAAATATTCTTCTCTCTCCTCCCTCCATCTATATCTATATCTCCCTCCATGTCTCCTTATTTGTCTCTATATCTCACCTCCCAAATTCACACACTCTACCTCCCTCCTTCCCTCTCTATATTTCTCCCTCTCTCCCTCCCTCTCTCTATCTCTCTCTTCTTCACTCTCTTCACCTTCCATCTATATCTCTATCTTCATATCTATTTCCTTTTCTTGCCTATATTACCCGCAAAATGTACACACTATTTATTCATATTTGTCTATCTCTCCCATCTTCTTCCTCTCTCCCTGTCTCTCTTTCTTCCCCTTCTCTCCCTCTCCCCCCTTTTATCTATTTCCCTTCTTCTCTCCTCTCCCCCTCTCTCTCCATCTCCCTTATCCCTCCCTTTGTCTCTCTATGTCATTCTTCTTACCTCCATCTCTCTTTCCCCCTCCCTCTCTCCCACCTACCTTCCTCTCTCCCCCTTATATCTCTCTATCTTTCTCCCTTCGCCCTCAAACTCTATCACTATCTCCCTACCTCTCTCCCTCTCCCTCCTTCTCAGCTCCCTTCCATCCATCTCTGCTTCTTTGTCTCTCTATTTGAACCCAAAACATACAAAATCTCTCTCCATCTCTCCCTTGTCACCCCCTCTCTCTCTTTACACTTTTCTCTCTCTGTGATTTTATTCTTCCCTCCCTTTCTCCCCCTCCAACTCTATCTCTTCGTCCCTCCCTCTCTCCTCCTCTTTCCCTCCCTCTATGCTCCTCTCTCTCAAGTCATCTCTCTAGTCCTTCCTCTCTCCCGCTTCCTCTCCTACCCCCCTCTCTCCCCCCATCACTAAATCTCTCTTTCTCTCTCTCTCTCTCTCTCTCTCTCTCTTTTCCCTCCAACCTTGTCACTATCTCCCTCCCTGACTCCTTCTCTTCCTCTCTATCTCCTTCTCCCTCTCCCTCTCTCTCCCTCCTCTATCTTTGTGTCTATCCCTCTCTATGTTACCATTCTCTGCCTCTCTCACTCCTCTCTTTCTTTCTCTCTACATTCCCTCTCTCTATTCTCCTTTATCTCCATCTCTACCTTGTCACTCCCTCTATCTCTCCAACCCTATCACTCTATGTCATTGTTCTTCCCTCCCATATATATAGAGTTATATATATCATGATATATTAATATATATTGAATATTATATTAAATTTAATATTGTACTAATCCAAGGTTATTAAATTCAATAATATTAATGTTATAATATATTAATATTAATATTAATCTTTTGATATTAATGTTAGATTTAATGATATTCTTTACATGACATCATGATCAAATTTATAATAAAACTACATCAAATTAATATTTTCAAATATTACAATTTTGATGTGGAAATATTTATGTCTTTAAAAATTTTAATATATTCATAGGATCTCGTTTTTCATTTAAAAAAATCATTTTACAAATATTTAATTAAAATAAATTTTAAAATATTTTGGAGTAGGAATTTTGACTGTTTGTGTTGAACTAACCTTTTTCTTTTGAGCAAAGAAATAATATTGACTTTAGCAAAGAGTAAAGATGTTTAAATTTTTAATTAATTTGGAATTTTAATGTGATAATTTTTTTTTGTTGAAAGTAAATTTATGATCTATTCAAATTCAATACATATGATAAGAGAACTATTAAACGATGATTTATTATCCATTAAAACTATATATAACAATACATAATTACATTTTAATAATTAATATTTGACCAAAGATTAAAAAATTATATACAATCTAAAGATTTAAAATATATATATAATTTAAGATTAAAGCCAATTTATTAGTCCATTATTTATTATATTTATATTTTTTTAAATGAAGTTTTTCAAACAAACATAAATCTACATGTAATTTTTTTTTTTTGAACTATTTGTTTATTTGTGTATTTATAATTTATAGAATTTGTTTATTTGTTTGTTTGTATTTATAATTTATAAAATTAGTTTATGGATTAAGGAATGATGATGTAAAATTTTCACCTATGTGGACAAAATTACATGTCACTTAAACAATAACCACACTTTAACATGGTTCGTCTTTACACGATAACATTAAAATGCATAGTCTAACGAGGCGAAGGAGTGTCCCAGAAAGTTATGGAAATTCCGGTCATATTTAGAGAAAATATGGCAAGGATTTTTGTAAATCCAAGTTATAGTTGTTAAACATTAAAATTTTAGGCACCCTAAACGTTTTTGATGGTGTTGAATCTATTTCGACCATTAAAAAAACGATTCAAACATTGCTTCTACAAGATTTTTTGAAAACTTTTTGCCCAAATTCCGGCCACTTTTGGTCATCTGGGCAAATATTTATCACACTAATATATACAAATCTTATCATGTATTTATTAATAAAAATATAATTCTGTGGATTACAGAAAGACTGATATAACTGACTGGAGATGGCTATGAAATCATTTTGAGTACCATATTGTTCTTTGTGGATCAACCTTTACAAGTTGAAAAGCCTGCCTTATGGCCTCTTTTGATGGCTTGCAAATAACGGGAGTCTTTATCATCATAGAGTTAACAGTGGCTATATATGAGTGATTTTTGTTTCTGATACTTCGTGATGTATGATTAAGTGTCTCAAAGCATATTATGCCTTCAAAGTAATCGCTCAACCACATCTTGTTAAGTACTTTTGTGCATGAACTCTGTCACCATTCGTAAATATTTGTTTCACCAAAACCTCAGGATTCCTCTTTGTATTCCATTCATACAAAGAAATTGAACATGTACTTACAATTTTCCTTTGAGCATGCTTAATCAAGAATTGTTCAGTACAAGATCTGCTTTAAGATTCTCATATGGAAATCTTCCATGAAGAAAATGTATAAGAAAAATTGTTTTGAATTAAGTACAATAGTGATTCCATGAAATTTATAACATTTAAACCCCTGGAACTCACTCGGAACTCTAGCAAGTGGGAAGATTCACCTGAAAATCCAATGAGCACTGAGGAGTTGGAATACATGCATTAACTCATTAGGTTTTGAATACTTTTGTGTTAGCCACTGTCCGAGATCTTACACACAACAAATATACAGATTCATTAATAGGAGGGATAGTTGCACCTCTTTCAAATGGTCCAGTTTATTTTGATTGCTATCCAAATTTTTCAGTTTATGTCTTTGATGAAACCATTGAGAGTATTCTCCAACTCCAAATCTAGACAACTGGATTTGATATGAATAAGAAAAGGCATAATATAGCAATCCAAGCAAGAGGTTGCTTCAACCACACAAATACCACGTATCCTGCTGTCATGCATGCCCCCGGTAAAGATTCTAAAGCTATCGTTGTGGTGTTAACAAACTCTAGAAATCAAAAAATAGAACACCAAACAATCAAGTGGGAAGATTTGACATTCCCTAAACATTGGGTGGTTTCAAACCCTAGGCCTCCGTTAGTCAAGAAAATTACTTCTGCAGATATCAGAGAAGAGTCCTCATCTGTCGTCTTATCTGTCCCCCGCAGATCTACTATAGACAGAAAGAAGATATATCAAATGTACAGGAGTTACCCATTATATACAAATCCTGAGCTTGTTGACACTGCTTGCACAAGTTCTCCTGTAAATATTTGGAAACATATTTCATTGTTTGAATTAGCGCAGATGGTAAATTTTTCTTCCCTAGAAGTTAAATGCCTAGAGTGTGAGTATCTAGTTATTTTAAGCCAGCTTGCAGATTTGGTAATCCATGAGAATCATCATCATAGGACTGGTGAAGCCCCACCTACAACTTCTATCAATCCATGTCCAAATCCTAAGTGCTCAAAAATTCCATTTCCACATGAGTCAGAGCATGTTTTGATGATGCATGAGATTCCTATTTTGGAAAATGAAGATCTAAGGTTAACCCAAATGTTTTAATAATGAGACCAGTTAAACCAAGATATGGTCTTGTTTATCTTGAGCAAGCTAATGGCCTTATACCAGATTGCCGATTTGGTTCTGTTCTAGATGACTACAAAAAGCCAGCAGTAATGGAGATGCACAAATTCTTCACTTTAATGGATGCATGTCTAAAAAATAGAGTCCCTACCAAATGGATGAAAGCCATGTTGAATTGGGATCTTTTTACAAATCCAAAAGTAGAAGAATTTGGTTCCAGTCATTCTGTTCCAGAGAAAATAAAATTGTCTCAAGAATGGAAAAACCACATGGAATGTACTAACACATGGATCTCATTCTATGTCTGGTTAGAAAAGAGACAACAACAAATGGTTTTAATGACTGATGCATCCACTTCATCTCAACATTCTTGGATACCATTAGATGGCCTTAAAGTTGAAACACCTACAATCTTTCCCCCATACAAAGGCATAGTGCATGGAGAAGGACAAAATTCTACCAAAGCAATACCATTAGTATTAAAGGATGACAGTGCATCTGGCACTGATGGCAGAATACATAAAACTTCTGAACAGCTGAATTGGACAAACACAGTTGTGAAGGGTCTTGAAATGAACATACCCAAATCAAAAGAGGTCAAAGAACAATTTAATATTGTCCAAGTTTCTTTAAATTCTGTAAATAATTCCTTGAATAATGTTCAACAATCTACTTTAGTAATTAGAGGATATGTTAGAGAATCTCTAATAAAGCTAGAGAATGTTGAAGACAAAATGATAGGACATATTGGTTCTACATCTGGACAAATAAATGAACTGGTACAGAAGATGAATCAATTATCTATATCCAAAATAGAAAAACTAGTTTCTTCTTCTTTTCTGCAAAGCAAGTGTTCATATTAAGGATCCTATCAAGCCAGTCGATAGATTTCCTTTTCTATTCCCCAAAGAAGTTGCATCCCAAGAACCAGAAAAAGTTGAGACTTCAAGTGAACGTATTTCTATAACAATTCTATTTAATGAAGAGGAAAAGTATCCATAAGTTATGCCTATATATGAGCCTCTGGAAAGTCAGTACAACAGGTATTCAGCACCTGATATCAGAGGAAAAATCAAACTGCTTGAAATCCACACTCTCTTCCCTGATTCTCATAGGGAATGGACTATAGATACAATCAGTGTAGGACATATAAGACAAAGGGTAGAAATGATGTTTACAGAGTATAAACTTATGTGTCTAAGAGGAAAAACTAAGGCAAAGGCCTACAAAACAATTATCCAGTGTTTCATAAGCACACTATCAAAATGGTGGGAAACAAAATCCTATCTTGCTTTAATTAAGCAGATGGAAGAACCGCTGCTCAAAGACAAGCAAGGAAATATAATTCATAATTCATATGGGACAGTATAGAACAAAATGATTGGAGCCTTGACCTCCATGATTGTTGAGCACTGGTGTGGTTCTGAGGCAGAAATAGTCAATAAGCATGAGATCATTTTAATGATTCTCAAGTGCGATAAAATATCCCAATATGAAGACTTCCATCAGGATTGGATGTAGAGAATCTATGAAGTTAAAGAATCAAAGAATTTGTTATTGAAACAAGTCTATCTTGCAACACTTCCTTCCAAGTTTGTTGACTATCTCAGACTACAAGAATTTTTTCAAATGCATTTTGAGTCTTAGACATGGGGACAAATACATTAAATTATTACTAAAGATCTGGTTGGTTTTTTCACAAGCTCAAAAGTTAATAAGTCTCTCAAAAAGTTGTCTAGGTTCCCCGACAGAAAATCATTGTGCAACAAGTATGGGTTATCTCTTGATGATCCATTAGTAAAAAGGAGAAAAATCAAGAAACAAGCCAAGAGAGAAAATAATTTATCAACCAGAAAAGACTTTCAGAAGAAAGGTCGATCTTTCAGACAGCATAAAAGAAAGGGATATTACAAATATGGCCCTAGGACACATTATCATAAACCATCTGACATTCACCTAGATAGTGCCAAGCAAGAAAAATGGAATAAATTGACATGTTGGTTGTGTGGAAAAATGGACATGTTAGCTACCTATATCAATAGGTTTCATATTTCATGATTGGCAAAGAAAGGTCCAAATATGCTTTGCTTTGGTGATGCAAAGATCCCATATTTCCTAGAGAAAACAATGTATGTACATAGTTCTTTGTTGACTCAATTTTGATGGCTGATCCAAAAGCCTAATCTGGATCATGCCATGTTTCAATTTTTGTTGTAGAATAGAGGAAGAAGTCTATCCAAACTATTTAATCTTCGCAGACCAGTAGCTTAGGTAGATAATTAAGGTTCCCAACTGCTTAATCTGGGACCTTGGAAGCAATAAGGGTAGTTCTAGATAGAAAATCAAAAGAAAAAGCCAAGAGAAAAGAAAAGGCACATAAGGGTCTGCAAGTCTAAGTGCACCCTCCATGGAGAAACAAAAAATGCTAGGCAAATAGATGGGTAGGCAGATGGGGTTGAAGAAAAGTCATTCCTTACAATTGAATGTGGGCTAACCTATTCACAAAGGAAAATCAATGGTTTGAGAAGGTCCTCTTCTCCATCATGTTGCAGCAAAGCAAAGGAGCATGTCTAACTTTCCATTTTCCCCTTTCCCATTCATTACTGACATCCCCTCATCAGTTGTGTTCATCAAAGAATTTGAGGTTCTATGCTGGTTCTTATTCCTTTAAAAGCCACATTTCTTGTCTAAAATTCTTTTCATTTTGATCTACTCCCTAAGCTAAGTGATTTTCCAATAAACTTAGTGATTTCACTCCTCATTCACCTTTTCCATCTATGTTAACCCCTAACTTCTATTATCTAAATCCCCTATGTTACCCTTTCCCTACTATTATAACACTATGGTGTATAAATCCCCAACATTGTATAAATATCCTCACTTTTAGCACTATAGCTAAATAAGTTTGATTGAGGGAGACACTGGTCCACCAGGGTCCAGGGCCAACCCTGTCATGGGATTGCTCTAGCCTCTGGATGGAGTAATAACCTCCCCCAAAGCCTTCACCTCCCCCAAAGCCTTCACCTCCCCTCTGTTCAGAAATTCCACAAAGAACCCCCTTACCTCTGCTAAAACCCACTAAAAAACCCTTTTTCCTACAGAAAAGCCCGAAAAACCCACAGAAAACCCTTAAACCTAAAGTTCTCCGCCCAAAATATTAAATTGAATATTTTAATGGAGGCGGGACCCCCCCCAACATGCACGATCCGTCGGGAGGCCCGCCAGCCGTCCATCATCTGCCACCCCCGATCCAACGGTGGGCGGGTATTTTAGGATCCGGACCTGCCGACCTTTAGCGTCCGGGGAACGGTGGTTTTCCGCCCCGTACATGGGACGCGTGGCAGGCGGCGGGGTTGTTCGGAGCCCCCCTCCCCGATACCGCCTTTGCCCAAAGGTGGTGCGGGGAAACCGCTTACCACCTTCCCCGTTACCACCTCCCCCTTATGTCATCCATGCGTCATCATGACGTAGCACCCTCTCCCGCCCCCGCGCTGCGTGGCCCTCCACGTAGCCCTGCCACCTCATCCGCCCGCCACCGTGTCCGGCCACGCTGGCCTACACCTCAGCAGCCACGTCACCCTCCGTACCCGGGCCCGCCATGACGTCATGCTGACGTCATCGGCGGAAAGGCGCCAATTACTTATTTTTTCCGAATTTGTCGTTAAAAGTCACGGTTTAGGCCGTTTTATGTCATTTTCGAGCGAAAAAGACATAGCCGTTGCCGCTGGTTCACTGCCAAATCGCCTCCGGACCTCCAAATTCAAACTTGCGACCGTGCCAACTCATCAAACCAGCTACATTCAACCTTCACAGTTCGGCCCGCAGGCTTTCCAGCTCGTTTGCCAGGTATTTCACCGCAGCTTCTCTGTTTTCCCACTGAACATACCAATTTCTATGTGAATTCTCCATAAGAAACATTCAATTGCCAAATTGCACACTGTCTTTCACCAAATTTACCTTCAAACCCACCTGCATTATCCTTTGCCCCGACAATTCACTATTAAAACGTTAATTCACGGTCGAAGGTTACCAATTCGGCCTCGAACTTGCCCGGCATTGTTCCCTTTTGCCGGGTGTAGACCAGCTGCAGCTTCTTACCAAAGTAAATCACATACCCTCTGCAATTTACCCCTAGCAATTCACAATCCCTGTGAATTTACCAAAAACTGCAGAAACCAGCCTGCCTTTTACACTGTGAAACACATTTTAAACATTGTCTACAGTGAGGCTATCACTTAAGCTCTGAGGAACCTTGCAAACCTTGGCACTCACCTTGTTCAAAATCAGATTATACAATGGCTGCCCCTGCACCCTCAGCCCTCAGTGTAGCTCCATTAAATCCACCAAATAAAGACCTGGAGGCCTTGCCCTTTGCTGACAAGGACTATCTCATTGAAGACTTTGTGGGTAACAGGGACTTCTTGCAGACCTTCAGGCAGTTAAGAGAAGACTACCTGAATGGTCATGATACATATGGGATATGGGAGTCAAACCTGCCATACTACTGTCTCCCCTCTGTAAATGTTTTCCCTGAGATCATTCACCTATGTGCTGGAAACTATGATGTGCAGCAAAGAGCCATTAAGTCTCCATCTGGGAGCATCCTCTTTCACATCAATCCTGAGACTATCAATAAGATGCTCCACTTTGATCAGACTGAGCTGCTGTTCCCCTTTTCCATGAATTATCTGCTGGACACTGGTGCCAAGATGACCAGTGAGGAAATTCAGAAGGTCACCAGGACATTTATGAGACCTGAGTGCCTGCCCACAGGGCCACCTCCCTACCTGGATGTCTTTTTCACTGATGTAGGCAGGCTTTTGCTGGACATGATTGCCTATGTGTTGGGGTACAGAACCAGTGAGCATGTGGATGCAACAATGCTGGTATTGCTATCTGCTTATAGCTCAGGCCAGCCCCCTGCCCGCAAGTACAACTTTGCTAAGTTCATAGCTAACAAGATTCATGATCAGTTGAGCAGAGTGGACAGACAGGGTGTCTTCAAGTACTCGGCCTATATCTATCACCTTTTCATGTACTATCAGTCTGAGGCTTTTCCATGCTACATCAAAAAGCTGGATTATAGAGGGGAAAGAAGATCTGTTATCTTCTGGACCTCTGTCTATCACAAAGTCTCAAATTCACCTTACTCCTATTGTGAATTTATTGACCAATTTGTATACCCAGTCTCTTGCCTATTGATGAGGTCCCCTCCTCCCAGAATATCAACTGAGATACAGAAAGCTCTGCAGCTTTCCAAAAAATACAAAATAGGTGATTGGTACCTATATGAGAATCATACAGTCATCAGAGTCTATGGCTGTGAGCTCTGTCCATACAGGCTCCCAAAATATGTGCCTATGAGGTTATTTGCCTTGGAGTATTACAGGCAGTTGATTCAGTCCGACCTCACCCACTTCCACAGCTCCAAAAAGAAGGCCCACCTCAAGTTCAAACACCAGTTGGGCCCCTTCATTATGAACAAGAAAGAAGGATGGGAAGATGCAGACCTAATCCTCAAAGATAAATACAAGCTGTCATATAGTTTTCGGTGGGTCCCTTATGACCCTCAAGGCTTCATCACTGCTAGAAGAACCAAATACAGGCTTCTAGGTTATAGGCATTGTCAATACCCACACATTGAAAGATATGCCAACCAGCAAGAATGGCAGCAGGGTACTCTAGTTGAAAAGCTAACTGAAGAAGAGACAATGCTAAAGAATGTAAAGGAGCTTGAAAAAACTATTGACCTAGACTCTGTGCAGCAGGTACCTTTCAAACGGCCTTATTCAGCAGGAGAAGGGACCTCGGCCTCAAGGACTGCACCAGTCGTACAGGCACCCTCTACAGCAGCACCAGGTACTGACAAAGGCAAAGGAATAATGGGTTCAGAAGAAGAAACAGTGAAAGAAAAGCCTACCCCTTCAAATGAGCAGCAGCAAGAGCCCCAACAAGGGCAGCAAACAGAACAACAACAAGAGAAGACTGCCCCTCCACAAACGGAGCTACCAACAGCTCCAGCAGTGCAAACTCCACCTCCACAGACTGAGCCATTGACTGCTCCAATTTTACAGACCCCAACACATGAGGAGAGGGGTATGAAAAGAGCCAGAGAAGAGTCCACTCCTGCTAGTGGATCCTCCCAGCAACCCCAGACCAAGAGGCCAAGAGCTGACTCCCCGGAGGTAGAAGACATCACTGAAGAATTCCTTGACAGTTCAAGGAAAAATAGGGAGGGCAGCCAGCACATAGGGACAAGCTCCTTTCAGCAGGAGCAAGGATTGCAACCTGGTTTGGAGGTGTCTTCCTCCTCCGAGCAAAGCAAGAAGCCCAAGAGCACTAAGGCTTCTTTCAAACAAATAAAGGCTCAGAATGATCTGCTGAGGGTAGAGGTCTATAAGCAATTTATAGATGCAACACCAGCCCAGCAAGAAAGGCTAATGTCTGTGTATGACATTAAAGAGGAAAAAATCATCCTCAGCCACTTTAAGCCTACAATACCGCAGCCTAAGTCAGCTGCAGATTTTGTGAAGACAAGGGTGGAATTCATGGCCAAAGACATCCATCCCATGGACCAAATTGAACTCCACAAGCAAGCTGGAGAGATGGTTTATGCAACCTTGGTGGAGAGGGCAACCATGGCCCATGAGCTAAAGGAGTCCCTGCAAAATACCAACACACAGTTGGATTTTGAGAGAATGTCCTCCCTGGCTAAAGACAATAGAATAAAGTCACTTGAGGACATCATTATTGATCTAGGACATGATCCTAGTGATCCAAAGGGTGTAAAGGCCCTTCTGAAGAAGAAAGAAGATGACCTAAATGCATTAAAGAAGAGATTGAAGCTGCTGCCCACAGAGCATCCTCAAACAGCAGAGCTACAAAAGGAGAAGTAGGTTGATGACCAACTGGACCTGATAATGCGGCTAAACCAGAATTGACTAAGGCCATCAAGGAAATGGAGCTCCAGGCAAATGAGATAAAGAAGGCCAAGGAAAGATTGGCAGAACTGGATGCCAAGTATGACAAATCAAAAGTAACTGTAGCAGAGTAGGGCAGAGAAATAAAGGCCCTAAAAGACAAGATAAAGGCCTTAGAGAAGGAGCTGAATCTAGAGACTGCCATGGTCGACATAAAAAGGATTCTATGGGCCAAAATTGGCCAATCCATCAGTCAACAATGGAGATCAATCAAAACAATACATGAGCAGATGGACTTAATGGTCCAAGCACAAGTAGAAATCCATAAGGCCAAAACATTACTAGGAGACAGACCTGAACAGGCCAACAGAATGATAGACTTCCTGAATAGGCAAGAAAAGGAGGAACTAGCAGCCATAGGCATTGCGAACAGAACAGAGGTTGTCCTCACTGCCAAGAAGGTACTAACTCTCAGGAATTATGTTCAAACAGTGGAGAGGAAGTGCTATGAGATACAGGGTGATGTGGAGGAATATAAACTCAAGATGGCAGTGCTGCAAGAAAAGGGCCTGCCCAGCCTCCTAAGCGGAGCAGGAAGATTGATCTCTCGAGATCAATTTGCCAACAGAATGGAAACTGTCATTGAAAATCAGATCACTGCATCTGGCAGCACATCTGAGCAAACAGGGCCTCCTACAGGACAGAGCTTATATGACAAACTTGAAGGCCTGTTCTTTATTGAGAATGAGGTAAATCATCTTTTTGAAACTCCTCCTAACTTTTATAGATATACAGAGGCCGATGAGACTTTAATAAAGATTCAGAGACATCAAATGCCTAAGGAGGATTGGTGGCAAGCAATGCTTCAGATTTTGCCACGGTAGCCTCAGTTGTTCGGCCACTGCCAGCTCCAGGTCACTACAAAACAAACAGCATGACAAAGATAGCATTAAAGGCAGCTGAAAGGTGACTCAGCACATGGACAATGACAGCTAGCCTAAGGGATAAGACAATACGCAAATTTTGACAGCGTATCCTCAGCCGACTCCAACAGCCGCCAAACCAACTGCTTCTGACTATTTTTGACAGCTAAGGCACCAAAGAGTTATTTCAGCATTAACTCTCTCAGCTACAATGCTCCAGGAATTGGCATAACTTAAATGAGCCATTAACTCATTCTCTGATATTTTTCTTATGTAAATTTTGTATAAATACCCCCCTTGGCAACGCATTAGGGGTTGGTGATTTTGACTCTAAGGCAAATCTATTGTATACTCTCAGTTTGTCTAATACAAAGGGCTGGACCAGCTCAGTGATTTCCTGTAATACTTGATGTCTGGATGATGCTATTAGTGCTGATGCAGAATTCCTGTGCTGCCTGATGAAATAACAAGTTTTTCTCAATCCCTGTTCTTGTCTTCTTATGTTTATTAAATCGTACCCATGTTACACTAAACTAGTTGTAGAGAAAAAGAATAGTGCAGGATTTGTTTTACTACACCTTGCGCTCAATCTTTACTGCTGTAAATGTTTGTCTTCAGAATTAACCATGTACATGAATTCTTAATTGCTCATGTTTCTATTGATTCTATAAGTATGAATGTTGTCTAGAAATTCTTCATTGCTTCCAGAATAATATTCTCATTGTCTTTCTTTAGCAGTTTATTTGTAAGATTCTTAATTGCCTTGCATAAACTAGATACACCACATTCAATCACCATTTCAAAAAATTGTTTCTCAGACATTAATCTGGCTCGGCAGCATCACTTCATTATCACACAGCGCATCAAAGCAAACTAAAGGACCACTGACTCCATGCCCAATGCACTAAGACATGCTAGTAAGCACCTATATATATTGATTGGAATCATCACCAAACACATTCCAAAAACAAAACTTGAACATCATAGCTAGCCTAAAATACTATCAAAACATAGAAAAATCATAAAGAGAGAGCCCTCTCTGATTACAGTTTGGCTAGAAACTGTAACCCAAAGATTGGTTTGTGGTTACCCCGGCCGTATTCCCTTGGGAGTCATAGGGAACAACCTGGGTGTTAACAGGACATACTAGAAATAACTGTCCAGTAGGTGAAGAATCAAAAAGAAATCGAGGTGAGAAATATCAGCCTCAAAATCAAAAATTAAAAACTCCAAAAACAGAGGCTCAGTGTCTTTGGATGAGATGTGGGTCTATAAATCATAAAACTGATCATTATCCCAATGTGCTGATCAAGGAACATCCCCAAATTCAGAAGCAACAGTTGTTTGACTCATCTGTTGATAGTTCTAATTCTAGTTTCGTATATACTTCAGAAGAAGAAGTTGAAGAATTAAATTTTTATGCAAATGCTTGTGACTGTTTAGATTCTGAAAATTGTAAATGTATTTTCTCTTTTGAATATGAAGTTTCTAATGAATCTTCTGATGAATATATACCACCACAAAAGCACAAAGAAAAAATTCTTATGGCACAGACAGAAGATGAGATAAAAATCTTGTCCCAAATAAAATCTATGGAAGAAGGAGAAATGAAGAATCACCTTACGGAAGCCTTCATGGACCAAATGAAATCTTCCAGTAGAAGTTCTTCAAAGAAGCCACTCTTCATTGATGCCTCTTATGAAAAGAATGCAAAATCATTCTAAAGGCATAAACAACAGGATAAGGTTCGACGCTTACCTTGGGGGAGGTGAGTCATGAAATTCACAATGTCAAATCCAAAATTTCTATTCTTAAATCTCATATTGTGAGGTAAGAAAAATGAAAATCCATTGATGGAGTAGATCCTATAGAGGAATATGATACAAAAGAATTTTACAAACCAAATGTACATATTTATGAAGGAAGAAAAGATACTGCTTTAGGTTTTCAAGAGATGAGGATACTCGCCATCGAGTACCAGCAACATCATGAGAAAATAAATATTTTCATACAGGGGTAGATGTTCAATTTGACTGCTCTCATTGATTCTGGAGAAAACATGAATATTCTAAATACAAAATTCATCCCTACTAAATATTGGATGATAGCGAAAAGAAAATTTATTGGCTTGGGAAGCAAAACGCTAAAGTATGAAATTCCCAAAACATCTATCTGCTTTGATAATCATTGCATAAAATTAAACTTTGCAGTTGTTGATATCCCTGTTGATTGTATTTTAGGTAACATATTTTTGGTTGTTGTTGAACCACATGGTTCATTTAGAAAAAAAATAATAAGGGTGGATATTTTATTACTCTTCCTACCTCCTCGGATGGCCCGAGAAAGATTAAATTACCATATGTCTCAACTCCACGAGTGTCGACAATGGTACAGACTATGGAAGAGCTAAAGAAAGCTAAATCTAAACTAACAGATCTAAAGGATCTGAAATCCACCATTCATATCTCACAACAGCTAAGCTTACAAACAATACAAAAGAAGATTTCAGAATTAAAAGCACAAATTGAGAAAGAGTGTTGTGCAAAAGATCCAAATGCTTTTTGGCACAGAAAGCAATATTGTGTAGAATTGCCTTATAAAATAGAATATACAGGTAAGACATGTAAAAGTAAGGCAATTCTGATGAACAAGGGTTATTGTGAGTTCTACGAAAAAGAAATCAAGAATCTATTGAGTAAGAAATTGATCAGAGAGTCAGAGAGCCCATGGCATTTTTATGGGTTCTATGTAAATAAAAGAGGAGAACAAATCAGAGGCATCCCAAGGCGAGTCATCAATTATAAGCCTTTGAACTCAGTACTAGCAAATAATACATATCCGATTCCCCACAAAGGAAATCTGATAAGCAGAATAGCAGGAGCAAAAATATTTTCCAAGTTCGATCTGAAATCAGTATTTTGGCAAGTTTCTATATCAGAGAAGGATAAATTCAAACCATCTTTCAGTGTCCCAGCCAGACATTATGAATGTAATGTGATACCTTTCAGCCTCAAGCATGCACCATCCAAGTTTCAGAAGGTGATGGACTCTATATTCAAACCATTCTTCGATTGGCTGATTATTTATATAGACGATATAATTATTTTTTCAAAAAAATTGCAAGATCATTTTAAACATATACAGACATTTTTAAATACAATAAAGAGGAATGGTCTTGTAATAAGCAAAAAGAAAATCGAAGTCTTTCAGACTTCCATTAAATTTCTTGGCCATACTATATTCAATGGCCAAATCTCCTTGCAAAAGCATGCTCTGGAATTCTCTAACAAATTTCCAGACATCATTACAGACAAGATGCAACTACAAAGATTTCTTGGTTGTTTAAATTATGCAAGTAATTTCTATCAAGACTGCACCAAGGACATAATCTTATTAAATCAAAGGCTACGCAAAATCCTGAAACTTGGACTCCAATCCATACCAGAGCAGTTCAAAAGATTGAAGCCAAAGTCAGAAACCTTCCCATACTATATATATCTGATGATGCAGCATATAAGATTGTAAAATCCAATACCAACAATCTCAGATAGGGGGGTATATTAAAATAGAAAAACGATAATGAAGAACAAGTTATCCAGTTTGCTTCAAGAACATGGAACCCCACTAAGAAAATATATTCTATTATAGAAAAAGAGGTGAAAGCAACATGGAATAGCATCGAAAAATTCGAGATCCATCTGGTCAATAAACCATTTCTTCTCAGGAAAGATGCATCTGCCCTTAAAAAAGTGCTTAATAAAGATATCAAAAAGCCCGAAGAAGCCAAATTCGCTAGATGGAAAGCCCTCTTTGCCAATTTTGATTTTGAAGGGTGTACTATAATAGTTGCATTAATTTATTTTTACTTTTCTACTTAAATAATTTTTTTCAATTTTTTTTGGAGTGGTATTACGTTTTTTTTATAGAAACATATTTAATAATAATAAATTAATTAGGATTTTTTACAAGTAATAATAATAATAATGTTATAATTTAGTTTTTTTATATGTTTTCAATTTTGAAAATGTAATATGTATTACGAGGTAAGTGTTTATGCTTGTAGGCCTTGGACTATGTCTTAAAATTGTTTATGTTTTGCTAAGAGTTCGCCTTTCTTGAACATAAGGAGAGGTAAGGAAACAGGTTAACCAGCCAAGAACAGGTTATTCTTTTCTCCTTTCTGGAGCCACATGACCCTCAATTTTTGTTGCATAGTATTTCCTGTTGAAAGCATCTTTCCTCCCATTTCTTTAGTAGCTTTATTTCCTCATTCCTTCTTCTACCTGTGTACCATTATTCTATTCAAACTTTCTATAATGCCTCCATCTTTATTTCCAAATCTTTTTTTTCCAGGGAAATATTAGACTAAATTCTGTTTTATTCCAATGCCTTAGATTGGATTTAATATATCTCAATCTCGCCTGCAATTGCAACTTTTTGGAGCCCCTGATTGGGAGAGGATCTTCCCCTGATTTCTTTATATTCTCTATAAATGAGGGCTTGTTACTCCAGATAAAGATTTCATTACATGTCTCCATATATATCATGTTTTCATCTTCAATGAACCTCTTGAAGGTCTATGAGTCTCTGTCATTTTGTATTTAGCATCCTTTATTTTTTGTGAGAGACGTGATCATGTTGAAATCTCCACCTAAAATCCAAGGGAGATTACACATCCTTCAGATCCTAGATGAAACCTAATTTATCATCTATGCTCTGTGGCTTGTAGACATTTATCAAATGAATTGACCTAGGGACTCCTATTATCTGCATCTCCATAGGGAGGAGAAACCGATTGCCTTCTGCATCTACTAGATACATTACATGTGGGTTCCACTAGGTAACTAGTCCTCCCGTTGTACCTTGGGCTTCCACATCTAGATATGTAAACCCCCATCCTAATTTACTACCCAGTTCTTTAATCTTCTGTGTTGAGCATTTCGTTTCTTGTAAGAACATTAGATAAAAAAATTTCCATTTTAATCTTCTTCTTCAAAAGTCCTTTTTTTCTAAGGCTATTCAAGCCTCTTGCATTCCAAGTTATAACTTTCATTTTTTAATTAAAGATGTTGGCAAGTGAGCTTAAAGATATCATCTTACCTGAGTTTACCATCATTGCTCCCAGTTCCTGCAGAGCCACACTATTTGACTTCCTTCCTCGGTTCCTTACTATTTCCTTTTTTACTGAGAGGATATGGGACTCTATGGTATTGACTCCCATCTCTCCAAGTTCCCCATGTGATTGTTTCTGAACCTGAAGCTTTACATCCCCCCTCATCAGGTAGATATATTGGGTAAAGTCCACCTATGTTGTTGGGATTGCCTCCAGACCCTTTTTTCTACATTTTTCTACCATGTTCTATTGGTTAATCCGTTCCCTTTTCACTATATCCTCAAGAATCAGTTCCTCTATGCCTACCTTAGTTGGGTCCATTTTCTAATCCCCTTCGATGTCTTTCCTAGATCTGGTATTTCCATGATCTTAATATTGTCCTATGAGACCTACATTGTGCCTTCCTCTTTGTTCTCTTCCTCATTCTCCATTTTATCCTCTTCGGTCCAGTCATCCTTGGGTATATGTGCTAAAAGGACCCTGGAACTATTCCTCGATGTTCCTTTCCATCCTTAATTTTGTTTCTATTATATCCTATTGGCACGTCCTTTTGGGTTTGACCTTACAAAATCCTCAACGTCTTTCTGTTCTTGGTGCTTACTATGATCCTTATATTTGTTCAGAGGAAAATCCCTAATTAGACGCTTATGCTCATGACAATGTCTATATATTCATAATTGATAGGCTCCATGCAGATTTTATCGCAAAATTCCAATTTGATCGGTTTTGGTAATGTTCCAAGCACATCCTTCTCTACACAAATCTTCACATATGAGGTATATATACCCTGTAACAATGCACCTGAGATCTTTACGAACGTCTGAAAGTTATCACCTATAAGCTTCAAGGTCGATGGTAGCCAATAATCTAGTGGTAACGAATATAGCCTGACCCATACCATAACATTGGTGAATGTCTTTTTCTCTGAAGTATAGTTTGCTTTCCATGGTCGCATGTATAATCTCATAGAGGAAAGGAAATATGGTCCTCCATCAAACACTCGGTCTCTATCCTCTTGATTAGAAAAGACCACTGTAAAAAAAACATTTTGACCCTAAGTGGAGCTCAATATCACCATGTGGATTCCAATGATGCTTGATCCAGTCACATAAGGCTTTCTTTGCGGACCATAAGCCCATGAACTTTCATATGATCCCATACATATGCATGCACTCACTAAAATCTTGGGTTTGTGGATCTCTGATTAATTTTGTTGGGATTACCGTTGCTTTGGGATTGCATGGGCCATTCCCATTGGCCCCCTTTGACCTTTGTTGCTAATATGTTGGGTCCCTTGTTGTACCTCTATCCTCATCTCTTCTCTCACCATTCAGACCTTGACTCCTTATCCCACTTGCTCGCTGACTTGTTCTTGTTGATCCCTCTGGAAAAATTTCAAATCATGCCTTCAATCATTTTCCTTTGTCATCTACAACATTTCTGTAGGAGGGAGCCTCGCTCCCTCCCCCTTTGAAAACAATGCAAATTAGGACCTCTCTATAAGAATTCTGAAAACCCTAGTTATCTCTCGCCCTTGCCTTCCTCCTATTGTATATATAATTTGATCTGTTACATACATCCTAAAAACAAAAATAAAAAAATTGTAATAAGGGAGAGGGGAAATATTCTCTATGTTTATTATTTTGATTTTCTTAAATAAAAATTGAATCTCTTTCATTCGCTTTGGCCTCCTTGATGAAATGGTTATTCTATCTTTCATATGTATATTTTTTATTAATATATATGAGGAAGTATTAATAGAGTATCAAATTGAGGTCAATATTAAAACCTATTCTCATTAGTATACTTTGATATTTCTCAGAGAGGCTTACTTTGATATTTCTAGGAAAAGCTTCTACTAGGTAATCACGTAGATTTAAGGCCTTTGCCCTCTTTCATCTCTGATGAAATGGCTATTCTATCTTTCTAATGTACTCAATCAAGTGGCTAATCTACCTTGCATATGTATCAAAAGAAGGAAATTAATATTAAAATGGTGTAATTATTCACTTTTAAATATTTAGAATATGAATATCAATAACCCAAGTTGAAAAATATCAATATGCTCATTTGACAACACTCAAACACTTCTTTTGTTTGGTTAATAAAGTCTATAAATCGTTGAAAAAAAGCAGCTCTATCAATCACTTAACTTGTTATCTCAAAGGATCTTTATCTCTCTTCTCATCTCATTTGGGACATTATATTAAAATGTTATAATATATATATTATAAAAAAATTAATAAATATAAATTTTATATATTTTTTTTTATTAAATTATATTTTCTTAATTTATAATTACCTTTTCTTAAAGTTAGTATTACGATAAAAATATGTCGAGAACCTGAACCTATGGAGGCTTGTTCCCGTCACTATTACCATCATAATAAAAACGATAATTACATGTCTTGTAATGATTAATAAATAATCTACTTCATATTTTGTCAAATATATGACACTATAGTTTTTAAGTTTATATTCAACCGATGAACATGCCACTAGCTTACCTCGACGCAATTAAGAAATTAGTAGAAGTTATTGAAGTCGGTAAAGGGTTGTTCGCTGAATTTTCTTGATATCGCGACTGGTGAGCTACGTAACATCAATGGCAAGCCTACCGTCGGTTAGTCGGAAAAGAAAAAGAGCACACACACTCAGAGCACAGAGATGAACAAGAACCGACCAGTATGAGATTGATTGTACATGGATAATAACATGGGGCGGTGACATCTAGAAGCGGCGGATTCAATCTGACGTACCTTAACCATGCCCGAATTTCACTCTATGGATTCAATATGGCCTGACGTAGCTTGACCATGCCCGAATTTCACTCTATGGATTCAATATGGCCTGACGTAGCTTGACCATGCCGTAATTTCACTCTATTCATACAGCAATTCCTGATCAAAGGTTGTGTGTCTACGTTTCTTTTTCCTGGTCTATAACATTCACATTCTTTGGTTTCTTTTCTCGTCCTTTCGTTTCTGATTCTAGCACTGTGAGCGCCCGGATGGCGATGGATTTCCTTTTTATTGCAAGCCCCTTCAGAAGTAACTAGGGGAAGAACCCCAACGGGAACTTTATGCAGATGAGGAATCATGTGGGATCTTGCATGGAGTGCCAAAGTTAGTGGTGCAGCCAAGGATGACTTGCCAGCATCCTCTAAAATTCTGAACGTGAAAAAATCTACGACTTCGTCACATGCAAAGGAGAGTTGGAAAACATGCTTGGTTGTGTATCTTCTTATGCTTATCTTTACACTTTTATTATAAATACAATAAGACAAAACTTTTCATATAAGAATAACAAAAATGTGGCTAGAGATTAATAAGACAAAACTTTATACATTATGATTGAGTTTGACGAAACTCTAGCTTGGTAACTTCATTTTATATTATGTCGGAACATATTGGTACCAAGTTTTACAATGTGTTGTTATTTTATGAATCTTGGATGGAAGATCTAGTTTATATCAGGGTTTTTTCTCCATAGCATCTAGATAGTTTTGAAACCATATTGAGCTTCATTCCATAATAAGAACAACTTCATTTTTACCTTGGCAAGTCCGACTATATACAATTGCATGTTCTTCATTGTGATCTCCAAATCCTCTTTAGTGATAACTTGCCTCAAATTGTTCAAGTATTCTTTGATTTCTTGCTTGATAACATTTCTACCTATTGTTTCTTCAAATTCTCCAACATAAAGAATCTTATTCACTCTGACCAAGAAGTCCAAACTGTGATACATCCTTGCATAGGTTGTTATAATGTTTGCCACATATGTATCAATGTATGTGTTACTATAAAATCATTCTAACCTCATCCTTTTCTAATTCTACTTCCTGCATTCTTGTTTTGGCTAATTCTAATGATGTATTTATGTACTTAGTGTTCCATTCCTTGATCACACTGATGATTGCATGAATCACCTTTGGAACGTTCACATTTCTACGCAATTGCATTTGCATGTCATGGAAGGGTACCACCTCCTTATGGAAAGTGGTCATCTTTTCATAAAGTTGTCATGTGGTATCTCCCAATGATTGTATTTCATCATGTATCCCTTCTTGTAGCTCCTCCAAGTGAGAATCAACTAAAGACAATATGTGGTTCTTGGATTGGAGATGATCTATTTGTTGTCTTGCAGCAACTAGATCCTTTGCCAATTTCTTCTTCTCCTTCATCAAGAAATATCTATTTACTTGTGTAGCTCCTACAAAGGCTAAGTTTGTTGTTGCGACTATCCTCAGGTTCCTCCTGGTGTCAATCACAATCAAGATGAACGAGGTCATTAAGAAAATACTTTGCCTCTCTAGTATTATTCTTCTCTTTAGATAATCAAACGTCGTGTTGGAAATATCCATGACAATATCATCACCAGGAAGACATATTCACATTTTTTTCAATGATATTTGGTCATTTGTAAGAGGAGGTGAAGGTTGACTACTAACTTATTCTACAATGGGAAAATTTTCGACCTATTGGTTCACTTCCTCCCACTCAACTTCCATGTCTGGCACCTATATCTTCTCCTCAATTTCTCGTGCAAACTATTCATCCTGCCTTTGCCCGATTTCTTCATCTTTCAATTGTTTTTGTTGTTAATCCTTAAGTTATTTCTATCTCTCTTATTCTTCTTCCTTCTTTCATAATTCTTCCTATCCCTACACATCTTCTCTTTTCTTCCTTTATCGTTCCTCTTTCTGTATTTGTTCCTCCTCTTGCTTCCTTTCTTCATCCTGCCTCTTCTCTTGTTCTTGTTGCTTCCTCTTTAATTCTTCTTATTTCATTCTCCTCTTCTCCATTGCAATGACCTCTCTCAAAATAATAGAATCTACTCTAAGCTTTTATCTTTGTGCTGCTCTTAAGTTATGCAAAATATTCCGCTTATACTTAATACTAACCGTAGTGGGCACCTCCTAATGCTTTCCTTCGTAGATAACATCCTAGTCATGCACTATACTAGAAGGGCCATCCAATTTTCTTGGTGCATGTGGTCAGTAAGAATTATAAAAATTCTTTATCTTCTCTTCCTCTATCCGATTATAAGACTCTTAATCCCATAAAAAATAAACTTAGCACAATGTCTTTTGTACACTGCTCTAGGATCATACATGTGAAAGCTCATCTCATAAAACATAAGGCAGGTAAGTTCTTCAATTTCTACTTGGACAAAATTTAATCTCTTAAGCTCATAGGAGCCCACCTACAGAGGGAAGGGAGGTGAAGGTTCCTTCTTCCTCTTCAGAAGCAACTAAGAAAGATTTATGCAGAGATGATAAGAAACCTCATGTATGACCACTTTATCTGTCACATGCCTCATAAAAACATGTGGGGGTTTTGGAGAACCAAATACTCTAAGCTACATGCCATCGGGTGAGGAAAACCAATATGCTATTTCTACTACTATCTTCATAGCCTTGTGGGACATGCAAGGAGTTTCTTCCTCAAATATCATCTTATAAAAAACATTGAATAAGTGATCAACAAGTTTCTCATACATCCCCTATAAATATACAATGACAACAGATTGCAATACACATGGATAGGGAGCTATCTTGGGGTCCACCTACAATCTACAACCAAGAATTCATGGGGAGCACATATTCCAACTAGTGAGTAGGAAGACATGTAAAACTGTGGCTTCTTGCATTTAGGTGGGGTTTTCACCCTGTTCAAATTTATTTGCAACTGTTGGGATAAGAAATGTGACCAATTAATAATCTTCCCTTTTGTGACAATCAAATATAACACATAGATCCATCCTTCAGGGAAGGATTCAATATTCCTTCATCCATATATCCGATAACACATAGCCATCAAGTACTAGTAAATTTTTTTGAGATTTTTGGTCGTGTAAGTACTATTAAGCTTCTGACAAAATTTAGCTAGTTCTCGACACCATGACTTGATTAATTCTTTAGTATTCAGATAACTCCAAACTGCATAGAATTGAGAATCTAAGTGTTTCTTACACTTGGGAAGGTCGTAATATAAGTGAACGTCATGTGGCTTATAAGACGCAAGTTTCTTCCCACTAAAACTATACAAAACCATGTTCTTGGTGTTTAGGCCCTACAATATCCACTTGATAACATCGCCAAATGGTCGCATAACATACCTATAGGTGGCTTTGTGGAATCGTAATCACTTGATGTTAGCATACATTTCCCTATATTTTAGATCTTCTACAAACTTTGTTGAGGTAAACACATATTTAATAGTGATCCAATGAATAATAGAATCCTTTCGAATGAAGCATTCGGTATCTGTCAAGACCAAAACTCCTGTCAAGGTAGTGTCAATGGTCTCTTCAGTACTACTCTTTGTGACCTCCTTAGATGATCCCTTCTTGTGAGACATGTTTCTATTGGATGATGAAAGACTAATGTGTATTTGACACACAATACCTAGAAAATAAGATGAAATCATGGTGATATTAAGTTAGTTCTTAAAGATGTGGCATATTCTGCGATAATCAGAAGCATGTAAGGTGGATTTACGCTGATTGGGGCGGAGAAATGATGAATAATGAGGCTGAATTTTGGGTGATCCACCAGGGGTTGCGAATTGCAATCCGAAATGGTTATACAAACTTGGAAATAGTTGGTGACTCCCAGATCGCGATTGAAATGTTGAAGACGCTTAGCAATGGAAGAGATTGGGAATGAATTACAAGCAGTTGGAGAACTGCTGGAATTGTCCAAGAGATAGCGGGTCTGTTAAAAAGGATAGAATACAAATAAGTTAATCATGTAAGGAGGAATGGGAATCACGCAACCGAATTCCTGGCGAACTGGGGTTGTAAAGGACGAGGCATCATTGTAGACAGCCAATAGAAAGCGGTGTGTGACAGCAGAGATTGGGTAGACTTGGAAAAGATTATAAATGAAGATCATGATCAGGCAACAAGTGAGAACGCCAGGATTAATGAGCTGGATAGGTGAGCGGGACTGGAGATCTCGGTTAATGAATGCAGGTCAGTATGGACAGAGGATTGATATGATGGTAATGCACAATGCAGTACACCAGCGGTGTGAGTGGAAAGCATCTCAGGATCACCCCCACCATGATATAATTAATGCGCGCGATCGAAGAGGTTATTGGAGCGGCATGTCAGATCTTCAGACGGTAAATGATAAACATGGTATGATGGCCAGAAGAGGCATCATCCCGGATAATAAACGGCGGCAATGCAGCGCCGATTTAGTGGCATACTTCGAGGGCGGAAAGTTGATAAGTACCCAGACGGGCAAGGAAAGGCAGCAGATTAGTTTTTCCCCAATTCAGCGAGCAGAGGTCAGAACAGCAGTGAGACAGCGAGACAGGAGAGTTTTTAGCCGGCACCAGAGCATACCCCGTGGCATAATTGGAGATAGCATGGAAACCAGGATGAAAACCAGGGTGGCAGAGGAGCTGAATAGTGCAGCTGACAAGAGCAGGGATCGGAAAGGCAAGGCAGTAGCGATAGAGGAGCTCCCGGCCGAGATTTTTGAGATTGCGGACGAGTCTGAGGAGGAAGAACCCCGACGCGAAGCAAACAGGAAGTTTAACGCACAGGGCAGATTAGCAGGAGGTGGGAACCAGCAGTCGAAAGAGGATCAGCCAGCACCGCAGATGGAGCGCGTAAGAAGATACGGCATGAGAAGAAGTGATAGGGGAACGGGAAGTAGGGTGGATACGGGCGGTAAGAGAGGTCGGGGGCAGAGCAGGAATGAAGGCGAAGAAGGCGAGAACACCAAGCAGGAAGCGAGACCAGCCAAAAAAACGAGGAGGTCGATGGAACAGAAAATTCATCAGGCGGAGAGGGCCTATCAGCAGAATACAAATCCAGAGGTTAGAAGAATTATGCAACACTTGGAGGAGGAGTCTCTTCAAGGCCAATCTGATGCAGAAATGGAGGACTGGGAATTCTTGCTGCATGACCCAGGCAACACCAGGGGCAGAATGTCTCTGTTCAAACAATCTCTCCACATTTACTGGGTAATGAAAAGGTTATTGGCAAAAGCATTAGAGCAAGTTGCTACTGAGATGGTGGAGATAGCGCAGGGAGGCCCTGAATTGCGTAGGGAACTGAGGTTCATTCACATTGCTCTAGAGAGGCAAGAGAAGAAACTGGATGAATTACAACAGCTACTGAAGGGAGAACATCAGGGAGCAGACGGAGGAGCAAACCAGCAACCTGCAACTGAAGATGTCTGAGAAAAGATATGTATAGGAAAGCTCATAGTCTTGTTAACTATAGTTTTTTGCATGTTCTAGATAAGGAAATATATTTTATGCAGACCAGTAGGATTAGGAGTTCTCAGGACTGTCTAGTCCATCTTGCTAGGATAATCAGACTTTGGGCTTTTTATTTTTGGTCAGCCATTAAAAGCTTTAGATGGCTTAATTACTCGGTTTCCCCATGAGGGCGAGTTAATATGTTTTTGATACTATGTTTTGTTTTATTTTCTATCCAGTAATAGAAAGAGTACCACCTCAGCTTACAAAAAAAAAAAAAGTTAGTTCTTCAAGATATCAGCAAAAAAATCCTTTTACAAGCAAAAAATAGTCACTAGGAAAAGGGATTCTGCAATGTTAGGCACCAGAGGGCTAGAGTGAGCACTGGAAGTTCACACTACACAACTTTTGATGGAGGATTGTGTATTTCTTGTATGTAGGTGAGTTAAATTTAGACTAGATCTACTCAATGTATATTTTTTGTTGGAAGAGAGAGCCTCGACTGCACAGTGCAAAGTTGAAGCTGACACAGAGGCCTCACTACTAATTGTGATTGCGCAATGCACAATCGGAGAGGCCAATGACTATGCAATGCGTAGTTTCTTCTGGCAGGAAGGCCTCATTGCCACTTGATAATTCACAGTGCATAGTTAGAGAGGAAAGTGATTACTCGGTGCATAGTTTTAAATGGCAGCAATGGGCCTCTGCTGGAAGAGATTGTACAATGCGTAGTTTAGGAGGGTAGATAGGCTTGAAAATTGCATAATCTTATTTCGCAGAAGGGTGGATTCCAGATCTACTAACTAAAGGGAGTAAGGGTATGGATGAGCCCAAGAATGATTCAAACTAGTCACTAACAACAAAAAAACAAGATAGTGAAATGAGAAGGACATGCATGCATAAATACACCCGACAATAATAATTACTATTATGTGACAAGGAATGTGATGCGACACTTGAAAAGAAGCTCAAAATATTTAAACAATACTTGTAGAAGATAATAATAATATAAATTCCACTTGTTACAAGAAGAACAAGGAAAAATGGCACTTCTAAAAGCAAAGCGAAAGCAAACTGGCGAAAAACAACACTTAAGAAAGTTACCTAGAGGAATAGTAGAAATGGAATCCAAATCTCCTTCTACTCGTGAGAATGGCTAGAGATCCAATGGAAAGTTTGAGAATGACATCTATGAGCCTTTCTTATATGGATTAAAAATCACGATAGTAGGGTTAGGTTTCAAGTTCTCGTGCCTAAAATTAAGGAGCCACCTCTAGTTAACTAACACTTGTATGAAGATCAAATTGGAAACAAGTTCATATTTCCTATTTTCTAGGGGTGTGCAGTTGACTTATTTTAGGAACTGCATAATTTACTGGCTGAAGGTAATGCGCAATTCACTAAGGCAAGGGACTGCACAATTAAATTTCTTAGTGAAATGCACCATTTTCTCTCGCATAAGGATTGCGCAGTTTTGTTTCATAGCTAATTACATAGCTATCTAACTCAAACGATTGTGTATTTTAGTCCAAAAAGAAGTTTCATAGCTCACAGTTACAAAGGTTTGCACACTTCCTGAAAGTAAGGCATGTAATAAGTGTTGATCAAGGCTTGTGTTGGAGAAGTGTTTTGCTTGAGTTTAGAGGTTGAGTGTTAGGTCCCTATTCTACTGGTGTAACCCCTTATTGTTATTAGTGCAACCCCCTTATTGTATTATTGTGCCCATATAGTCCCCATGTTGTTATTATTATGTCCCATAGAAGCCCACTATTGTTATTTTTGTGCCCCTGCAATATTATTGTTATGTAGGCTCTGATTGTATTGGAACCCCTTAGACTCCTATATATAGAAAGGAGGCTTTTTCATTTGTATCATACAAGAATTGTTCTTTTTTTTTAATTTGAAGGAGGTTTCCCCCTCTAAGAGGTTGATTTTTAAGTCATTGATCTATCTTTTATATCTTTTTGTGAGCTGGTTTCATAACATTTGGTATCAAAGCTTTGGATTCTAGGGTTTCGCTGCTCCAAACATACCATCATGGAATTCGCGATATTACGTTTTCTCTACGAAGTTTTCGAAGCTACAAAAAGTCATTTGATCCGTAACCGTTCTGAACCATGGGTCCTAATTTCAGATCTTGTATCACTATATTTTCGGAGATACGATCTGAGGAAGTTAGGGTTTTTGCAAGCTCCAAAATTCCATTGCAAACAAGTCATCATGGAATGTTCACTATAATATTTTTCTACAAAGGTTCAGACTATGAAATTAGAAGCTAGTTGAGCCAAAATCTTGATAAAGATTGAGCCCAAATTTCAGATCTTGTTTCGCTACATTTTCAGTGATATGTTCCAAGATATTTAGGATTTTTTCAAGCTCCTCAATTACATCCCAAACATGTGACATGGGAAAATCCTCATAACTTTCTCTATGAGAATTAGATTGAAATTTATAAAAAATTACAAAAATATGACGACTTGTGGTTTTCCATGTATCTGTTTCAGGTCCTAAGTTTGAAATAGTTACACGTGGCACTTCATACGCGTTTGCTCGACTGAACCAGTCTATAGTCATGTCATCGTGGGAGATTTAGAATAACTCTCCTTTGGAGAATTCAATCTTTATCAGACTCGTGGGGTTGGAAAGATGAGTACAAGGACTACCAAAGATGCAATTTCAAACTTTGGAGATCTGCAATTACAAAGATACAACAGATTCAATATGGAGCTCCTACAAAGTGAAAAAATGTGTGCATTTTTTTTAAAGTTTTGCATAAGTTCGGTTGAAAAAATAGTTTCAAGGAATTCAAACGGCGTGTAATCTAAGATGGATGGTATAGAAGAAAAAATTAAAGGGAACATGGAAGATTTGAAGATAAATTTGACAAAATTGCTACAAGAAATGCTTACTAATGGTGAAAGGGTAGTAAAGGAAACTCATGATCACAACAAAAGAAATGTTAATCATGATTTCATAGACTCGAACATTGGATTGAAGACCCACCATGTTCCAAAGATCGATATGAGAAATTTTGATGGCAAGGATCCCGTAACATGGATACTACAGATGTAGCAATATTTTGATCTCCATAATGTGCAAAACACACACAAAAGGTGCGCATTGAAACTTTATATTTGTAACCAAATCAATTTGTATGGTATCGATGGCTTTGCTCTCGTAAACAATTTGTCACTTGGAATTTTTTTATGGAAGAAATGATAACACATTATGAGGATACAAAAAGAAACACATTTTTTAGCCAATTGATAAATCTCAAACAAAAGGGTTCAATGATGGACCACGTTGAGGACTTGCAAAAATTGAATATAAGGGTAAAATATATTCCAAAGGAGCATAAGATTGATGTGTTAATAGGGAATTTAAAGGATACCATCCAACATGAGGTTCACCTTCAGGAACTTGATTCATTGGAGAAGGCATTTAGGTTAGCAAGAAAAATGGAAAGAAAAATTATGGCAACAAGGAAACCTACCACTGACAACTATAAAGATGGAAGTCTTGTTTCTCCTAGCCTTTCACCACCAATAAGGTTGACACCACAAAAATTTGAAGAAAAAAGAGAAAAATGGCTTTGTTCCAATTGTGACAGAAAATAAACTAAAGGTCAAAAGTGTGGTAAGAAGAAAATAATTTACATAGATGGGGAAGAAGAGCAAGAAAAGGAATAAGAGACGTCAAAAGAAGAGGATATACACTAGGAACCAATCCCAAAGAAAGAAGAAATGAATCTAACCATATCTTGTAATGCATTCACAGGAATTACGACTCCTCAAACTCTCAAGATAAAAGGGCATATCAAGAAGAAAAAGGTAATAGTGTTGATTGATTCGGGTAGTACCCATAATTTTATTCATTGTAAGATATCCAAGGAATTGAATTGCTTCCTATATCCAACACCACAGTGTCAAGTAATGGTTGCAAATGGAGGAACCACAAATTTCTCTGGAAAGTGCCATAATATCAAGCTATCCATGGGAGGATATGTCTTGAATAGTCCAATGTTTTCCATTCCAATGGGTGGTGCAGATGTTGTACTAAGAGTCCAATGGCTGCAATATTTTGGTACAATAGCTTTTAATTTTCAAGAACTTTTCCTAAATTTTTTTTGGGAAGGAAAGGAAGTTGAATTAAGGGGTATTGAAGGGGAATCGTGAAAGATAATCAGCTCTAATAGCATGACAAATCTTCTAAAGAAAGGACAACGGGGCATAATTTCACAATTATGTTCCCTAGAGGTTCTCACACCGAAATCATATATTTCTCGAGATCTCCAAAATGTTTTGGACAATCATTCCAAGGTATTTGAGAGTCCCAAAGGCTTCCCACATATTTTTGATCATGATCATGTTATTCATTTGATTCCAGGAAGTGTTCCCCCAAACATTAGGCCTTACAGATATCCATATGCCCAAAAGAGTGAAATTGAACGTATGGTTGCAGAAATGCTAGAGGTTGGTATAATTAAACTGAGTCAAAGCTATTTTTCTTCTCCAGTGGTATTGGTACACAAGAAGGATGGATCGTGGTGCATGTGTACGGATTATAGGGAGCTCAACAAGCTTACTATTAAAGATAAATTTTCCATTCCTTTCATTGATGAATTATTGGATGAATTACATGGAGAAATTTACTTCGCCAAGTTGGATCTTTGTTCAGGATATCGTCAAATCAGAATGAAGACTTAAGACATTCCAAAAACAACATTTAGAACTCATGAGGGTCATTATGAATTTTTGGTTATGCCTTTTGGCCTTACCAATGCACCTTCTAAGTTTGAAGGTTTGATGAATTCCATTTTCAAACCCTTCCTTAGAAAATTTGTGTTAGTATTTTTGATGATATACTATTCTTTAAAAAGTCTTGGAAGGATCATTTTCAACATGTTGGCAAGGTGGTCAATCAATTGGAGGAGAAACAATTATATGCAAAAGGCTACAAATGTGTATTTGGAGTACAAGAGGTGGAAAACGTAGGTACTTAGTTAGCTCATATCTCATCTTATCATCCTCAATCTGATGGGAAAACTGAGATAGTGAACAAATTTTTGGAACGATACCTTTATTTCTTTGTATCTAATAAACAGACACAATGGGTGAAGTGGTTTCCTTTGGTTGAATGGTGGTATAAACTTCCTTCCATGCTGCAGCAAAAATGACCCCATTTATGGCACTTTATGGATATCATCCATCGTCCATCACATCATATTTAAAAGAAAATTATAAGGCTCAAGCGGTGGAAGATCACATCGAGCATCAACAACAAGTTCTCAAACTCTTAAAGGATAACCTCACTTTGGCATAGAATAGAATGAAACAATAGGCAGATCAACATCACAATGAAATAATTTTTGATGTAGGTGACTGGGTGTTTCTACGACTACAACCATACAAAAAAATTTCCCTCAAGAAAGATAAGAAGGATAATAAATTATCACCAAAGTATTTTGGTCTGTACAAGGTGTTACAAAAGATTAGTACTATGGCATACAAATTGGAGCTTCTTGCATCTTTGCGAGTTCACCAAATTTTCCATGTTTCATGATTAAAAAATCTCCCAGTTCAAACAATATTGCTAAAACTTGACGAGGAAGGAAAAATCATATTGCCACCAGAAGCAGTCACAAAAACAAGAAATCGACAGCTACGAAATCAATCAATTTTAGAGTATCTCAACAAATGGAAGAACTTAACCATTGAAGATTCCACATAGAGGATAAGAATTTTATAAATAAGAATCTAGAACTACTCAGGTGTTGAGGACAACACTTCTTGAAGGAGGAGGGAATGTTAGGCTCCTATACTGCTAGGTTAACCCCTTATTGTTAATAGTGCAACCCCCTTATTGTATTATTTTGCCCATATAGTCCCCATGTTGTTATTATTATGCCCCATAGAAGCCCACTATTATTATTGTTGTGCCCCTACAATATTATTGTTATGTAGGCTCTGAATGTATTGGAACCCCTTACGCTCATATATATAGAAAGGATGTCTTGTCATTTGTATCATCAAAGAATTGTTCATTTGTGTAATCTAAAGGAGATTTCCCCCTCGAAGAGGCTAATTTTTAAGTCTTTAATCTATCTTTTCTATCTTTTTGTGAGCTAGTTTCATAACATTGAGCAACTATTGTAGGCAAGACCTAACTATCGCCACGATAACACAGTGAAGAATTGCCTCAATCTAACACCATATGAAGAAGTGATCGTGTTCTGAAGCTTTTGGCAAACAACTAAAAAACCAACTTGCAAGGTTGATTGTGCAGGGTAAGAATGCCACGTCACAGACTGTTTGATGACAACATGCTGACATCTCTAATGAATGAATTGTACATCTAGTAGCCAGGCTAATCACGTGAAGACATGTGGTGTGTTGTATTTGTTGGACTTTTCATGAGATGGGCCAATCCCAAACCAATCAGAGGGTGTCATGTGACCCAATGAGAGGTCGCCACATGGCTCTCAGAGTGGCACCCAAAATACAATCCTCCACAGGTTTCAAGTCACTGACCTCAAATCTATTACTCCATCGCTCTACCATTAGAGAAAACATAAAACTTATTAAAACATGGTTGGTGGCTTATATTTAAAATTATTTAGTGGATTTGTTGGGGGGATTGGTGGGTCGATGGGAATCCCACTGATTTTGGTAGCCAAATGACCTCGAAATAAGCAAAGTGGGCGGGGCACATGGCACCCTGCCCACACCATAGGTTCATGTCGTATTAACACAACGAGATTGAGAGCGGTGTTAGGGAGGGTGTGTCGCCTATTGCCCGCACCCCTTGGTCTCATGTGGATCCATGTACCAAGTGGTCTGAAGTCAGGAGGGGCTTCGACACACGTTAAAAAAAAATTATATTTAATATAATAAAACCAACCTTGCCGAGATTTATGGATCAAACCCATAACCTCTAGGTTTCCCACTGTGTTCCCTACCAATTGGGCTAGAATTATTTTGATGCTTAGTTTTATAGAGGAGACTAGTTTGTAGAACTATTTTCACGCAGTTTGGACAAGGAGGTCTATCTTGGCCATTTTCCAACCCTTTTTAGCCTAGGAAGAGCCTACACAGGGGTTTTTGGGAATTTTGGACACAATGGAAGTGCTATTTTTTCAAATTTAGAATTTTATGTTGATGTATTTCAACATTTGAGCATATGATAAAAAAGGCCACCATTGGAAGCTAGACCCGGAGACTGTCGCCGAGTGTTTTCTTTGTTGCAGTATTGTCTGTGGAAAAACCGTGAGAGAGCTTGTTGTGTGAATTGTTTAAGAGTTGTGTGGTGAGTGTTTTAAAATGCCCTTTTTTAGCAAAATTGTATTAAAAATAAAAGGAAGGAGGGTCCATTTAAATAAAATAAAAGAATTTAATATATTCACATGATGTAATTAAAGTTGTGAAAGGAGTTAAAATAATTTGGATACTTTCTAGTGTTTTTTTAAGTGGGTTTATTAAAAAAGAGTGTTTTTATATATGGGGAGATATTTGTGTTATTCCTTTCAAAGGAAAATATATATATAATGGGTTTACGTACAATGAATGTCTCATGGTTTAAAGTGAGAATATTAAGGCATGATTTAATGTGTGATTGATTGGGCTATCTAAGTTTGTTATTATGGTTGTTGAGAATGTTCACAAAGATTTGGCTCTATGGTAGAGCGATGAGCAATGGGTCAAAAAAAGTGACTCAAAGAGTTTCAATGATACATACAAAACATTAAGAGAGACAATAAAAAAGCAGAGGTGGAATATGAAATATCAGATGAATAATTTGAAGACATTGATGCAATATTGAAACAATTAATGCTAGTCTTCCCTACTTTCTCAGGTAAATTTTTTAAGCTTTGGGCAATTAAAATGGAAGGATTGCTTCGTTCAATAGATTTACAGAATTTTGTCCAAGAAAATTCTATCAATTCTGATGATAAGTGTAGAAGTGTAGTAGAATTACTTCTCATTATATCAGGTCTCAATGAAAGCATTTTGTCTTGTATTTTGCATGAATTTGGTGAGATACATAATGAAAATA
The DNA here is from genome assembly GCA_031772625.1 of Pinus tabuliformis. Taxonomy (NCBI): domain Eukaryota; kingdom Viridiplantae; phylum Streptophyta; class Pinopsida; order Pinales; family Pinaceae; genus Pinus; species Pinus tabuliformis. The sequence goes on along the minus strand of CM062805.1, from coordinate 1,249,831,567 downwards.
TATTTTGGGATGTTTTTGAAATGAAGTACAATATGGAGGGAAATGAGAAAGTTGAAGATGATGAAAGTGCCAGTAAATTTATTTCTAGAATTAAAGATCTAAATGATAAATTAGGTAACATCGGTGAAACAATATCTAGTACAAACCTAGTTATTGTGACATTAAATGGAATGCTTGATGAATATCAAATGTTTATCATTGGTCTTTCAGCTAGAGAGAAGGCTCCTACTTTTGATGAGCTGGTAGGTATACTTATGTAGGAAGAAGAGTGAAGAAGAATACTTAAATAGAAATCTCCCAATTTAGATTTACCATTGATGGCTAAAGAGAAGCAATCCTTCAAAGGAAAAAAATGGGAGAAAATAAAGGCAAAAGACCATAGGTAAAATCATTTCAAGGTACACCTTTAACAAGGACAAACACCAAATCAAGTAGAGATAATGTGTGTTATTACTGTGGAAAACCTGGTCATTTTGCTAAGAATTGCATGAAAAGAAGGTCCGATCAATTTAAACAAAGAAGGAATTCAGGAAATTATGTTGATAGAAATGAAGCAATGAGTCATGATTTTCACAATTTTAGATTGTTTGTGTCCAATGCTACTTTATTAGTTGAAACAGATGATGATAATGCTTGGTTTATAGTTTTTGGTGCATCAGTCAAAATGTCATGCAGATGATATTGGTTTGATACTTATCATGAGGTTAATAATTGTGGACACAACTATGTAGGAGATAATAGATCACATGAAATCAAAGGATATGGTGATATAAGTGTTATGATGTGGAATGGACAAGAAAAACAAATTCAAAATGTGGTGTATGTTCCAGAATTAAAGAAGAACTTAATTTATGTCTCTACTATTATAGATCAACATTTAAAAGTTGAAGTTGTGAAATCACATTGTTTGGTAAAGGATGTGCACGACAACTACAAGCTTGTCGCAAAAGGAATGAGAGTTGGAGGATTATACAAGTTGGATGTAATGAAGAATGGGCATAAAGATTTAGCATCAACAAGCATGTAAAATATAGAGCATTGGCATCAAAGATATGCACACTTAAATCATAATAACCTAATGTTACTACAAAATAAATTGAAGGTAGAAGGCCTTCCAAATATTAAGGGTGAACACTTTGAATGTGAAGGTTGTGCACTAGGAAAAAAACATAGGGAATAATTTCCTGTGCATGAAAATAGAAGAAAATGTGAAATACTTGAACTAGTGCATATTGATGTATGTAGTCCAATGCAACATGTGGGTGTACTTTATAAGAAACAAAAATCAAAGATGTGTTATCAAATCGTGCGTTGTATAAAATTGAGACTATGTTGTAAAGCCTAGCTGAGACTTAGACCAAGATGCATGTCAATTAATAGTATGTTTGCATCTTATGTATTGTGTTATAGGGTATTTTGTGTGTTTATATTATGGTTGGAATTAAGGGGGAGTGTTGGAAAACATTAATTACAGCCACCTTCATTAAATGCATTGAGTCTAGTTTCTTCTAGAGAATTCAAGAGGAAGGCTTGAGAGTTCAGGTAGCTTCCCAAAGAAGCCATTGTCACCGACTCGATAAGCTTCTTAAAAGTGTATAAATAGCCCTATTTCACAATCAAATGTTCAAATGTGTTTCGTGTTCAGTTATGCTTTCTACGTTCTCAAATTGTTTTTGTACGCTTTAAGAAATTTTCAGCGAGCGCATACTCACTTCGACTGAGAGTGAGGATGCCGTTTGTCACAATTAGATCCACACAATGACCATCAGGGTCAATTTGGGTTCTTCAATACATTTACACATGAATCCCTAAATATTTTGGAAGCAATGTGCATAGAATATAGGAATGACTGTAATTTGTAATCGTGGATGACCTGTAAGCTGCCACATCATGGCATAATCATAAGTTGCCACTTGACCACTCCCTTATAGGTTTGGGCATACTCATATGTTTATTTTATATATAAGTCCCAAATACATATACATCCATGGCATAATCGATAGCTTATGTAAGGTTTTCTTCCCTTACATCAATGTATTTGGATTGTACAAAATATACATTACCCTATTGATATTTATTATGAAGTTTATCCACGTATTGTTTTTATTATAGTGGCCCTGCCACTATATATATATATATATATATATATATATATATATATAAAAGTATTTTAATAAATCTGTATTAAATATATATAATATCTATTTTAATAAATCCGCATTTTAATACATGGAAATTTTCTTACGAGAATATTCACAGTGGTTTATATATAGGGTCTTTAGAGATCCTTACATTCTCAATGTTTAATAGTCCATTTTAGGTTTATCTGATAGCTTTCCTGACATGAAATTATAGGTTACAAAAATTTATTTTTTTCTATAAAAGATAATGATGGGGTTAGGCTTATAGTTTAAGTTACAAGAATTATACGATTAGCTAAAAAAAATTGTTCATACTATAATACTTATTTTATCTATGGGATGAGTTATATTATATATAAATAATGTTTAAGAAAATTATAACAATTATTATTAGGATAGAATTATTTTCATTTTAGATTTATCTTAGTGTCAAGAGGTATCAAATTTCTCAAGATGAAAACCATATTTTGAGTGAAAAACTTGATGAAATATTTGCAGCTCAAGAGGCCTGATTCCTCTCGTCTCTTGGTAAATGTGGTGTTAAGATGGATTTGTACTGGTATTGAGCAACAAACGAATAAAATATATTAAATATAAGATTTCTTTTATTTACGTTTGTTTTACATAGTTGGATTGAAATTTTTTATTTATGTTTCACATTCTTCACATTATACTATTACCACATGCACCCTCATATTATTCTGAGGTAGAGAACATATATCCATAGGATATAACATCTCTCTCTGTAGATAAACACACACATCGAATAATTTTTGTTATCAATATTTTTTGAAATGTTTATATATATATATATATATATAACATTTCACATGATTTGCAAATATTGTTTTTAGGCTAGGAGATATTTGTTAGGTCCCTAACCTACATTTTTCTTACCCAACTTTATAATATGATCAAAATTTAGATATCTCGGCCTCACGTGCCATAGCCAACTCTCATAAAAATTGCATAAGGAACACTTTTCATAATTTTGTTTTAACACAAATATTGTAATCATTTATTAAAGCTTCAACTACTATTTCACCTATTCCTATAGTGATTTTGAAATTTTTAGATCTAAACAATACATCATAACCTTGGTCACACATCAACAAAACACCAACCAAGTTATAGTGTTTTAGGATTTCAACAAACAAGACATTATTGGCCTTACCTCTTCCATTCACTAGGATAATAAGTGTTTTTCCCATAATATTGCCTAGTGCATCCTTGCCAAAGGTCACATTAGCTTTGTTGACTAGTTTCAATGATTTTTTTTTTTTATCTACTGTCATGTGCTTGGAACAACCACTGTCAACATACCAATGGTTTCCTTGATTCTGAGCATATAAAACTAAGTCACAATATCCTTTTTTTGCTTTTGTTTCCACACTTTGGGTTGTTGGTTTGATTGTATCGTTCTAGGGAATAGTCTTTTGTTCCAGAGTCTTCAAAGAACTTCTCTATGCCTATAATTTTGATAAATATAATATTGCATCACATTAACTAGTGGAGAAAATGCATTGTTAAGTCTTGGTCTATTTCTCCTTTGTTTGGAAAAATTATTATCAACTTGATAATTTTCTTCCTGGTATAATTTTCCTGTATGATAGATTTATCCTACAATTTGTAGTTTTATGACCTTATTTAGTACAAGAAAAACAATATCCAGGACAAAATGCCCATGTGCCTAGTAAGACACCACTGTAAAGGTAGAAGGAATATGAGTCATGAAGACTTATTTAGCTAGCTTAAGTGAGTTTAGACGAGAAAACTAATCAAATATTTTATTAGCTAATTAAACTTGGAAAGACACCATTTTAAAATTACAAGGAACATGAGTAAACAAAAATATGAATGAAATGAAGACAAAATTAATACATAACGGTAAACAAGAACTGATTCTGGAGGAAATAAGGCATTGGTCTGGGATATCTTCCACTCATCTTGATGATGGGTTTATTTATTTACGATTCATCCTAAAACCATTTGGATACAAGATCAAGGATTGAGATTGGTTAATTGACAAGTTCAAATAAAAATTAGATCGTTGAAAACACAAATGGAAGACATTGGGGGGAAGAGTGGTTATGCTTAAATCTATTTTACAAAATATATTAGTGTTCTCGATGGATCTTTTTCCATTACCTAAGGTAATCATCAAAAATATTATATCATTTATGGGAAATTTCTTATGGACAGGGGTTCATAATGTAGAAAAAGAAGGCAAGATACATCTAATTCGCTGGTCATTGATAGCAAGACTAGTAGAGGTTGGAGGTTGGGGGATTATTGATCCTAGAAATTTCAATAAGGCACTTATCATCAAAAGCATGTGGAGGTTGTTCCGGGAGAAAGAATTTGGGCTGATATTATCAAGGACAAATATACGTATGGTCAACCTTTTTCGATTTGGATCACTAATGGGGCAAGAAAGAAAACTCAGACATAATTTATTTGGAGAAGCATGTTCCAAATTCTACAAATCTTTATGGGAAATGTGTGTTGGTAAGTGGGTGATGAAGCTAGGATTAAAGTGGGTTTAGACTCTCTTATGGGCATGGTGGGGAATCACTCGTTACTGGTTAGTATTCTCAACCACATTCATAACAAATAGATTTATCATCGTAATCAAATTATTCACTATAGGACTAATGAGTTGGATCTTCAAGAATGGTATAAGGGAGAGGAGTTGGAGTTGCCTTTAGAATTCATTGATCAATGTGAGGATTATAACACTTAAGAATGGAATCCCATTGGTGAAAGACATATATATAAATATTCCAAGTGACGAGAAGGGATACGGATTTCCATTTGTTTTTCAGATCATATGGAAATGGAACATCTCGAATAAAATAAAATGTTTTAGGTGGTTATCCATTCATAATAGGATATTGACGTGGTAGAATATTCGAAGGAGAGGATTTCAGGGACCCGAAATTTTCCATATGTGTAGGGAGGGTGCGGAGGATAATAATCATCTCTTCATACAATGTTTGTACACAAAGACAATTTGGAATGGGGTGCTAGGAATTTTTTAAAATTACATCAAAGGGAGTTGTACAGAAGTTGTCATCATGTATCAGAATTTGGATCAAAGACCAACAGTTTAGGGCACTACCTTTATATATCATACGGACTATTTGGAGAAAGCATAATGGCATCATCTTTGGTCAGAAAGGATTGGAGGTGCAAGAGGAGATTAATAAGGTAATAGTCTATTTCAATGAAGTTAGGAAGATATAGGGAAACAAAGGCAGCAGGAATATCAAGATTAGACAAATATGGCATTCATATCCAATGGGGTTCTTTGATGGGGCATGTGCTAATAGAACATGTGGATGTGGAGGGGTTACTTCATCAAGGCTGATACAGTCTATCATTTCTAGTGGGAGGGTGGAAAAGGAACCAATAGTAGGGCAAAAATCAATGCATTATGGGTGTATTGATTGTGGAAAAATGGTTAGGGATTAATCAGAGACAGATCTATGGTGATGCCAAGGGAATTATAGAATGGGTCAAGGGTCAAATTATTTCAATCCGCCAATTTTAATTAATTGAATGAATTGTATGAAAACCTTGTAAAATTTTACCATATCGATAGAGAACAAAAGTAAACTGCAGATCTTCTTTCAAAGAAAGGTATAACAAGGGAAGCACATAAATTTTATTTTGCTTCCTTTCTCTACGGATTCATTAGTAATGCAGGTACTATCAACTATTCATAATGGCATATAGGAATTTTTTATGTTTTGTTGCGTGTAGGAAAGAGATGGGAATTTTAATGATTTCTAGTCAATAAAAATAGGATATCAAGGTTGCTTGAATGGCAAAATTTTGTACATTCTATTTTTTGTAGCAAAGGGTGTAGGCTAATATTAAAACATTACATTTTAGAGGAAAAGTTATAAGTAGCTCAAACATTTTGATTTTTTTGTAATCTAATGATGGAAAAGATGAAATTGTGATTTGCTTTATGTATTACCTTTAATACTAAAGAGTAGAAAAAGGAATATGAGTCAGGAAGAATTACTTGGCAAGTTTGAGTGGGTTTAAGTAAGAACAACAACAGAATATTTGATTTTATTAGCTGATTTTCACAAATAAAAAGTTTGTAAATAAATATTTTGCTTACATTTACCATATGTTTGTGTTGTTAGTTGATTTTTCCCTTAATAAATTTTAACATTGTGAAAAAGCCAATCTTGCTTAAACTCTGTGGCCAAAGTGGCCAGTTTGTGATCTATTTTACGAAGGTGAACGAGAATCCACCGAGTCACCTAGGTGTATTGTGGATATTTTTGAGTGGCGGAGCGAAGATAAATGCTTAGGTCTGCGTATTGTTATGGGTGGAGAAACGTTCATATGGCATGACTGGGTCACCCGCGTGAACTCAACCTGTGACACTGCTGCTAAAGGAAATCACAGCAAAACTGGATAATGTTCTGCAGGGTGAGAAACAGAGTAGGAAGAAAAATGTGTTGGGGCATTGAAATCAATAGGCGACAATTGAACTGGAGCGTGCAATGGAATTTGTTTCCCTCAAGTGTGATACCAACTGGGTTGCTTCCGAGTGTGGGGTAGATGGGCATTGGGGTCAAAAATACCTAGGTCATTTGCTTACATTATGAAGAAGCATAGGTAAATCTATTGTTGGATGCTTGGATCACTATAAGGAATTGCAAATCAAAAAATTGCTTGAGTGGGTAGTGTTCTCTGTGTAATTAGTATTGTACGTAGAAAGCTTGCATAGCATGCTAAAAGAAGAAAATGGAAGGCTGAAGTTCTCCATATCTGATTCACAATTCGCAACTATAAATTTATAATGTGATCAACGCTCCGTCATGAACACCCTTGCTGAAACAGAACTGAAAATTACACAAGAGAACTTGGAAATACCCGAATGGTAGAGCTATGGAGAAAACGAGTAGTGGAGTTGGCCAAGGGTTTTCTGCATTTTAGGAGTGGTTTCACTGACATCAATAGCAAAGGTGCAGCAGAGGTAGTGGCCCAAAGATGGTGGTATGAGTATCTAGCTACAAAGGGCATCAACTATTGGGGATATGCTCTCATGTTAAACTATGAGGATATGTGGGAAAAAAAGGATTTTTTTACCCAAGTGATATGGGCTACAAGCGCTCAGAATTGCTGGAAAATCAGTGGAGATAGTGGATGACGCCCACAGATGCTGAATGGGGATATTTGGCGAGTCACATTTTCCTTCAACAACTATGATCTACATTTTCTCAACAAATTTTATTGTAGATTCACATAAGATGGGATCGATATGTTACTAAAAGTACCTCTAAATAGCTTTGGATCCTACGAAGAAAACCATGCTAGTAACCAAACTAGCTTTCTTCATTTACGTGGCGCAAATTGAGGTGTAGGTTGTGCGATCGGATTACATGACAAGGCTTCAAGTGTGTGCATGGGAGATGTAAATGTTGTCATAACAACAATCAGTTAAGTTAAGTTAAGTTAAGTCAGGTCAGGTCAGGTCAGGATAGGAACCATCAATTATATATAGGTTAGGTTAGATATATTATATTATATATAGGTTAAGTTACATATATTATATTATATATAGTTTAGGTTAGGTATGGTAAACAATTTTAATTGCAAGACTATTTGGTAAGTTAAGTAAAGTTTTAGATGTCAATTTGGGTGATTGGGGAATATGTTGGATTAGTAGATATTTTGTTTGTGTACTCTCATAGGTAAGGTGAAGGTGATATTTCATTGTTTGGTTAGATTCAGTGCAAAGAAACTCAAGTTAAGTCTTAAGGGGGATTGTTAGGTAAATTTTACTAGGTGAAAGTGTCAAAGTTCCATTGTTAAACAATAGTTGTTTTAGGTACACGGGTTTTCTTACTAATGGTTTCATAAATGTGGATTGTATGTAATGAGAATTTTTAAATAATTAGAAAGAACCCATTGTAAAAATGCCTACAAATGTGAAAATTGAAGGCTTATTTGGTAGGCTTGCCAAATTTGGTAAATAAACACAAATAGAATATTCCCTTAGTAAGCTTCCCAAAATTAAACATCCCAAAAATAAACATAATGTTTATTTTTTTTGTATTTATGTTCTTTTTAATGCTAATTCATTTATCTCTCAATAAATTTTAACATTTCTTTGGTTTTTTAATGAAATACATTACAATGTAACCCATTTGTTTAGTATTTACTTGAACGCCTTGCACTTTGACTCCCAAACAATAGAGTTGCCATGATTGGTTACTCCATGTTGCTGCTATTAAATTCATTAATTTAGCAATTTGAGCCTAAAGAAGGCTGACGTGCAACTTTAAAAATTAAGTTTTCCATTGGTTCCTAACTATACCACCTCACTTTCTCTTTATCGAAAAAGACTATATTAAAGTTCCTTGTTCCTTTTTTCTATTTATTTAAAAGAACAATGTTAAAATTCCTTGTCACTGTATTATATTTATCAAAAACATTTTCCTTTTGTAATTACAAGTTTCGAAACATTTTATCTTTTTAGAATACTAAAAGAGAACAATGTTAAAATTCCTTGCTACTGTACTATATTTATCCAAAACATTTTCCTTTTGTGATTACAAGTTTCCAAACATTTTATGTTTGTAGAATACCGGTCAAGTATGTAATACATAATAGAATGAAAAACATACTTTAGAATAGATGTTTAAATGTCATCATAGTCTAGTGTTGAGAATAAACATTTTCCTTTTGTGATTACAAGTTTCCAACCATTTTATCTTTTTAGAATTCCAGTCAAGCATGTAATAGAGAATAGAATGAAAAACCTACTTTAGAATAGATGTTTAAATGTCATCATAGTCTAGCGTTGATAATAAGGTGATGATCATGAGCCGGTAAGTGGAATATTTTCCCAGCATAAATTCCTTCTGATACTCTTACACCAATTTCGATCCCTCACTGATTTGCGATTTCTTTTCTCAGTATCCAAAATTTCCTTGAATTCCAACTTCATCTCGACTTCATCTCTTGGATAAGGACTACTAGAGGTGTTTTCACAATTAATAAATAGCTAAAGGATTTCAAGTGTGAAGATTTATGCATATTGTTGATGATCATGGTATCTAAACGCATTCATTTTATTTACTTCCCAATCATAGATAGTTATTGACTGTGACGATTTATGCATATTGTTGATGATCATGGTATTTAAACGCATCTATTTTATTATAATAAGATATTGAGTCGTGTTTTTGGTTTCCTGCTAGAGTATTTGAAGGTTTTTGAAATACTTGTTGTTATCTTTTATGTTGATCTTATATTTTGGGGGTACTTTATGTTTTTTAAGTTTTCATTGCTTTTTCTTTTCTTTCTTTCTTTTTCTGAATATACTTGTTTCTTTTTGTAAACAAAGGTAAGGCCTTCTCTATTAACATCAACCAGCGAAACTATGTACAAGAACAGGTATCCTCCTCCCGCCCCGAAGGGAAACCGGGAGGGAGGGCCACCAGAAGTCAGATGTTTTCAGCATAAAGCTGAGAGAGTACAACAACAAGTATAAAACAAAACCTACAGACTATCTACCAGCCGGAGCTATACCCTATCATCTTATGCATTCCATATCCTATGCCAAAACTGATACTATTGGTCCTATCAAGTGAAAATTGAAAGAAAAATGAAGGCTTATCAATCATCCATAATCTTCGGTTTCACCTCTTCCTCACGGTTCTCCTTGGTTATCAGCTTCAGAGTGTTTTGGATATCCTCTAGTTTTCTATCCTGTTTCAGCATAGCAACTTGCAGATTCTTCATTTCCTCTTTCAGGCTCGGGTACCCTTGCGCAATCTCAGTCATTTCTTCCGCAATCTGTTCCATTGCTTTGGCCAGTAGACACTTCATCACCCAATATAAATGCAGGGCCTATTTATACTGGGAGAGACGACCCCTGGTGTTACCAGGATCCGTCATAAGAGGCCTCCATTCATTCATCTCAGGGTTTGAGGCCTCCTCTGGGACTCTCTCTTCCAGATTCTCAATAATTCTTCTTATCTCCACATTGCCCTCCTTGTTGTACACACGCTCTGCATCTCTGGCCATCTGGTTCATGGTGCGGCGACCTCTTTTCCGTTGGTTGGGAGATTGAGGTTCCAAAACATAGTCCCCAGAATGCCTAGTATTTTGTCGTCCCCTACTTCCTCTGCCCTTACCTCTCCTTGAAGGCCGACAACGGATGTAACTCCGGCTGCCTTGACCGTCTTCAAACCTCCCTCTCCCCCTGCATTCCTCCTACATATTCCTCATCTCGCCTTCTCTATATATTCCTCCTTCTATCGACACCTCCTGGTCCTTCCTCCTTAACCTCTCCACGATATCCTTTACATTCTGGTGGTTATCAGTCCCCTGAGAGCTATCTTCCTCCTGTATCCTCTGTTGCCTCGTCGTCCTCTTCCTTCTGCCATCCTCTTCGCTATATACTCTAGCCTGCCTACCACCCTCAGCCATGGTCTCTTGCTTTTTACGAAAACTGTTTCGAGGAAATTTACTCCAGGTATCCACCGTCCTCGCCACCTTGCATGTCCTTAGATTATTCACATCAATGTCTGCTGCTACTCCCTTTAAATTGTTGCCACCTCTTATGTCCACTACCGCCTGCTCGCCGCCGTTTCCCATCCCTTCTGCTGTCATGATGATCTTGGAGCCATGTCTCATGGTGCTCTCCTTGCATTGATCTCCCTTCACATCCTTTATTATGATTGCCCACAAGTGAGGCTTGTACTGACAAGCCCTACCCGTTATAATTAAGCTACCCAGAGTCCTTTCCTTCACCCCGATCGGGGACGAATATACTTGTTTTTTAACTTTACATTGTTATTTTATTATTTTATTTTTCTTTTCATTTTTTTGATGATTTTTTTTGTGAGATAGTTTATCTTGGGTTTTCTCTTCTTTCTTGTTTCCTATTAAGTTGTCTTCCATGTTAAGATCCTCGTTATTTTTGTGTATTTTTTTCTTACCTATTACTAGATTTGTCTCCTCTTACTAAGTTGTAATTATATCTTCCTCAAGGTTCCACATAAATTTCTCTTGAATATCTAGGAAATAGAAGGTTGAAATAGCTAAGATAGTCACACTAGTTCAATATACTCATATTGTGCTTTCTTTGATGACTCCTAAAGTATGTTTTTTTTATTCAATAGATATATCTAAAAGTGATTTGAGGTAACAGCCTAAGTTAATCATTCTTTCTTAGTCATCTTTTGGGAATTTATTTCCTCTGTGAAAACAAGTGTTGTTGATTTAGGAATAGTTTTAGCTTGTTGCGTATATGTTGGAGATGTTTCACTCTTAACAACCCCTTGGTAGGATGCATTTTATTGTTTCCCATTTTCCATACCTCTCCCTATTCCTACTTTACAAGTGGTTATGCTTGTTTCTTCTCAAAATATTTGGAAAATTTTCCATATTTATAATATTTTTTTCACCTTTAATGGAAATTTCATGCAATCAAGTTGTTGGGAAATAAAGGAGAATGCATTATTGGAGGCCCTTATCTAGATCCACTTGAATATAGGTGTGGGTAGTAGCATATGTGCTAGATTTAGGATTATGTTTATCAATGTGCCTATGTAATGTTTCCACAATTAGTTTAAAGAGCATCACCACCTAAGTAATGAAGATGTAGATGGGGTAGACATCCCATGCAAGTACAACATATAAGGCATCTAACTTTGGATAAAAATTAGGGGTAATTATATTGACATCAAAGTTAGAAAATGACTTTGAATAACACCATCACCTCAACAATGAAGAGGTAAATGGGGTAGACACAATCATGTATGTGTAATAGATGGAACATCTAAGTTGGGATAAAAAGTAAGGATCAATATACTAAAATACATACTTCTAGATCCAAAAACATATAGTCCACTTCTAAAAGTCATGTATCGGTATCCATTATGTTCAAAAAGGAGATCACATAATCCCTTTTCACAAAAAAATGGTCTATCATACCTTTGATTAGAGCTTGGCAATTCCTTTATGGCCAATTACACATTGAACCCATATATTTTATTGTCTAAATTCTCATTCCACAAGAGCTAAGGTGCTTTGTCGAGAAGTTGCGCTTGGCACGTAAACTTTTGGTATCTCATCAAGGTTCTTAATGAATCTAAATTAGATTGATTTCATAGAATATTTTCTCATTCTCAAAACAAGTACCTAAAAAGTGGCAACAATAGTATAAAAGTTGAGAGGAAGAATGGAATTTCCCCTTAACATCACTGCAAAGAGAAAAAATCATAAATAAGTTGTAGAAATTAGCAATTAGGATTTAGAATATGACATCGAAATAAAAACTTAATGCCTATATATATATATATATATATATATATATATATATATATATATATATATATATATATATATATATATATATATTAAAATTAAATAAAAATATATTAATTTTATGAAAATAATTGCAATAACGAAATTTTATCCTTTGTATATCATTTTTTTTTTGTTAAATTTAATAAGATATATTTTTTCAAAAATTCATTGTATTTCATTGGTATATTAATAAAATATAATAATTGGTTTATATTTTCTTAAGTGGTACTATATTGTGAAAATGATTGGGATAATAAATTACAATACATACCAAAATATTCAACATATTACCTTTTCATTCAATTTTATATAAAATAGCAAGATATTGTAAGAATATGAACAACCCAGATTCTTTTGTGAAAATGAGGTCTCTTGCATTTTCTTATAAAAACATTATTAAAACTGTTTTTATAAAATATGATGTAGAGACTTCCCTCACAACCATCACATGTATTTGTTAGTTAGTTTGTTTGTCAAACTAGTATATAATTTTTAAATGCATCATATCATAAATATATAGGAGCTAGGAAGCATAAGATTTGAATTTCTTCCATTCGGTCCCCTTTTTCTCCATTGGACACATAGCCACTATCTTATAAATTTTATACAATTTTTAACATTATATTTACATGAGTTCATTATACTATGAAATTCATACCTCAGAACACATTATACTATAAAATTCATACATCATAATAGATAGTAAACATATTTATTGTAATTAAGTATCTAGTTGTGTAATAATTAACTTTAACTTTGAATTTCATAGTAAAAAATTATACAATATATTTATATCGTTAACCTATAAAATCAATAATCTAAAATCATACAACTTTATTCCCTCAATAAAATATTTATTTATAATTTATATAAAATCTTATAACTAAAATACATTAAAAAAAATAAGCATCAAAATGTTATAATAAATTAAAAAATATTTTATTTATAATTTATATAAAATCTTATAACTAAAATACATTAAAAAAAATAAGCATCAAAATGTTATAATAAATTAAAAAATATTTTATACCATTATTATTAAGATTTTCCTCAATAAAAATGGAATCTCATTCACTTTCATTGGATACAATAAAAGACCACTAAACGAAAAAGTGAAAAATAAATCCAAGAAAAAAACTTATTCTCATAAGAATACTTTGATATTTGTGAGAGACAAGTTATTCCTCTAGGTGATCGAGTAGATTTTAGGCTTTTGGCCTCCTCCTAAGCCGATGAAGTGGCTAATTTATTGTTATATTATATATAAGTCATTTATTTTATTATATTATATTATTTTATTTTATATTATATTATTTTATTTTATTTTTTATATATATATATACTATATTATATTATATTATATTATATTACAGTAGAGATAATGAAAATTAGTATTACTAGCAATTGTATCAAAAGGTACAAAGAGAGGCCGATAGATTTATGAAGTTGGAATTGTTGAATTTTTATAAAAGGTCAGACCACCTTCTCCACTGCTATTGATATTGTGCAGTTTATTAAATATGGAATAAAGTAAAAGATATAGGAGACAGAACAGACTGGGAATGTAAGATCTTTATACTGGAAGTGAAAAAGAGAACAAAGTAGCATGTCAAAGCAGAAATACTTAAAGAAAACCACAAGACTTTCTATTCATTCACAAGTATTTAAAAATGCTGACATGACTGAAACAAAAAAGAAGAGAATTAGAAAATTTCATGTAAATGTATTTTATTTTAAAAACAAACAACTAACCACTCTATAAATGTCATTGCAGAAGCCCATGTAAGGTATACATATTCCTATATAACCTTTTTGAAAACAAAAACAAAGATAACTTAATGTGAGTAGCATAACATCTAGCATTCCATGAACAATAGAAACCACACTCAAAAGGCCAAATCTATGTAAACTGAGTTTTTATTAAAATTGTAGGTACAAAAAAACTTATGACACTCCATAACTATGCATCATGTTTGGTGGAACATAGTAGACTTATTACACTTGAATACTTCTAAATATTTTACTTGGTATTGTGTGTTTATCACAAGAAATTATACAGGAGAGAATTACATGATTTGCAATGTATTTTTTGAAATTTTACATATGGTCTACACATAGAGACATGTTTGGTAGCTAATAACTAAACATATATACAATGAAAGTATTATTTGGCTTCTAAACATATGTACAATAAGAGCATTTTATTACATATAGATGTAATTGACAATGAGCAGGTAATCATATATGCATGATGGGGCATGGCATCGGCAACAGAGTTGTTCCTGCAATTGACGCTGCATTTTTCTGTGTGTGTCACTTTCATGGATGTGAATTGTTATCTTGAGTATTTCTTTTACCTTATTTAACAATTCAATGGTTGGATGCAAACGGTAAAGAGGCAATGTTCACTAGGGCAGGATGCTGAATTTCTTGGCAATACTCATACAACAATCATAAATAGCCTGTATCCATACCTGTTTCCATCCAAAAATAAAATATTGTAAGTGACAATGGATGTGTTTGACGAAAGCATGTTTTTTAAAGCGCTCAAGTAAAATAAATAATTTTTTAAAGAAATTTCTAAATTGCAGTGAATGCTAGACCTTGTTGTTCTTGGCGGGAAATATTTTGTTTGAATATTTGAAATAAAATAAATGATTTCAAACTAATATAAAATCATATGAGGTTAAATGTAATAGAAAGCAAATGTATGTGAAATTTGGTTATTGCAGCAAGTGGTGTTTACCATGTGGGTAATTCTGGAAAACAGGTTGTACGATTGGCTAAAGTATATTCTCCTACATAGATTTTGATGCAAGCAATGATTCCTCTTGTTGTCTACGCTTAAGATATGGATTCTTGTGCATTTCTGCAATGCGTGAGAATGGGAATGCTGGATTGATTTGAATGTCTGCCAATGAACGCACTCTTGAAATTGCAGTGAACATTAGCCGTTGTCGTTCTTTGGTGCCGATGACTACTGTTGCTTTGTCTAATGTCATTCCTTATGACTTGTGTATCGTTAAAGCCCATGCCATTTGAAGTGGTATCTGACGGCGTGCACCCCTTGTGATGGGAGAAATGGGCACATATGTTGGGTGTGAAATGTCCCATGGTGTTCCTTTGTATTGTATAAAGTCGACAACCACGAAGGATGGTAATTCTGGGGGCTTTGGACCAATAGAATAAAATATTGAGATGACCTTCCCAAGTGCGCCATTGACGAGGCCTGCATGTACCCATAAGTTGCTGGTGAGCATAAATTTTTGTTCATTGCATAAGAGCACTTTTGAAGGCAAATGCTCATCTTCCGTTGTAGTAGGATTTCTCTGCCTTTGTTGTTCTGCAGAGCAAAGCGCTACTGGGATGTTCAATTTTTTAAGCATTTTCTTATTATGCAAAACAACTGAGTTGTTTATTGCATATAGGTGCATGGATTCTTCAAATGTGCATTGCTCTTCATGTGTAAGAGATGAACTTGTTCTTGACATTAGGTGTTGCCAATCTTCAAGTGTAGATATTCCATTTCTGAGATTTGTGAGTATTTGCCGGAAAGAAACCTGGGACGGGCTAGCTCCTTGTTGACGAAAAACGGTTGAAAGTGTTATGAATATGTCGAAGCTGCGCCAAAGTGCAGTGCCATGCGATGTCCCAGCATATAAAGGAATGTCTTTTACAGGTGGTAGCTGGCCTAAATCTCCGACAAGGATAATTGAGCGATTACCAAATGGTTCATTTCGGTGAAGAGGGAATGCCTCTCTTAGACGATCATCAATGCGAGTAAGCATTTTTGGACCAATGAAGCTCATTTCATCAATGAGAATGTACTCTACATGGCAGAGTTGCTCTTGCAGTTGTAGGAGTGGTTGGCCTTCAAGAGGATGCATTGTTTGGATAGGGATACGAAGGGCAAAGTGAATTGTGAGGGAATTTATGTTGAAAGCTGCAATGCCTGTTGGTGCAAGTAACAACAAAGGGTTTTTGTTTGCTGGTGAGTTTTCCACAAATGCATGGTGTAGACATCTAATCAAATGGGATTTTCCTGTCCCAGCTATTCCTTATATGATGATTTTGCGTGGGGGTTTTGGCGAGGGGTTTTAAAGTGTGAAGAAACGGTGGTGAAGGCTATGTTTTGGGTAGGAGATAATGTGTGATCTTGGGGAAGGTTGCAAAAAGAATGATGTTCGTTTTGAATCGTTGAGCATTTGAGTTCAACGAAATTTATGGCAGTTTATTGCAAGTGGGGAGGGATAGTATTATGTGACCAATTGTGGTTGGCATCAAAGTCGCGGTAGCCAATCATGTCAAGGTCATCAATTGCAATATTGTAACCTAGGTGCAGCTGAGAGAGGATTTGCCATTCATTCATTTGCATGGAATCAGGAGGGATGTCGGGGGTAGTTTGATCTTCAGTATGTGGGGTTTGTGGGTTTTTAATTTCTCGATGGACATGCCATGGTGTATATGTACCGTTTTTTTGTTCCCAGTGTGCAATAATTTCTGCATCAGTTGAACCAATATCATTGGGGAGTGTTCGGAAGGTGAAATACAATAGTAATTCACTCTAGCAAAAAGTGGCATAAGAAGGATCATCAGAGGAAGGAATGACATTGTAACGGGGCAATACATGTACAATCATTGGTGGGAATATGTGTTTCCATTGGTTTTTTTTCCGCTGGGAAGTATATGACCATGAGCATGAAGCTTCAAGGAGGGGCAGTGATTCCAATGAGACAGGCCTATTCATGTATGCAAGGATAAAGTTTGGTGTCAAACCAGGGTTCTCAGTATCTTTTGAAACGTGTTTGAAAACAGACTTGTTGACATTCAAAGACCGAAATGTACAGCTATTGAGAGAAAGAGGTAGCTTTTGTAACATATGGCATATTTCTTGTGCTCCAATGTCTCTATCTGCAATGGTTTCTGTAAGGAGTTTTCGGATAACAACAACCGTAGGTGCTTCTGGAATGGCACTTTGTGATAGTCGTGATAGCATTTGACGGTAGCTCTCAGGTCTTGTTTCTGATTTTGCTGCATATTTTGAAATATATTTTAACACAGCATGGCGAGAAGGGACTGGTTGGCAATCAACATTTGCTCTCCAAATAGATAGGAGATCGGCATTGTGAATATTCAATCTTTCATCATTACGTGCAAGGACATAGGTCTTATGACCTTTATCATCAATGAAAAGTGAAGATGTGGACTTCAACTCCCATGGTACTCCATATCGACAGCTAAGTACATTGTCTTTCTTGCGAAGACAAGAAGACTCATGACACTTTGTATGACGTTGAATGCAATTGACAAGCTCTGTATGGCCTTCATACTGAATGGATGTGAATATTGATGCTGTGTCAAGAAGACATGGGTTATGAATTATTGATTGCTGAAGCGGAATATTTCGGTGCTCTGCTTGACATGGATTCCAGGCAATTACGTAGTGGTCGAAATATTTCTGTGCATTAGCAATTTCTAATGCATTGTTCCAGTCAATTGTGTCCATGTTTGGTGCATTTTGCAGCCAGAGGAAGCCATGAATGTGTGCGGATCCTCTATATTGCCATTCGTATCTGAATATAATATGAAGGTAAAATCTCATTATAACATATATATGAAATGTAGAAGAAAATGGATATTAAAAAATACCTGCACCAATAGTCTACTGCATGGAGGCCTTTTTGCAGGATTTCTTCGAGAAAAATTGTAAATCTGCAATGCATATATTGGGTTGTTAGATGTGGGTTCTTAATTATGTTTTGGATTTTCCATTGGAAGTGGTTGACTGAATTGGAAGGAACACTGGCAGGCATGATCATCTGCAAGTCATGCCATTTAGTATCAGCTACACTGAGAGTGAAAAAGAATGTAGGACTTCCTATTTGCGTGATCATGTAAGTCAGCTCATATCGTCGTCTGTTCCAGAAAGATCGTGTTTCTCGTATGGCTGAACCGAACCGCATTATTTTCTCTGGCAATCTTGAATCTGGAGAGTCATGAAGACACTCTCGTAGGTCTGAAACTGTTGTTCGCAAGTTGTTCTCAATGTACTTTTTCACAAAAACACTAGCAGTAGTTTCGCTACGATGGCGCATCAGAATGTTATAAAGATAGTAGCGAAATCTTGGGTGTTGGCAAAATCGGTTATCATGGTAGTGCAGCAAGTGTAAAGCATATTCATGCATCTCAACTTTTGTAACTCTTGGTTGCATGATCATGGCAATGCCTGTAGGGAAGAGTGTGGGGAATGCCATGGCAAAGAGGCCTATGGTGTTGTATTCATCCATCGATGTTAAAGATATTGGAGGCCAGTCGATAGAGCTTGTTGAATTTGAATGGGTCAAGTGAAAATAATTACAAATGTGCTCAAGCTTAGTACTTGAATTTGGGAGTATTGGAATGAAAGAAGAGGGTTGGATTTCTAATGGAGGTAGCATGACATCAGTATCATAAGTAGAATCAATATTGGTTTGATGGGGTTCAAAAGAGGAGGTGGTTACATTATGGAGAAGAGAAGAAATATCAGTAGGGTGATCTGGTAGTGTAGAAATAGCAGATGAATTGAATTGAACATCACAGTAGTAAGGGTCATTTTTTTTTTTGTATTCAAGCGTTGCAAGGACACGTGATTTGCAAACGAAGAATTCATAAGCCTTTTTAGATGGATTTTTCCTTTTCACAATGAGGATGTCTAAGTCAGAAATCATTTGGGGTAAGTATTTGGCAATAGTGGTGATGTCTTGAGGGAAGCTAATTGTATGGCCACTATATTTGTATTGACCACCACGAGCATGAGTGACTTGTAGTATGGGGTTTACACGTGCAATGAGCATTTCTTCAACTTGTGTTAACTGTTGAAGGACATAGGGTTGTTCACCAGGGTTCATGTTGTTTAGTTCAGAAAAACGATTGGTAGATTTAGATGATGCACAACGAAAACAAGAAAGTCTACCGTGTAAAAGCTTTGTTTTCATTCCTGGGTATGCTTCTTTACATATTGTGCAAACATGCACGCTAGAAAGTTCATCAATCCTTTCTCGAAAGCGACGATGTTCTTCATTAAGGGGAGGGTTATATTGGATTTGATGTAGGTGAGATGGGTTGGTTTGTATAGTTGGGAGAGCATTTGAGGTGGGAAGGGATGTCGAGGAAGTAGTAGGGCTATTGTGGTTTTTATAAAGTAGTCGCCGCCGTGCATTTATTGTATCCTTTTGTTGTGCATAAAGAAGACGTCACTGCTCGTGTTTGTCCGCATTTTGATTGTTTTTTGGCATATCTAAACAAGTACAAAAAAGTAGTGTTAGTTTTCATAAACAAGTATTGCATGTTTGGAGAATGTATTACAAGTTCTAGATATTTTTTTTCTTATTTGAACATCAGTGAATGTAGGTAGATTAGGTAGAAGGAAAAACATGCAATTAGGAGTACTATAAAATCATATGTTATTATGGCATCTATTATTGAGAGGAGAGGAGCAAGATAACCAAGATTTTGCTTCCTTCTTCTTTTCTTTTTTTTTCAAGTTTGAACAATAGCATGAATAGATTAGCAAGCAAGAGATCAATGTATAGACATGTAAACAACGAACGGGAAAATTATGTGGTAAGTCTTTACAAATGTTGATATCTATATTATGTAAAATGAAAAGTGGTAAACATACATATTTTGGAATAACTGGAAGAGAGTATTTGCAGCAACAGTGTGCATCACAATAACATGGGTGTAATTTACAACAATATGAAACAATGAGTTGTGCAGAAATGTTTGTTTATGTAAAAACAATAGTGTTTGAAGAGACCCAAAAAACTTTTCAAGGGCGGCGAACAACAGGTCGTTTTGAAGTGGACATTGCTTGAATGTCATTGAGGGCTTCTTTGCATGCAGAGGCATATTGAATTTCTTTTGAATTTATCAGTATTGGTTGTAAGCATTGAACACCATTGAATTAATCTGCTTTAATGGAAAGTGTTAGCAGGAAGTGGCGTCCCGAAATTCGGCCACAAATTTCCTGCAGATCAGCTGGTTCGATAGAAAGAAGGAAAAGGTCTTTTGCCGTGATGCCCATGAACTCGTTTCCTGCATCATTGAACGCTGTGACATTCTGCAGATGCCTGGTGTGGTCATGTAGCTCAATTTTAAGTTTGTAACGGTAGTCACATTCTGGGAAGTCGTCGTTACATTTTGTACAATGCCAAAGATTGTTAGAATGCTCCACAACCTTCTTCATGCATTGTTTTCCATTGAAATCTAATGGACATGCTAGAAAGTATAAGTCGTCCATGTGAAGAGCAGTTATTGTTGCACGAACTGAAACCCATATTGCTTTAGCAGAGGTTTGCATTCCAGCAATTTCATGGAATTTCTTTCGTGGTAGGGCATGTTTCGAAGCAACACCATAGTTTCTACTCAAAGATGGAGAAGAAGAGCTATAACATGTTTCACAGAACCATGCATGTAGTTGATGAGTTTCTTCAACTTGTGGATTTATGATGAGAGTGCTTGTTGATATCGTTCCTATTGTGGTGCCATTAAATTCAGATACACGACCTCCTTTGATTGCAAGGATTGGTGGGTTGTCGAAAGAGTATAATTCAGCAAGGTTTTGTCCTATAGAGTCACAATGGTCTCCCCATTATGTTACATCAATGCTAAAACCCGACTTGTGTTTTAATATGAGTGTTCTCCTTAATGTCTCACTTCCATCTTTTCGTCGAATTGTTGATGCAGGTGAGGTCAAAGTAACAACACCAATGACATCCACATTCGTATTTGGACTTGCACTTTTTATTTCAGCAATAGTCTTGAAGTGAAAGCTCTGGTACGGAAACGTTGGATCATCTATGGGACATGGATTGATAGTGGAAACAGTAAACAAGTAAATTTCCCATTTGTTCTTGACGTGGTTGTAGTTTGGATTTGCTTCTTTAATTGCGCCATTTGAAACAATGTATAGCTGCCCAACTTGAATTAGACTGTAAAGACATTCAGCCAATTCAACAAATGCAGAAAGGTGGATCTCTTCCTTATCATGATTGATAAGGTCAAACCCAAAAACTTTTCCTGATCCTCGCACATTGTTGTAAGTCTTCAATGATGTTTTTGCAGATGCTCTACCTTGGATTGACCAATATTTTCGAGCAGGATTGAGTGCCGTGAATGGAATTGTTGTAGTTGTTGCCGTAATTGGTGGAGTAACTACAGAGGGCAAGGTATCTTCTGTTGATGGAGAGCTAACTTGGGATGTACCTGCCTTTGCATGTAGTAGTGTTGATGAGTCCTTCGTCAATGCTGTTGAGCGCATCACAACTTCAAGCTCAACCACTCAGATGGACCTTATGTAAACAAATGAGAAATGAATTAATGAAGATTTTTTTATTTTTTTTGTGTAATGCAGGAAGCATATAGAAGAAAAAAAATAGAAAAGGGTAAATTCAAAAGTTGGGCCTTACGAGGAGTTTTGAAGAACCATGCAAGCGGCTTTTTTAAGCACAATTATTGAGCCAATTTGAATGTCTTCAGATGCAACTTGTTGGCTATATGTTGATGGTAGCAAAGTCTTGTGTTGATGTGTTCCATCAGATAGAGAACCAATATCGATTATCTGGAGCAGTGGTTGAATATCAGTGGAGCCATTCAACAGCAGGGGAATGGCATTTGTAGTCAATGCTGGCTCCATAATATTAATAGACGGATTCTATTTCTATGATAGTAGTACCTGTAATTCATCAAATCACCACAGCACAAAAGTCATGTAAAGAATAATGTGATGTGAATGAGGGAACTAATCTAGCAAGGCTAACTTTCGATGGTGAAACAATAATAAGGGCAGAAGGTTTGAGAGTAAATTGTCATTCACAACACTATTAAAGATGAGATGACCTTGTAGGTGTTGTCAGTTAAGGTTAGCTTAGGTAGAAGTACTAATGCATCAAAAGATCCATGTGATATTAATTTGGACTCATCTGTTTTTTCAATAGTAACACCTATTGCTTCCATCAATTCTGATAAGATTTGAAACAGAGTCGTTGCTGAATCAAATAAACAAATCGTTGGTTGTCCACATAGATCCCGTGTGCAATTTAGGAGACTGATTCCTCGAAGATGAAGAATCCGAGTCAGTGGATCTCGGCAGATTCTCCACAGTGAGTGGAGGAAGTCCTAACAACCATCTGGATTGACGGTGAGGGACGAATGTAGTCAAAATGACTGGTATATTTTATCAGATAAATTTTAAGGTGATATTCTTTAAGTCTGAAAAACGATAGCAGTCAGGTACTAAAAAAGAAAAAATACACTAAAAATGACAATCAGCAAACAAAGTGAAATTACCTTGTCTGATAAACACCAATTACTGGAGATGAAACCCAGTCTCTCAATGAGTAACAGAGAAGGATGGCCAAATGTACGGTTACGGTTACTTTTGAGCTTTGCCCGAACCTCAGATTGAGGGGCCAAGTACTCTCGTGAAGACGAGCACCCTCCCAAAAAATGAAGACAAAGTAGGTCCGTCCGTTTGAGGTACCAAGACAGCCCGTCCCAGTCACCTTAGGTAAGTACCTAGAAGTATTGGCCACTAGAGATACCTCAAATCATAGACATTATGAGGGGGGACATAGTCGTAGACAGCATGCTGTGTGGGCAGGATACCTGAGTCCCCGACTCAGTTCCGAAATCCTCGAAGGGACCCTGTTACACAAAAGCCCAAAGGAGCTGTAAAAGAAGGCGGGCTACCTTCAATTACAATCCAATGTTGTCTCGTATTTCGCTCCGTTGTGAGTGGAGTGGTCCTGGTAATATGAGTGCAGAAGGACTTTCACTCTTTAACGACACTAGTTTGATTTGCAACCTTGGGTAGTTGACTCACTCTCTTATCCCAAGGTCCTAATATATCTAATGTTGGTTTTCTCTAAAAAAGAGTATCTGATTGATTTTAGTGTAAATTTTAGTGTACTTTCTTATTTGTCTTCGTAGGGGGTATTGACGTATGAATATGATGAGAATATCGACTCATTAAACCATGTAGAACAATGCTATAAAAAAAAATTCAATTTCTTATGCAAACAAGTCTTATTCTACACATGTATTATTTCACGTATTTATGTATTCATCAGTGCATATAAAGTCATTCAACACTTTGCATAGCCGAAAGTTCCTTTTCTCAATATTCCCTAACAACTATTGAACGAAAACAAAGCAGCCTACAACTATTTCGACAGAAGGAGATATACAGTTTATCAGCTTTTCTTTCAACAAAAAATTCTTTTATGAGAGAAAAACTAAAGCATTTTCTTAAAAAATAAATTTTAAGACATCAAATTTGTTAGCATAATAATGTTGCATATCCTAATTTAGCCCTTGGGACAAGTTCCCCCCCCCTTTTGGTCCACAAAGTCACTTGAAAAACATGGAAATGGGTCACTAACGCACAACTGAAAGTTCATTTTCTCAATATTCCCTAACAACTATTGAACCAAAACAAAGCAACCTACAACTATTTCGACAGAAGGAGATATACAGTTTATCAGCTTTTCTTTCAACAAGAATTTCTTTTATGAGAGAAAAACTAAAGCATTTACAAACCGTAAGGTTATCTGAAAAAGGTACCTGTTACACACATGTTCATCTATTTGACATATATTGACAGGAAGTGTAGAAAGGATCACCTTTGGTTCTTTCTAGATTCGCTTGGGGATCTCTGTGCGGTAAGAAGAACTCCTCCTGACCGGCTCCAAGATGATTCCTGCACAAAAGAACGATTGTGACGTTAACTAAAGAAGCTCGAAAGCCAAACATGATACTGAGGAATATTAAACTTTATCATGTCTTAGTCCAAGACCATTAGTATTGAGAATCCTAGAGAGGGAGGTATTGGGTATTCTAGCAATAGCAACACGTTTTTATACACTGAATCCTTGCCTCAAGAGCATCATAAAATGTCATGAACCTAAACTTGAAGTCTGATTTTTTTTCAAAACTAAAAGAAACTCACAGCACGAAAACTGAAACTTTGAAACTTAAATATATATAATCTGAACTTACAAACCATATTATTCAGAGGTAGGATTAAATATGCGTGAAAAAGGGTCTCTTCATAGTGAATATATAGTGAATACGTACTCATATCACAAGTGTTTGTACTAATATCATTGATTCTGATGATGAATTAGTAAAATGGTAAAAGATACAAGTTGGATGGATCCCATTCATTACATAAATATATATTGAAAAAATAAAATAAAAAATAGATGTCGTTGATCAAGAATGACATGCACTATCATATTGATGGGGACATAATTTAAGTTTATAAAAATGTCAAGTTCAAATGCGATACACATTTTGATCATCAACCTTTATTAATCACAATTTTGTGATTCAGCAGCATAGTGTTAAAGACATATGCCTTCCCATGCCTACAGTGAAATGTCTGGCAAAATAAAAAACAATAAATAATGATTTGTCTTAAACTACAGACAAAAACAGGAAAAAAAATTCACGTATGGCAAAATTGCAATCTGCAAGCTTGAAATGTTTATTATCACACCCACATAAAACAACAATGTGTATTAGCTTAAATCTTAATGCATATCCAACGCTGCATCTCACGTTGATTTAGAAATACGTTGATGTTAATTACAATTATTTCTTCACAAAATTCTAGATCACTTGCTAAGGCTCGTTCCATCCTTGCCTAGAAAAGCACGGAAGACATCGAAAATGTTAAAATCAATCTATCAACTTGAACATTAGGACTTTCTATGGCAGCTTTCGGAGGGAATAGTAGGCATAAAAAATAGATGTCGTTGATCAAGAATGACATGTACTATCATATTGATGGGGACATAATTTAAGTTTATAAAAATGTCAAGTTCAAACGCGATACACATTTTGATCATCAACCTTTATTAATCACAATTGTGTGATTCAGCAGCATAGTATTAAAGATATATGCCTTCCCATGCCTACAGTGAAATGTCTGGCAAAATTAAAAAACAATAAATAGTCAGTTTGTCTTAAACTACAGACAAAAACAGGAAAAAAAAAATACACGTATGGAAAAATTGCAATCCGCAAGCTTGAAATGTTTATTATCACACCCACATAAAACAACAATGTGTATTAGCTGAAATCTTAATGCATATGCAACGCTGCATCTCAGGTTGATTTAGCAATACGTTGATGTTAATTACAATTATTTCTTCACAAAATGCCAAATCAGTTGCTAAGGCTTGTTCCGTCCTTTCCTAGAAAAGCATGGAAGACATCGAAAATGTTAAAATCAATCTATCAACTTGAACATTAGGACTTTCTATGGCAGCTTTCGGAGGGAATGGTAGGCATAAGAAATAGATTTTGTTGATCAAGAATGACATGTACTATCATATTGATGGGGACATAATTTATGTTTATAAAAATGTCAAGTTCAAATGCGATACACATTTTGATCATCAACCTTTATTAATCACAATTGTGTGATTCAGCAGCATAGTATTAAAGAGATATGCCTTCCCATGCCTACAGTGAAATGTCTGGGAAAATAAAAAACAATAAATAGTCAGTTTGTCTTAAACTACAAAGACAAACTCCTTTGATGTTTTCCCCTACAGTCACAAAACCAAATCCCTAAACCTCACCTAATTAAACTCCTACAAGCAGACATAATTTACCCTTGACATTGGGTGATATAATATTGGTGTATCTTATGACTCTCTTCATGACAATCGGTGGAGCACTCCCAGTTAACTGCTATATCAAATATACTGACTAATATTTTTATCTAAATGCTCAACGACAACAAAAATGCTAATACCCTTCAAAATTACCTTGAATAGTGCAAACCTATGGCCATGGAAACGAATTTATACAAATCACTATTTCTGTCTCTCACCCACAATATACAGAGACCATATAACCTTACTTTTGTATTTCGAATCTGAACAGTGACTTTATACAAATCACCAGTCCACATTTATTATATATATTCTGCTACAAAATTTCAAACAAACCAAAGACCATCACTCACTTTTGTGCTTCTAATCTAAACACTCGTTGCATCCAACACATGCGTGGGAGATATATATGTGTACATATAACACATACGAAACAATAGAAAGAAAATGGGAAAATATAAAAATACCCTGATAGTGACCTATTTGTTTCCAGTGATAAAGATCTTGAAGAAAGATTAAATCAAGGAATTTATCACTAAATATAAAACACACTATGTCAAGCAGGTTGGGGTCAGCTGGTTAGATCAAAACAATAGCAATGCTTAGAACTGGGTTCAAAACTTTCTGAAGACATGTTTTCTGTTCATATGGGTCAAGACAAAAGAAACAAACACTCTTCAACAACAATACTCAAATCTATTAGATGATGGCCTGTAGCAACCATCTGTAACCTTACTTTTTGTATTTCGAATCTGAACAGTGAACGAACCAAAGACCATCACTCACTTTTGTGCTTCTAATCTAAACACTCATTGCATCCAGCCCATGCGTGGGAGATATATATGTGTACATATAACACATACGAAACAATAGAAAGAAAATGGGAAAATATAAAAATACCCTAATAGTGACCTATTTGTTTCCAGTGATAAAGAAAGCTATCCGCCGAGGCTTACACGAGACAGAGTATCCGGATCCATTGTTGAGGTCAATGTTATAAGTTTCCCATCAAAGGTGATGGTAGATGAAGCTTGGTAGATGAAGCTTAGTGCTTGCCAAAAAGCTGCCAAAAGCTAGGGAAGAAGAACACCAACAACAACTGTCAAGGAAAAAGCAGTGAAAATATCATCGAGAGTGACAAAAGAATTGGAAAACGCAGTAATGCATATATTCGAGAGTGACAAAAGAATTGGAAAAAACAGTAATGCAAGTCAAAGGGCCAGGTTCAATGCATAGCAGAACTGGAGGTGAAAAGAAGGCAACTCAAATATTTGGAAAAAGCAGTCAACTTCAAATCAACGGTTCAAACTGTCAAACTTGATCAAACTGTTCAGGTTAAAAGTGTTGACAATTGTTGATGCATAAGAAGGCCTATCGGCCTAAAAATATTATAATTATTTATTTTGAATATTTAAGTTGAAAAAGCTTGAGCTTTCTTTGACAATAAGCTCTATAAATCACATGTTGTCTCGAACCGTCTTCATCGCTCTTCTCATCTTATTTGTTCGTCTCCTCGCTCTGATAGTGCATGCTTTTTCTCTTTCCCGACCTACGTACGGTAGGCTTGCCTGAATGTTACGTAGCTGAGCCGTTGTGCCATTAAGAAAATATTCAAATATATTCATTATAATAACATATTCATCTTATTTGATAGATTATAATACTATAACATCCATGACAAGCCTACTGTCGGTTGGTCGGAATAGAAAAAGAGTACGAACTGTAGCGAGGAGACGAACAAGAACCAACCAGTGTGATATTGATTGTACATGAGTTATAACATGGGGCGGTGACATCTAGAAGCGGTGGATTCAATCTGACCTGATGTAGCCTGACCATGCCCAAATTTCACTCTATTCATATTGCAATCCCCTTTCAAAGTTGTCTCTACGTTTCATTTTCCTGGTGTATAACGTTCGCCTTCTTTGGTCTCTTTTCTCATCCTTTAGTTTCCAATTCTTTAGCGAAGAATTTCCTCTTTATTGCAAACCCTGCAGAAGTGACTATGGGAAGAACCTAATCGTGCACTTTATGCAGATGAGGAATCAGAGGGGATCTTCCATGGAGAGCCATAGCGAGTCGTGCAGCCAAAGATGACTTGCCAACATTTACTAAAATTCTGAAAGGGAAAAACCAGGTTTCAAATGCCAGACCTCAGATAATATTATATATAGACGAATACATTACTTCGCGGAAGGATAATATTATGGCCTTCACCTTCATCAGCAAATATTCATTATTGTTTTGTCTGAATCTGATCCCATTAGAATCTGTGACGTACTATACTGCATGGTAATAGATTTTTTTTTCCTCTCGATGATTGCGACGTTAGCCAGAGATCTAAATCATTTAGTTTTGTTGCCCTGAATTTAAAATGGTCGTAGATTTCATAAATATTTTGAAGTCGGAAGGTTGGACAAGTTTGGTAAATACATTCTAATTAACATAATTACACTAATAAATGTTACATTACTAATTATTAGATGTAGGGTAGAATTTTAATATTAATATACTCATTAATTAATTTCTTTTTTCTATTTTATTAATGGTTTTTAAGCATTTTCAAGAATGGGTTGGAGTTTATATCTGTGTGTTGTATGGAAAAAGTTTGTTAGGGTATTTAAAGAAGAAAGGGGAAGACAATGAAATTCCAAAGCTATATTTATTTTGAACAAAGCCTTTTTGGGTATATTGTCTTTAATAAGTTTCTTCTATTAAAGAAGTCAATAGTGCAAATTACAAGATGACATTTATAGTATTATTAGTGCAAATTACAAGGTGATGTCTAGAATGATGAAGGTGTTTCTTTGTTTTGTTTCTTATAGTGTATTTTATCTTCTTCATGTCTTCACTAATCTTCCCCTCAAATTGTCTCCGTTTACTCAAGGGGCTAGATAAAAAAAGAGATATAGGTTATATAAGCTAGCTTAGGAATAATCAAAGTAAAAAAAAAAATTGATGACGTTGGAATGAATTAAATATTTTCCCTTGATGATTGCCAATTGCAATCCATCTAGACATGAAAACCAACTTAAGTGTGTCCATTTCACTACACAATTTTTATTGTAAAGTAAAGCTCTTGATCACATCCTACACATGATAAATAGACAAACACAATTATAGGGTCTCATATATCTAACAATTATGGAGATAATATGTTTCAATAAGAAAATTCCCATAATCCTTTGTAACATTAGCATAAGGGGCATAATTATTAGATCAAATGTATAAAAAACAAGCAAACTTGGTTTAGTGTTGGCAATAGGTGCCACTACTATGTCCCAATGAAAAGCACATCCAAGGTCTTTACCTTTTTATTCTTTGTTTCCTTTTGTAACAACCCCGGGTTAATAGTTCATGTAATAAAGTTAATAAAAGGAAAATAAAACCAAGGTCATGAGACACGTATTCCAAATGGAATGTTGAGGAAATCAACTTAGTGGGCATCACTTGCTGTTTATTATGGCTAAAAGGAAATTGGAAAAGGAAATGGCAAAGGCTTTGAAAAGGAAAAATGAAATTATTGACATTATATGGATGAAAATAAAGGAAAATAGGTGAAAAAGAAGGTCAAGTGTCACATGTTTCATGTAAGGAGGAAATTGAAGGAAAATAGAGAAAGAATGAAGAAAAGTGAGGCCTCAATAATAAAAAGGCTTATGAGAATCAGTTCACGGCTTTTTGCTATCTTGTTCTCAATTGAGTTTTGAAATTGGTTTAAGAGAGGAGAAGAGCACCAATAGGAGAAGTAAAGAATGAAAGAAAATGAAGGATACAGAAAGAAAATGAAGGACAAGGAAAGTAGGGTTCAAGTAAGGAAATGTTGGATCAAGTGGATTGACAAAGAATACTTGTAGGTAACCGATTGCATGTATGATTTATTAGTTTGTTTTTGCATGCACAATGTATGCATGTGTGTATTTGATTCATTTGTTGCCATTAGCACGGGTTTTTTTGGGTTTTGACAATGGTTTCAATGCTTCCTTGTCATTTCTGGATAGCCATGTTGTCATGGTATTTATTATTCGTTGAGCTCTGGATGGCTAGAAGGTTTTGGATCCATGTGAGGTGGCCTCAGAAAATTTCCAAGGGTTATGGGTGGAGATTATTTTCTCCAGGAAGCCCTCAATAGGTGGGTGGAGATAGGAAAATTCCTCAAGGGATGGTGAAGGAATACTGAATTATCCAAGCTCGGTTTGGTTTTCTGATCTCATGACCAGTTTAGGTGAGATCACGTAATGAGAGAGTGGAGGTTGTTTAATTTCTAAAATCCCTTGGTTGTTTATGGATTGGTTTATACTATGAGATCCCACATTCATGTCTGGAATATGGCACGGGGGTGAGTGGCTGAAAAAAGGATTTGTTTAAGCCCAATCTATGGTTAGCTGGTATGTGGAAGTCCCTAAATTGGTTGGCTTTTGCATATGATTAATAAGAGATAAGTTCATCTTCTATTTCATTAGTAAGTATAATTGTTACTATGTGGCTTTAATGACTACTCTATTCTTGTTATTTATCTGGTTATATGTTGGTTATAAGCATGGTTTTATGACATATTCAAGTTATGGCTCTTAACATATGTTTACTTGAAAATGATTGATTAATGAATGCATGACATAATAGATGTTATTGAAGCTATTGTGAGATGGAATTAGTCCTTCTTGATAAACCTCAAATAAGTTCAAAATCTCTATGTTTATATATGCATTGATAACCTATAAATATCATGTTCTTATGTGCTTTCTAGAATGATTATCATGGCTAGACCAGGTTAGGTGAAGTCCTTATCTAAGTCTCGTGTTTAAAGCTTTTTTTGTGTGCCATTCATCATTCTGAAAGCCTCATTATGTTCTGGGTAGTGATCTGGTCAATAGCCTTGAAAGAGTGGCTTAGATTTCACGGTTGCTTGCACAAAACTGAGTGAAAAATTAAATAGTCATTGGGATGCAGGCTCATGACTATGACTAGAGGATCTCGGTTGCTAGCTTTCCTTGTCATGGAAGCGACTAAGAGCCTGCGTCAGTGAAAAATCATGTTAACTCAGGTGTTGGGCACATTGAGTGATTTGTTAGCCCCTGGCGTCCCATAGCATCTGAGGGAGGTTAATAAGCTCTTATTTTGTTGATTCCATTTCCTTAAGGTTATCTAGGAGGTTCAGTCATGACATATCAACCCTTAGCTCATTTTACTTGGGGCAAACCGGGGGAAGTGGGTAGATATGGGAGGAGGCGATTATGCATGCATTGTCATGGTTATGGTTATCATTCATGAGGTCATGGTATTGGTGTAGTTCTAACACCATAAGGAAGGCCTCTTGTTTTTAAAATTATCCAACACAAGAAATTAATTGCTTAAACCTATTTATGAGAAAGAAACATGATCATAGTACATGTGGTTAAAAATGTTACCCTTACCTATTAGGAAGACACTTCAAAGTAGAAATGTATCATGACAGTTCTAATTACTTCTTCAAGAAATGATTATGTTCACAAGAGAAACAATAATGGGTTGTAAATATGATAAGTTATTATCATAAAACATAATATGGTGGCAAATGAGGTTTCAAGGAATGAAGAAGAAATTGAGGGTTTATTATATGCTATTTCTATTTTATAAATTGATTAGGTTGAAGAGGTAAGGACATAATGATAGAACGATCAGAATGATAAGGATATTTTTTTGTTTCCCATTTGATAAACAAGCACAATGCGTCAAATGGTTTCCCTTAGTAGGATGGTGAAATAAAAATCCTTTCATACTTGATTAAAATGTGTTCTCATTTCTAGCATTTTGTGGGTATCGTCCTCCACCCATTACATAACCCTTGAAAGGAACAATAGAGATTCAAGTTCTAGAGGACCACGTATGACACTAATAAGAGGTTCTCAAACTATTTGAAGGAAATTTGGTTATAAAACAAAATAGAATGAAACAACAAGAATATCATGATTGTAATGAAATAGAATTTGAAGTGGGAGATTTGGTAGTTTTGACACTACAACCATATAAACAAGTGCCCCTCAAGAAATGAAATGAGGACATTTTTTTCCTTCACATTTACATATAATCTTCCATCTTTATTTCTTAAAAAGGTAATTTCTAACTAGATCATAGTCCAAATTATTTTACTGGAGATTAATGAAGAAGGGAAAATCATTCTAAAATAAAATAAAATATTGAAACAAGGAGTAAACAATTGTGGAATTTAACAATTATTAAGTGCCTGATCAAATAGAATAGTGTAACAGTGGAAGAAGTGACATTATAATATGCATTATTCTTGTAGAAACACCTGCAATTAATGAGTGGTTGTTATAGACATTTTTGTGCCTTACAGCTCTAAGCATGAAATGTCCATAATCTAAGGGATCCAAAGTCCCTAAAAGTGTTGTTCCTGCCCCTAAAGGAACAAGGTCAACCAATGACAGCTTCTCCCAGAAGTTCTCCACCAGAAACTGCTCAAAACTAGTCAAATCAGGATCAATTCAGAAGCTCCACTAGTTGCCTGCGTTGCAAAGCACCCAAATGCACTAGCTAGGTGCGTTGCAACGCACTTGAATGCACTACCCAGGTGCGTTGAGCGGGAAATGACAAGTGGCAGAGTCATTCAACGAGGTGGAGAGACAATGGAAGCTTCCAGAATCTTCTCCAATGACACTTGCCTCACTGAATTCGACCAGTGATGAGTAAGAGGCTCTCAGTCTCCAAGTGGAAGCAAGAACTGACAGAGAGAGGCCACAAGTCAAAACATAAGTTGACTCATCCTCTCTGCTTACATCTATATATGGATCCCTCATCCCAGAGATCCAGAGGCTAGAATTTTGTACTTTGCAGAGAATTGCTATTGGTTTGAGATTGAGATTGGTACATTGGGTGATTTATGCTTTGTTGGAGGTGAGGAAGGGATTCCTTTGCTGGGAGGTAGATGCTGGATCGGGAATCACTTGGTTGTATCTCCTCTTGGACTTTCTTATCATATCAATAAAACTATTTGAGTTTCTCCTACATGCTGTGTATCAATGATGTTTTGTTATATTTGCATGTTTAGCTTAATCTGATCCTAAGCTTTTTATGAATGTAAATCTATATCTTCGTGTAGTTTCTCTCTTCTGTGATCTTGCAGGAATTTGGCGAAGCTAGGCCGGTAAGGGAGTAGGGAGCTGGGAGCTCTTGAAGAGAGGAGCGATTGGATCAACAAACTAGCGCAAGACACAGGTTAGTTTATCCTTCCTCTTCGTTTACATTTCATAAAGAAGAATACTCAAGTAGTTTTTTCTTGTTTGTTGCTAAGGCACTATCACACCTTAGAGTGGGATAGGGGCATTCTGAATAGATACTTTTCCCAACAACAAATTGGCGACTCCGCTGGGGATCGTGTCTAGTTAGTTTATTTGTGTTTCTATTGTTGTTCTTCTCATAAACTTAGGAGTGGCGAATCGAACTGCATTTGCCATTTACAAATGCAAAGTAGAGATCTGCTACTCTAGTCCATTCACTGGGCCTGTTTATGATCTGAACAGCTGATCCACAAATGCTCTAACTGCCCTTTGTGATAGCTCTTAGTCCTCCTTTAAATCATCCCTCTAATTGTACCTTACTGATAGCTTTTATCCGGCCAAAAACCATAGATTAAACTGCAAACTGTGACCCAGAACCCAGAGAAAATTCTCGTTTCTGCTTCAGCACAGGCTCTGTGAAGAGGTTCTGCATTTCAACGCAGGTCCCGAGAGGGCTACCTAGGTTGCAATTCAGTTTCTCTGTGCAACGGGTGCGCTGATCAGCCTTTGCCCTGTGCAGCTGTGGTTCTTTGCTTCATTTTGTTCAGTTTTATCTCTGATTTTTGCAGCCTGTTATCAGTGTGTGTACCTATCTGAAAACCCCTTTTCTTTGCCTTAATTCCGCCTCAGTTGTATAAAAGAAACTGTATTTGTTTTTGTGTATTTGTTACATCATTTGCAGTTTCCCATTACAAAAGTAAACTAGTCATACTGTCGCCCTTAGATCTAGACCTATCGTAAGTGTCGTTTTGATCTTAGGAGAAAGTTTGTTTGCTGTTGACAGTTGATTGTGCTTTTACTTTTGTCTTTTGGATTGAATTTGTGAATTTCTAGTGTCGAAACAAGTGTTTACTTCAAAATCATAAAGTGTCGTAATCGTCTTTTTGGTTTCGAAAAGAAGCTTGTTTGTGTTTTCACTTGAAATCGAATTCAAATTTTGTACAACAACTTTCTTTTTAGGCATCAATATTAAGAAAGTGAAAACAAATACATGCATATGTGCATTTGCATTTTGACAGTTTTTATGGTTTGATTTAGGAAAATTGCATTTACAGTGTGCTCTATGCTCTTTGAGAAAAGATTGTGTCTTTCTTTTCCCTTTGTAGCTAATTTTCATTGTTGAAAAGAGATAAAAGCTTGCTTATCATCTTTAGACTGCATTTAGGAATTGTATCTACATCTCGTGGTGATCCAAAAAGGCAAACTCCTAAGAAAGATCAACCTAAAATAAATTGAATGAACTTAACAACGCTTTGTAACTGAACGCACAACATAGAGGTCTAGGCTAGAGACGTGTTCCGGCGTCGTAAAACCTGGTGACTGTCGGTCTCAGTGATGGTTGGGTGATTCCTCCTGAGAGACGATAAGTGCCAGTACGGATTGTGCTCCCACATACCGTCGAGTATATATTGGGAGACCCCTATAGGCATAAAACCTTTATCCATAGGAAGCCGTGTCGGCCACCCTACTGATCGCAATGCACTGAACACAGCATTCGGGAAGATTGACCGCCCGTACCCTAAAAAGTATTCTGCGGTTTTGCGATTGGTTTGGCACACCCTCTACCTAGATCTCCAGAGCGGTCCCTTTCGTTCCTTTTCAGACTCCTTAACGGAAAAGGTCCATCTGAGCACTTGTCACTTCAGGCTCATTAAAAATCGAAGGAGACTAGAGTCATCTTTTGCTTTTTCTCGACTCTTTAAAATTGAAAAAGCAAGTTGTATCCAAGCGTCGTTAAAATTTATTTTAAACGGAATATTCATACCCTTTTTCCCGCGTTGATCTTTAGGTTGAGAAAATGGAGCCTACTAACCCAGGAATTCCCCTTGGTGGAAATCCTAGTCCCTTCTCCTCTTGGGGAGATGTTGGTGCGCCCCATATGGCAACATTGTCGCTTCCAGGACTGACAATTGGCTTGCCAGTCTGGCTCTTCTCAACCAATGTCGTTCAGAACACCACTATTCCTGAACAGTCAAATCAGCAATTAGACCAGTCCAGAGGTACCCACCAACCTTCCACTTCCTCTAATTCTTCTTCTCCTCCTTCCTCTTCGCTTGATGGGGCTGGCAAAGCCAAAAGTCAAGTTCCTAAGGAGAAGAAGGAAAAGAAGAAGAAAGAGAAGAAGAAGAAGGAGCCAAAAGCGACTGGGGGCAAACGAGTGTCGTCTAACGAAAATCCACACACTGCACTGACTAGGCCTAAATCGCCATGTGTCATTTGCAAGGGAGACCACTTTCACAGAGATTGTCCCTACATCCCTCGGATACTAAGGGACTGGTCTCCCCGTTTTCACAATCCGGTGGCGTCAACCTCTGATAGCCATGTTGAAAGCACACCGTCAACTAGCAAAAGTGAAGTCCCGGGACAAAAAGGGAGAGCTAGATCTCCTTGTAAATTGTGCGAAGGCAATCACGCCATCCACTGTTGTCCCTTCTTAGACGAAGCTAAAAGAGTTTTGGATGATCGTCCGGTTTCACCGTTACGACTTCCTCCTGGATATAAAAAACTCTTGCCGAGTCCTTCATTAGTTGAAAATCGAGCTGGCCCGCTCAAGTGGTCAGCTGAAGCACCGGTCATTGAAGATGAACGAGCTGAATCCATACCCGATGAAAGTCAAAAGGTCGAGGTGACAGTTGACTCGGTCTCGCCTTCGGAGGCTTTATCTTCAAATGATACAATCACTGAGGAGAATAAGGATGACACTTGTCCAAATTCTCTTCATCAACACAGAATCCGACGAACACGGGGGCAACCTACCCATTCCTTTATCGCGGGAAGGAAGTTCGTCAGAGCCGTACCCGGCCGTCTACTCGGTCCCATCACCAAGCAACCTAGTTGTATCCTTTGACTGGAACCAACTAGGCAGACCCTGTTTGCCAGCAAGCATACCATTCCGAATTATCGTTCAAATATACAGAATGGTCATGGCTGGCACCATCATTGATGAGGGGGCATCTAAGAGATCCTTTCCTCTATTGCCTGGAAAGCGCTTGGTTTGCCATCGCTTTTGCCTGAAATGAGAAATCTGACAGGCTTCGATAAAGGAGCCAGTCGACCTTTAGGGATCCTCCCCAATGTGCCCATAACATTGAAAGGGAAGACCGTTCAAATGAACGTGATGGTCGTTCAAGGACCCTTGGATTATAACCTACTTCTTGGATGAGACTATATATATTGCATGGGAGCCGTCGTCTCCTCACTCTTTAGAGTAATGTGTTTTCTGTACGAAAGAAGAGTGGTCAAGCTCGTAGACCAACTTTCATTTCCCGGATCACGCATCGCAAATAGTCATATACCATCCCTAAATGGTCTCTTCACGCAAGAAATGTCTCAACCCACGGTCCGTCCTCCCGATGAGCGCGAGTAATTCAGAAGGATATGACTGGAACCTAGGGGGCATGCATCCTGGTCTGCTTCGGCAGGAAAACTTTGGGTATAGAGTAGGTTTCCGCGGGAGAATATGACTAGTCCGTACCCCGTCCGTGATTGGAAGAGGGGTTGTTCTAGAATAAGATTCTTTTGTCAAAGTTATGTGAGTTGGCGGTCATCGTCAATCACCTTTGCTTATCTCAGTAGACATCGCCGAAGAAGTGTTTTGTTTGAAAGATTAATAGAACAATCTTTGGGTGACCTGTAAGAGGTAGGCCTCTCTCGGTAAAACAATTGTTTTGGCGGAAGTGAGGTGGAGGTAACCTTGAAACTCTGTTTTATACCTGGGGGCATGCAAACCTTTTGGAGTGCAAGCAAGGGGCGGCTATTTATTTTTTAAATTTTTAGGTCCTCCCTTTAAACCTGTAGGCTAACCCTTTAAACTCGTAGGATTAGTTGTTTCCTAACTTGCATAAAGAAAGGATGTGGGGAAAAATCTAAATGTTGTCATTTTATATGAGACATTCTTATCATATGACTGGATTAATCGAGCAGTTTTAGCACATAGTTCATGCTCGTTAAAAAATAAACATAAGATCGAGCAAGTGTTTCAATCCGCATTTAAGCTCGTTAAAAAATGAACTATCCTCCGGTAAATAACCACCGTGAATGTAACATTATCAGCCATTAAAGCCTTGGTCGTGTTTGCACCGTCACCTCCACTTTTCCATTGGACGATCATTCACCTCCATTTGATTGTTTACCCATTTTGAGGAACAGCTGCGAAGAGTGATTTCACTAGCCATCCTTGTGACACTGTCGTGCTTGGAAAATTCCAACCCTTACCTGGAATCAGCTGCTACCCATTTTATCACGCGTTCCTCAAAAGACGAGTCTTCTTTAAGCTCTTTTCAATTGACTCGTAAAATATGAAAATATTGCCGAGTTTTGGCCTTCCAGCTCGTTAAAGCGACCGGAAGTGCTATCCCTCCTCTAGATTTTAATCTTTTTGGACCTGAGTGATTATTGCACAAAAAGATCGAGCGCATGTTTTGTTCGGCTCGTTAAAACTATCGAAAATTCATCCCTTCTGTATTATTTTATACTTTTTCGGACTTAAGGGATTAGATGACGAAAAAGGAATTCCGGAGTTAACTTTACGTACCTTTTCAAACTCTCTAAAAATTAAAAGGACCGAGTTATCTTTGTCGTTAGACTCGTTAAAAAGATTAATAGCGACAAACTTGTCTTTAGACGAGAACAAGTTTCACTATCGCTAGGCTCGTTAAAACACAGCGATGGGTTTGCCCGAAGGGAAAATTATAGAACAAGCATATGTTATCCTCCTCAATCTTGACAAAAATAAAGAGGTACTGGTCAGCAATGACTGGGGAAAAATTGGGAAAATCTCAAAGAACCTTTATTGGTAGCAAGTCGCTCTTGAACATGACACTTCCACTCCGTGCCAGAGTCGGGTTGCGTTGTTTCATTCACCGGTCACATCACCATGGTCTCGCCATACCATCCGCCTTTGGGGTAAATGCTACCAATCCATCATATAACTGTCGTCGATATGTTCAAGAGAAGTCATCCAGAGAGGTCACCCGTGTCCCATCCACTGCCATACATTATACTTCATTCTTTCATGACCGCCACCCTGAACCATATATCATCAGATCGTTTTCACCTCCATCAAAATCTTTTGCTCCGTTCCGTGTCATTGATGTAGGATTCATTAAGGCCCTCCTTTGACAGATCGCTTCTTGTCGACATCAGCTCGTTATCCAAGAAGTTGACCTAGGAACACCCCCTTCAGTACTTTGAAGCTTGCATGCCTCAATGGCAAGTTTCTCACTTCCGGCGACGGGTATACATCAATGACCTTCGACCGAAATATTTTGCGTGGTGTTCGACGCCAAGTCCCGTATTCACACCACGTGAATTGTACTGCAGTACCTTGAGGGTCATCATCCTTATCGGTGATTCCTCTCGCGCTTGTTAACAGTTTACATCATCAACTGGTAATCAAGCGATGTCTTTCCATGTTCGACTTCGAAAACATTTCTCACATGGATCGACTTGTACTTAGAGTGATGATCGGACGAGATTGAAGACCTCGGATCTAGTTTCATCCATCTGCTGCGATATATA
Source organism: Pinus tabuliformis (assembly GCA_031772625.1). NCBI lineage: Eukaryota > Viridiplantae > Streptophyta > Pinopsida > Pinales > Pinaceae > Pinus > Pinus tabuliformis. The sequence continues at coordinate 1,249,792,612 of CM062805.1, read as the reverse complement.
TTCAGGAAAAATAAAGACATTGACATGTACATCATTGCAGAACAGATAATCATCCTACCAAAAGGACGATGACTTCATCAAAATCATCAGTCTACCATCAGACGATTGTCTGTCCTATGTACATAAAAATGAATTTATAAAGTTGAGCATGGGAATTCCCGCCTCAGCTAGATCATGAAAACAATATGAAGATAATGTATCGTATTGTATCTTATTACAGGTCTCCTCCCAGCATTGAATGAACTTCGGATCCTCCTAATAAAGCATTTCAACCGATAAACGGCCTCATACTTTAGGGGGAAACTGTTATAGACATTTTTGTGCCTTACAGCTCTAAGCATGAAATGTCCATAATCTAAGGGATCCAAAGTCTCTAAAAGTGTTGTTCCTGCCCCTAAAGGAACAAGGTCAACCAATGACAGCTTCTCCCAGAAGTTCTCCACCAGAAACTGCTCAAAACTAGTCAAATCAGGATCAATTCAGAAGCTCCACTAGCTGCCTGCGTTGCAAAGCACCCAAATGCACTGGTTAGGTGCGTTGCAACGCACTTGAGTGCACTACCCAGGTTCGTTGAGCGGGAAATGACAAGTGGGAGAGTCATTCAACGAGGTGGAGAGACAATGGAAGCTTCCATAATCTTCTCCAATGACACTTTCCTCACTGAATTCGACCAGTGATGAGTAAGAGGCTCTCAGTCTCCAAGTGGAAGCAAGAACTGACAGAGAGAGGCCACAAGTCAAAACATAAGCTGAATCATCCTCTCTGCTTACATCTATATATGGATCCCTCATCCCAGAGATTCAGAGGCTGGAATTTTGTACTTTGCAGAGAATTGTTGTTGGTTTGAGATTGAGATTGGTACATTGGGTGATTTATGCTTTGTTGGAGGTGAGGAAGGGATTCCTTTGCTGGGAGGTAAATGCTGGATCGGGACTCACTTGGTTGTATCTCCTCTTGGACTTTCTTATCATATCAATAAAACTACTTGAGTTTCTCCTACATGTTGTGTATCAATGATGTTTTGTTATATTTGCATGTTTAGCTTAATCTGATCCTAAGCTTTTTATGAATGTAAATCTATATCTTCGTGTAGTTTCTCTCTTCTGTGATCTTGCAGGAATTTGGCGAAGCTGGGCCGGTAAGGGAGCAGGGAGCTAGGAGCTATTGAAGAGAGGAGCGATTGGATCAACAAACTAGCGCAAGACACAGGTTAGTTTATCCTTCCTCTTCGTTTACATTTCATAAAGAAGAATACTCAAGTAGTTTTTCCTTGTTTGTTGCTAAGGCACTATCACACCTTAGAGTGGGATAGGGGCGTTCTGAATAGATACTTTTCCCAACAACAGTGGTTGAGAATATCATTTTTTTCAATGGGGGAGTATGTTAACCCTGAAACACCTTATTAAGCCCTAGGTATTGAATGATTACATATATAATGCTATATCATTAGGTGAGAAAAAACTTTTCATTGTACCATTTCATTATAATTGTACCCTCTCTCTCTCTCTCTCTCATATATATATATATATATATATATATATATATATATATATATATATAAAATACACCCACACACACTAAAGCGACATAGTCTTAAGCTCATGGAATTGTTTCCTTGGTATTCGGTGAATTGTAAAAGGAGGTTTCTCCCTCAAAGTGGATTCAAGTCATTGACTTTATATCATTTTTTAATAAAATTAAATCATTGCATATATCTTTATCTCATTGAAATTGACTTAGGTCAGGGTTTTTAGAAAATGTCACCTATATATCCTAATCTACAAGAAATGGCTGCTCAATATTATTTCCTTAATTCTAGATAATAAATGAGTGTGGGAGATTTATGACCATCGAAATGAAGAGATGGATTATTCAATTCCAATTAGGATGGTTTCATATTCTTGAAAATTACAACAACAATAATCACTCTATTACAAGTTGCATATTTTTTATTTAAAGATTGTAATATGGGGTGGTGGAACATTGGGACTCTCGTACTAAATCATTAAAAACAAGGAACTAATGGATTCAATATCAGTTGAGCTATCCTGCTACCTATGTAATTTTATTTTCATGCCAATGTTTCAATCTACTTAAATACTATAATTCCTCTTAAAAGGGCATGTGTCCTTTGTTGCATTTTCCTTATGTATACCTCTTGGTTATTCTTGTTATCTTTTATAATGATTTAAATTCTAATTTTGGCACTACAAATTCCTTCATGCCTATGAATTTCTATTTTATTTCAATTCCCTACATAAGAAACTATAGAAAAACTCATTAAGGGAATTTTGAAGTAAAAATTGGGCTCGAAAATGGAAAATGTACTAACAAAATAAACTATAAAAGAACTAATAGGATTCAAGATTATGATCCAGTCCTCATTGATACATATTTTATAAATAAAAAAGAAGAAAGCTACTCTTTAAGCATATTTTCGAGTTATCACCTATAGGTTTATTGAAATTTTAGTTGTGGGCACTCAATTGATGTACAATTAGATTCATCAACCAATGTGATGGAGGAGCATCTGAGCACCCTTCAACTAAATGGGAATCTAATGCTGTGAAAAGAGGAAGCATGGCATGTTTTGTTGAGTTTGTTAAATTTTTATTAATGAAATTACTATTTGAAGAGATTGTAAGCCATTTCACTAAAGTAGATATGGTCAACCTATTATAAAAATAGGGAAGTGCATGATTTTAGCAAACTATTATGAGATCCTAAGAGAAACGAATGGATCTGAAATGATCCATTTAATGTATTGTGGTATAGTGAAAAAGAGGTCAGACGCTATGTAACATCAAGAGTTGAGACAACGACCTCACTCATATAAGCATATTGTAATTCGAATTTGAAAGTAATATAAATCATGTGTTTTATTATTTATGAATTTTTTGTTTAGGGTTTAGGGTTTTAGTTCTTCAATTTGTATGAAACTGTATGTTTTTATATAGATCAACACTCATCTTATGTTGTGTACAAGCTTGAACCGATGTGGAATTGCATGCACTGGGTAGAGGAGTATGGATAGTGGTCCATAAAAGCGATAATGTGTTGTTGCATAGTGAATTATTTTGTTCATATCGTGGGCCCATAATGCACAGGTCTGTGAATTATGTAAAGATGAAGTTTTGCTGCATCATAATGCCTACTTACTCTACAAATTTTTTTATAGAACCATAGTTAAATAATTGAAAATAAATGAAAAAAACATGTTTATTTTAAGAGACATATTTTTTTACACTTGAAATTTAAGTAAATCTATAAATAGATAAGTCAAAATACCACAAAAATGTAGTTTTTTTTTTTTAAATTAAAAATTTATAATTCATCATTTATTATTTTTAATAGCGCTTTATTATGTTCCTTAGCATACTATTTTTATCCCAAAATATTCCTATAATAGTAGTAGCCAGATTATGTAAGTGAGGAACCACATCAAATTTTTGGTGGAAGGGGATAACAAGAGATGGAAGGCCATAATAAGAGATGGACCCTATGTTGACTTGAAAACATTGATAATAATTTGAAGGGATCAAAACATAATTTGTACAATATTGAAGAGAAATTTGAAAATTATCTTTGGAAACATATTTTGTAGTGGTTTTCATGCTAAATAATACATCAATTTATCTCATTAAATAAAAATACATAGATTGTAACTTAATAGAAGAATAATATGTAAGAATCACACAATCAACAAATATTTATTATTCTCATCCTATTTTAATCTAAACATAATAATAATATGTATGAAGTAATAAACACTTAGTTACAAATATTTCTCTTTCAAAAATTACCAAGTAAAAATTCTTTAAATAGCTTATATATATATATATATATATATATATAAACATAGATAAAAAGTGTTGATAGTGTCATTTCAAATCATCTAGAAACCATTCATTACAAAGACATATGTTAAATATCTAATTTTATTAAAACATAGCCTTTTATTGTTGTATAGCCTTTATGTTTCTGATCATATATAAAACATCATGTAAATGTGAGTAATACTTAGTAAATCTGTGAGGTAAAGTGACTGAATGGTTGAAAGTGGGTACAGATGGTCCAACCACATCTCTCATGCATAATAAATGCCAGGCCAGGCAGTAACTCTCCAAAGGCAGAAAAAGCTGATTCGTGTATATTCCATAGGTAACCCATTGTTATATACAATAGGGAGTGATTGTTCAGTTCATCTCCCGATGACTGTTCATCTTCCCAATTTATTTATTTACATAAAATTCCCAATCATGAATATTAGGAGTCAACATTCCCCCTCTTAATCTGAAGGGATGTTGGTGAGTCCAAGCATCATTCTGAATCGTTCAAGCTTTTCCCTTCCAAGTGCTTTGGTGAAGATGTCTACAATTTGCTCATTTGTCGAACAATGATGGAGATGGATTGTTTTGACCTCAACATGATGTCAAATCAGATGATATTTAGTATTGATATGCTTTTTTCGATCATGGAACTTTGGGTTCTTGGCCAACTTTATTGCATAGGTGTTATCAATCATGAGTGGAGTTGATTGTACTTGTTTTACCTGCAAATCTTCAAGAATTTTCCTGAGCCACACAATTTCTTTCATTGCTTCAGCTGCTGCCACGTATTCTACTTCTGTTGTGGAATTTGCTGGAACTTATTGTTTGCATGATCTCCAGGAGACAGCTCCTGATCCAAGACTCATAGCATATCCTGAAGTAGATACCCCAGTTTCTTTGTCTCCATCGAAGTTTGAATCAGAGTATCCAATCAAGCTGAAGTCGTCCACTTGTGTATACTTGATTCCAAGGTCCTAAGTTCCCTTCAAGTACCTTTGAACTCTTTTTGAAGCAGACCAATGTCCCTCACAAGGCTTTTGCATGAACTTGGAGAGCATTCCAATAGCAAATGAAATGTCTGGTCAGGTAGTAGTGAGGTAGATGAGACTTCCTACAAGTTGTCTATACTTTGTTGCATCCTCAAATTCCTTTCCTTCAATAGATGTGAGCTTTAAGTTTTGTACCATTGGAGTAGAAAGAGAATTGCATTCTGTCATGCCAAATCTGTTTAACAAATCTCCAATGTATTTCTTTTGAGAAAGAAATATGGCTTTTGGATGTTGGGTTACTTCAATGCCAAGATAGTAATGAACATAGCCCAAATCAGTCATTTCAAAACTTTTCCCCAATTCCTTCTTTATGGATGCAATGTAGCTTTCATTGTTCCCTATCATTAAAAGATCATCTACATATACCACAAGATACACAATTGTTTTGCCAACTTTCTTGACAAACAAAGTTGCATCATCAAGATCAAAATGATTGAAGTTGAGTTTCAGAATATGCTTAGTTAGTTTTTCATACCAGGCTCGCGGTGCTTGTTTGAGGCCACACAAGGACTTCACAAGTTTGCATACTTTATGTTCATGTCCTTTCACAGCAAATCCTTCAGGCTGGGACATAAAAACATTCTCTTTTAGATCTCCATTCAAGAATGCAGTTTTTACATCCATTTGATGGACTTTCCAACCGTTCTGAGCTGCTAGCGCAAAGAGTGTCGAGATGGTGGCCCATTTTGCTGTGGGGGAAAAAGTTTCCTCATAATCGACCCCTTCCTTCTATGCAAAACCTTTTGCCACAAGCTTAGCTTTGTGCTTGTCAAGTGAGCCATCAGCTTTGTACTTGTTCTTGTAGACCCACTTGCAGCCAATTGGTTTGGTTCCAAATGGAGGATCAACCAGCTTCCAAGTGCCATTCTTTATGAGAGCATCATACTCCTTTTGCATCGCTTCTTTCCATTCATCATGAGAAGCAGCTTCTTTGAAGGAAGTTGGTTCAAAATCTGTAGACAAGTTCAATTCACAATCATAAGTAACATCCATATCAACAGGTGAATTAGAGTCATCTACATCACCTCCATTTTGACAGTTTGAATTTCTGGTTCTTGTTTTTCCAATTTCATCAGGATGAACACTTTCAAGTGTCTTTGTTAGCCACTTTGGGGGACCTTTCTGAGATGGTCCAGGCTGCTCTGTTGATTGAGTTGGGACAGAATCAAGATTGAGTCTCCCAATTCTATCAATTACATCACTTAAAGCATCATCCATTGTTGGAGTTTCATGCAGGGGAGATTGTTCTTCAGAAGAAGATTCCACATGTTGATCTAGTATAGGAATCCCCCCTTCAAGATGTGGAATCTGATTATCAAATTCTTGAAATGATTTCGTCTTTGTGAATCTATCCAAGCGATCAAGTTGCCGCTCAACAACATTGTTAGATTTGGATGATTCAAGAAAAATGACATCTCTAGATACAACACTTTTTATTTACTTCATCATCGAGGCGGTATGATTTAGAGGTGTTTCAATACCCCAGGAAGATACACTTACGACTTCTAGCACCAAGTTTGTTTCTATGTACCTTTGGTATCAAAGCATAACAGGTGGAACCAAAGATCCTGAGATGTTTTACCGAAGGGACATGTCCATACCACAATTCATAAGGAGTCTTGTTTCTTATAGCATTAGATGGACATCTATTCTTTATATATGCAGCACATAGAACAACATCAGCCCAAAACATTATCTTTACATTTTTGAAGAAAAGCATGGACCGTACCATATTCAAGATTGTTCTATTCATTCTTTCAGCTACACCATTCTATTGGGGATTATAAGGCACAGTTGTTTGATGTTTGATCCCATGTTGGCGAAGATAGTGTTCAAATTCATTTGATGTATGTTCTTTTCCATTATCAGTGAAAATAGACCCAATATGAGATTGTGCATCATTTTCAATCCATTTATGAAAATCCTTGAATGTTTGAAAAGCATCAGATTTGTTCTTCAATAAATAAACCCAACACATTCTGGTGTAATCATCAATAAATTTCATGATATATTTATTTCAATTTGCAGAAGGAACAGGCATTGGACCACATAAATCTGAATGAATGAGTTCAAGCTTCTTCTGTGCTCTTGAATGTGAATCATGAAAAGACTGTTTGCTATGCTTTCCTAGAATGCAAGCATCACATTGCTTATGTTTCCTAGGAATTGTAGGCAAACCAGCAACACCATTTTTCTTCAATAAGCGGAGACTGTCATAGTTTAAATGTCCAAATCTAGCATGCCATAATAAACTTGATGGAAGCGTACCTTCTTCATGATGAGTAATATATGAGAAATGTTGTGCATGAGCAGAGGTTCCTTGCAGTTTGAGAAGTTTTTCTTCTTCTATTCCCCTCATGACAAGTGAGTGGTCAGATGCTTTTCTTACCTCAAGTTTGCCATCAAACATATGAATGGAGTGACCTTGCTCGTGGATGTGGACCAAGGACAGCAAGTTTCTCTTGAGCTGTGGGAGATATAGAACATGATCCAGAAGAAAGTCTGGAAGACCAGGCAGTTTAAGCCTGATTGTGCCAAGCCTTGATGGCTTGATTTTTGACTGATCTGCAAAGTATACTACTCCGTCAACATTGTCAGTGAAATCTTCAAAAAAATCTTTTCTATGAGTCATATGAAAAGTTGCTCCTGAATCAAGCAACCAATCATTTTTCGAAGAAGCAAGTGAAGCATTAAACAAATCTTCATTTACTCCAATGTTACATTGTGCCTCAATATAGTGAGTGGATTCAGGTGCTTTACCTTTGTCTGTATCATCAGTTTTACCTTTCTACTGGTTTCTTTTCTGCTCAATTTTGTCCCATGGTAGCTTGCATGTAGAAGCATCATGTGATCCATTTCATTTGTAGCAAATGCAATGCAGATCTGCCTTTTCTCCTTGAGAATGTATGCCCCCTCTGCCTCTGAAGTATCTTCCTCTTCCTCTTCATCCACTTCTTCCTCTTGTAGAATCTTGAGCAGGATGCTTTTCTTTATGAGCAAGGCACACAGTCTCTTCAGAAGATTCTGGAGCTGTCTTCTTTCCAAAGGCTTTCTCTCTTTCAGCAAACTTTTTCACAAGAGAGTCAAAGTTTATATATTTAAGATTTCCATTTGCTTGTAAAGACTCAAGATAATTGGAGTAGGTAGGATAGAGTGCCTTGAGAAAAGCAATAAGAGGGATATCCAGCTCAATCTTAGTGGATTTAATATCATGCATTATAGACTTTACTTCAGATGCAAGAGAAAAAGGATCATTATTTTTCAGTTCAAGAGTGAAGAGTTTAATCATGAGCTGAACAACTTCAAGTGCAAAATGTGAGTCATAGAGTTCTTTCAGCTTTTGTAAAGCTTCAAAGGCAGTTGAATATGATGAAATATGGTGACTTACTTCTTCATTTACAGATGTTGCGATTAATGCATAGGCTTTGCTGTTCTTGTTTTCCCAAATGACGAGCTCTTTGTCTAATGTAGGCTGCACTGGGTCGTTGTCTCCTTCTCCAACAGACACTCCTTTCCACAACTCATTGAAGATGAGGGTGTGTTTTATCATCCGGGACCATTCAGGATAGTTCTCCTTGCCAGTGAGAACTATTCCTACCATAGAGATGATTGAATGCATTCTGTAAAAAATACTTCTGCTGATAAAAAAAAATTTTGCTAATAAAAAGAACTTCTGTTGATAAAAAACTTTTGCTGATAAAAAACTTCTGCTGATAAAAAAAAACTTTCTGCTGATATACAATGAAGTTGTACTCAAAAGGGCAACTCTGTTGATTTCAAATTCTTTATGCACTTTGTTTTTTTTTTAAATGTCTCCAAAATTTATAAAATATCCTCCCCTTTCATTTTCTTTTAAACAAGAAAACCATTCAATATATATATACCACAGACTTGGACAATATATATATATATATATATATATATATATATATATACACCCACAGTGCTCAGCATTAATACCCACAATGTTTTCCCCGGATGCGCTCAACTTTAATACACATTCAATTCTCGAATATAGTGAGTGGATTCAACTTTAAAACGGCGTTAATAATGCAAACGCATTCAAGCATTCAAACATTAATAATGCAAAGGCATTCAAACGTTAATAATGTAAGGCATTCAAATGTTAATAATGCTGCGCATTCAATAAACGATAATACCACTGCCGTGAGCACTAAGAATTAAAAACTCAAAACGATAATACCACTGCATCGATGGCAATTGAACAGGCGTTCGCAGGAAGGAAAAACGACAATCGCCGTTGCCGGGGATCGAACCCGGGTCACACTTGAGTACTGCCGTCGATGGCAATTGAACAAAGCGACAATAGTGGTGGCATTCAGAGCTTGCAATATCCTGATACTGGTGATGTACTTGCAAGTATGGACACGTATTCTTTTACAACTGGTCTCCTTCGTTGTATCAGCTTATCGAATCTACCATTCAATAGGAAGGACTATTGACACTGATGGAACTTCATGTGGCCCTTCAAAATCGTCATAGAATAGTGTTCTCCTTCATTGTATCAGCTTATTGAATCTACCATTCATGACAGTCATGGCCCTTCAAATGCACAACACACCACGGTAATTCAACGCACAGGTATATCGGCCTCAACGTTAGGTAGACAACGTTCTGCGTGCCACCTTAACCAGAGATGGCGAGGAAGAAATTATGGAATGGTCTGACTGCTCAGAGAGTGACAGAGGCAGAGGCAGAGTAGCGCTCTGGACAGAGGCAGTGGCAGCAATGATCAGGACAGAGGCAGTGGCAGAAATGATCAGGAGTTACAACTATTTTTAGAACTGGTTCTGATACCATGTCAGGCCAGGCAGTAACTCTCCAAAGGCAGAAAAAACTGATTCGTGTATATTCCATAGGTAACCCATTGTTATATACAATAGGGAGCGATTGTTCAGTTCATCTCCCGATGACTGTTCATCATCCCAATTTATTTATATACATAAAATTCCCAATCATGAAGATTAGGTGTCAACAATAAATACATATTAACACTAATAGAAATAGAGTTGGAATTCCTTCCCAAATTTTATTATTCTTTGTATATGTGTGTTCGTGTTTTTTCCCGGATGTAAGATGTAACAAGTTCTTGTATTTTGTGATTTAGGCTTACAACATCTAGCATCATTTGCACCCTTTCCACCTAGGTGACAACAACATGGAATGAAATAGTGGAATGACCCTGCGCAACGAAAACAAAAAGGATTAAACTGCAAATGGCGTTGTTCAACAAGTTTCTGTCCAAGAAATGTTTGTTGCCAAGAAAATTGTTCGTGAATGCTAAAAATCATAAAAGGGAAAATATGAAACTTGCAAATTACAAGAAAAATGTATTTTTTAAACCGCTCATGAATGCTCAGATTCTGCGCTGAATATAAAAGATTTTTGTGAAGATGTTAGTCGAAAGATTATTAAAACACTTGACGAACATAAAGACTTATCGTATGTGCTTGAGGACGTTGCATTAAAAAAGAAAAGCCCAGACAAGCAACTAAATAAAAATATTGATTGAGAAAAGATCATGAGCCAAAACAGAATTCTCCATGCATCTTAAGCAGACTGCTAGTTGAATGACATATTGCTAAGGTATATTTAATAATTGTTTCCATGGGTAGACACAGATATAGAAATTGGGTAGACACAAATATAGAAAGTCTGGTAACGATGATGGTTGGAAGAATCGACTTGCTCAATCTATTTGTAGATCCTTCACATGTTGGTTGAAGTTGATATACATTCGACTGTTCCACCATTCAACTTGGTCGACCACTCAATGGAAATTTGGAAACCTAATCCAACTTGGTTATGAAGCATACTATGCTGACTAGAGTAGTCGACTAGGCTAATTTCGTTGACTTATTCAACTAACAGACAAAGTCTAATTTTGTTTGAGTGATAGTCGATTTGTTGGAACCATAGTCACGTCCAACTACTTCAATGACTGAGTTGTCCCAGAAGCAATGCTCCTGCATTGGAACTTTGTTGAGAAATTAAGTTCGCGTAGAGCCAAATCAAGCTGTCAGACTAGGTATGCAACAAGCGATTCGAAATTTTGAAATTTTTGAGACAAGTGACATTGGGCATTCACCGAAATGTGTTGAGCGTTGTGATATATGTATCAAAACTTATAAATTCTAAATGAATTTTTATAAAAAAATTACGGAAGGATTAGTATCCAGGATAATTAAAGCTTGTCAGTTTTGACTGATGTCTGACGATACCTAGTTGACAATAATTGAAAAATACTAATGTTAAAAAATGTTAATAACTGTAAAATTGTTAGCTAAAATGTTAGTGAGTCATATAGATCAGCTGATCTTTATCTTTCATATAATTTGTGAAATATAAACTCTCTATATATCATTAGAAAACATCAACAATAGAACAACAAAGAAAGTTAGCAATATTGGATATCTTAATTTAAAAAAAAAAAAACCAATATCATTTCCCCACAAAATTTAATAATTTTGTTACTTTCATTTATTTAAAATTTACCTAATATTAAAAAATTAATAATGAATAAAAAATATACTTTGATATAAATAAAAAGCAATGAAAAGAATTTACTTTTCTTTTTTCAAATTTAATAGCATATATGTACTTTTTCTAAATATCTAGAAAATCAAGTCATTCTGTTTTCATTCCTACTGTATCTAATAATTGTTTTATATTTTACTAAACTACAAATATCACGTTGCATTTTCTTTGTTAGTATGTCATTCTGTTTTCTTTTTTTTGCTGAAGCAAGAGACTGTCCTTCTATTTCATTAAACCAAAAGTAAAGTTACAATATATACAAAAGACCAGAAAATGTCATGGACTAGGGAGACATCAAGGGCATACTACCATAGATGTGGTCCTCTTTCCAAAATAAAGGATAAGCTAACCCATCAAATGGTCCCCTTAGTTAACCGCTAACCCAAAGTCGAACTTCGCAACCCCTTCCAACATTAACTCGCAAAGTTTGATAATACCAATGGCCTCACAAAATTGCACGGTCAAATATGACCATCAAATCCCATTACCAAAATGAACGGCTTGGAGAGAAATCGGAAAGCCAAGAAGCACGATCGTTAAGGCGCGATGGAGGGTGGTATTACGAACCCCACCCATGCCACATGTTGAGAGCCTAGTGGAATCGCTATCAACAACCCAATACCACTTAGCATTCGGAAGCCTCACGATCACTTGGAAACCGCTCAAAGCCTGGTAGTCTGTCCCAAAAGAGGATTGTAGGAGAATTTTCTGCGCGGGATCGATCCAGTGGTCCTTCCTATGAAATTTGACATTAGAACTCCTAGCAAAAACATTCGCTAACTAGAAATTAATCTCCTCTAGCCCAATATTTAAAAATTTGTCTATCCTCTACCGCTTGCTCATTGCAGAGAGCTTTTAACCTGCTTATAGGCGTCTCCTGCCACTGCATGTCAATTTTGCATTTTGAATTAATCACTCCTTGGTTGGCCAGTAAATCTGCAAGTTTGTTGGCTTTCCTTCGAACATGATTGAAGCTAATAGTTCGAAGACTCAGGAGATGTTTTTGAATTCTCTGGTACACTTGTATTAGTCTCCAATGTTTTGAGACCCTTTCTGGCGTTGTTCCACAACTAATTATCTTAGCTGCATTTATAGAGATCTTTGAGTCGGCTTTGATAATGACATTTGAGCTGTGATTTAGTTTAAGAAGCTCTAGACATTGTTCCAACGCCATTAATTCAGCCATGTTGTTGGTGGTTGTACCTAAATGACAATGGAATATAAAGATTATTTTTCCTTCATCTCTCAACACCCCTCCATAACCTGTTGTTCCCAAGTTTCTTTTTGAAGCCCCATCAATATTGCATTTTAGATAACCTTCCGGTGGAGGATGCCAGAACTCTTTTTCCGTTTCCAGCACTCTTTCCTTTCTGCTAAGACCCTAGTGAATCATCTCTTGCATTCCTAGATGCTTGAGAGTTCTCAATTCAATCACTATGGGAGGATTCTTGGGATAACTGTGCACAGTGGTAGAAATTGTTTCCTTAATCTGCTTCAAGAGAAAATCAATCAGGTGACCAGGAGTAGCTTTTACATCCTTGAAAATTATTTTATTCCTTTCTTTCCAAACATTCCAAATAATGAAGCTTGGCGTAAAGGTCTAGGCCAAATTAAGGATCTCATACTCTGAAAAGTTTTTTCTCCACTTGTTCACGGTATTAATGATACTACCTTTATCTCTATCTGTCTAATGATAAATGGTGTCAAAAGAATCCCATAGCCAAGAGGTATAAGTGCAGCTATTGAGAATATGCTCCATAGTCTCCTCTTAAGCTTCACATAACTGACATGTAGAAGGCCCCATAAGCCCCCTTTTCTGAATGTTTTCCCAAGTAAATATTTTCTTGTGATGAACCAACCACATAAAAATCTTGATCATCCACCCTTGGTGGCCCCAAAGTTTCTGCCAGGACTTCACCAACACACAGGGTTCTAGGTTTAGGATAATTCTTTTTGCTTCCTTAATATTAAATATACCTTCTTTATTGTGGCCCCATCTTAACTAATCCTGCCCATCTATTACTAAGATCTTCCTTTGTTTCAGCATGCTCAAGAGTTCTTCTATTTTTGCTTTTATGGGGTTGTCCCCTCTGTAGTCTATTTTTCTCCATTTTCTCCACTTTCCAGAGTCATGAGGAAGATTCCAGAAATCTTTAACTTTGATTAATCCTTGGGAGTCGGTTTCCTACTTGAGGCTTATAAAGTCCTCTCTTAATAGCGTTGGTTCTTGTTGCCATTTGTCTTCCCAGAAGAGAGTTAGGTCTCTAGTTCTGATTTCCCAGAAACTGTTGTTTATAACTAGGCTTTTGTTTTCCGAGGCTCTATTCCAGATGTAAGAGCCTTTTGTGTTTCTAGACATTCTTATAAGATCTCTTGTTTTCCAGGAGCTTGCATATTTTTCTTTCCAGGTTTTAGCCCATTGAGCCCCTGGTTCTTTAACCCATCTCCACTAGAGCTTGGCTCCTAAAGCGTTACTCATAATCTCCTGATCATCTAAGCCTAGACCTCCATGACTTTTGGATTTACAAATTTTATCCCAAGAAACGAGGGCCCATTTCTTCCTAGTTTCCTCCTTGCCCCAAAGGAAGTCTCTCTAGATATTCTTGAATTGTTGTAAGACCCCTTTAGGAGCTGGAAGGGCAGATAAAAAGAAAACAGGGATAGATTGGAGAACGACATTTGTCAGAATCAACCTACCAGCAAGGTTCGACGATCTGAAAGTTCATTTTATAACTTTGTCCCTCATCTTGTTGAGCACCGGTTCCCAGATGATTTTGTGCAATGGTTTAGCTATAAGGGGAATTCCCAAATGTTTTGAATGGAGGGAATCCCTTTGGAAGCCCAGAATTCTGGAAATATTCCTTTGAATAACAATGTTAGTATTTAAGAAAAAAAATTGATTTGGAGAGATTAACTTCCATACCTGAAGCCAAAGAAAAGTCATTTAGCATTTGTTTATACGCTGAAGCTTCTTTGACTGTGGGGATACCCTTCAACGTGGTGTCATCCACAAATTGTTGATGAGTCATAGCTTAACCATTCTCCGTTAATTGGAGGCCCTTGATCTTTCCTAAGACTTTGGCATGTTTTATGGATCGGCCCAGTCCTTCGATCATGAGGATAAAGAGAAAGGGAGAGAGTGGGTCTCCATGCCTGAGGCCTCTGGAAGGAGTAAAGATCTCTGAGGGTGAGCCATTCACCAGAATTGAAAAGCTAGAAGAACTAACCATAGCCATAACCCATCTGACCCAATTGTGATCAAACCCAAAAGAAATAAGGACCTTCTTGATGCAAATCCAGTTCACCTTGTCATACGCTTTTGCAATGTCTAATTGCATGATCATACTAGCCTACCTTTTGCTGGTAAACATATGAACAACCTCGTGGGCGTGAATAATGTTGTCCAGGATTTTCCTTCCTTCAACATAACGAGACTGTTCCCCTGAAATTAAAGAAGGAAGAAGAGGTCTGAGTCTGCTAGCCAAAATTGTGGAGATAATTTTGTAAACCACATTGCATAAAGCTATGGGTCTGAACTTATCAGGAGTTCAGGTTGAATCTTGTTTGGGGATCAGGGAGATGAAGGAGGTATTGAGGGCATTCAGAATGGTCCTGCTACTTCTGGAGTCCTCTACAACATCCAAAAAGACCTGTTTGACAACGTTCCAATAGGCTTTGAAAAAGTCTACATTTAAACCATCTGGACCTGAAGCTTTGCCATTTTGCATACCTTTGATTACCTCACTGACTTCTTCTTCGGTTACAAGTTTATTCAGGTTAAAATTATCTTCTCTCGACACCATTCTAGGGATATTTTTCTAATTTCCTCAATGTGATGATCGTTATTTAGATTATTTTCCTTTGTGATGCCTCTGAAATGTTGAACCATCACAGCTTCAATATTCTTGTGAGAGGTCTGAAGCTCCCCCCTTCTCATTCAATATCGACGAGATTCTATTGTAGGTTGTATTGGCTATGGTGGTTCGGTGAAAAAATCTGGTATTTCGTTCACCTTCTTTGAGCCGTTGAACTCTAGACTTTTGTCTCCAAAAGATTTCCTCTTGTTTGCATAAATTCTCCCATTCTTGGTTGTGTTTTTCACCTTGCTCACTTTTGACCTTATCAAAACTATCTGTGATCAATTCTTGGTTTAATTCCTGTATTTTAATTTCCACTGGTTTTTTGTCTATGAAAATGTTACCAAAATCCTTCTTGTTCCATTCTTTGAGTTTGAGTTTTATGTACTTTAGTCCTTTATGGAGGAGGAACATTTTGGTGCCCTGAAACTTCAAATCTTTGGACCACCATTTTTCAATGTTGCTGATACAATCTAGGTGGGAGAGCCAGATATTCTCAAATCTGAAGGGTCTATTCCTGGGAGAATCGATCCCCTTGATTTCTAATTGAATCGACCAGTGATCAGAGCCACCAAAGGGGAGAACACTTGCAGATATTTCTTTATTTGTGAGCATCAGCTTCTCGGAGATCAAAAATTTGTCTAACTTGGAGGCGACTTGGACATCACCACCTCTTTTGTTATTCCAAGTAAAAAGGCCATTTTACATTTCAGAGTCAACCATTTTCATATCTTTTGTGAAGGATTGGAACACTATTGAATCTTTACTTAGCATTCTGGTAACTCCTTTTTTTTCCGAAAGAGATTTAATCATGTTAAAATATCCTCTAATGACCCAAGGGATTTCTTCATGTCTGCTTCTGAGATCTACCGAGGAGTCAAGAAATCTGAGTTTCTCATCTATTCTTTGAGGACCATAAACATTCGTAACCAGGAAGGTGTCCAACACCCCCATTGATTGAATGATAACTGATAAATAATTTCTCAATGCCTCCACATCTATTACGCAAACTTTTGGGGGTTCCATAGAGTGAGAATGCCCCCAGCTGTGTTCTCTACTTTAACTTCTAAAAACTCAAATTTACTAAGCCATTTGCAATGGATTTGTTTTAATTTCTGAATGGAGCATTTTGTTTCTTGAGTGAAGATTACGTCTGGCGTTGCTAGTTTCATTCTGTTACTAAGCATTCTTTGTTTTCTTTTACTACCTAGACCTCTGATATTCCGAGATATGAACTTCATAATTAAAGATTTGTAAAGGAATAGCTGGTTAGATCTTTCATCTTACCCGAATCTATCATTAGCTTTCCACACTCTATCAAGAGCTCATTCTACTTTTTCTACCCCTCTTCTTTCCTAGGTTTCTAGTAGCTAATCCTGGAGTTGATTTTATTGTTTTAACCCCTCTGTGCTTCTATTTGTGGATGTTTTTTCCTTTTTCCAGCCCTCGTTCCTGAGTTTTCCATAAAAACAACTGCTGTATTCTATTGTATTCTTCTTGAGGCAGTGAATCTATTCCTCTTTTAGTTCCCTGAATCAGGAATCCTTCTAGATCCAGGTTTTCCTTATCAAGAATTTCTTGTAGTTCATGATATTCCAAATTTGTTTCACTTTGGGTCATTTCCTGGTCCATCTCCATTTCTATTTCACTTCTTATTGTCTCCTTTTGAGAATCAATATCTTGAGATTGTTTATTGTTCTTTTTTTTCTCTTTTTCCTTAGTGCCTTCCGTTTGATATTGGTTCTCTCTTGTGATTTCTTCAGTCTCTTCTAGCACTTGAAACTTGTTTTGACTGCCCTTTTGCCCCTTGTTATGTTGTTTCTTTGACCACTTTTTTCCTCCCTTTCCTTTGCTTGCCACATTCTAAAATCTTTCTGTGTCCTTCATTGTATTAAGTTTTTCTTTGTTATCTGCTTTACTGAGAGGAAAATCTCTTAATAGATGGCCATGTTCATGGCATCTTCGACATTTGAAAGCGATGTGCTCATAGTCCACTGTTTGCACCCACTCCTTGTCAAAAACTTCCAGGATTACTTCATCCCGAAGCACTCCTGACAGATCCATTTCCACACATATCGTTGCAAAGGAGGTATATTTTCCCCTTCCAGTTGCTTCTGAAGCTTTGACAAAGCATCCTATTTTATTGCCAATGGCAGCAAGCGATTCTGTTTGCCAATAGTCAAGAGGTAGAGAATAAAGCCTTACCCACATTGGAACCAAGGAGAAAGTATCCCTCTCTGGGACAAAGTTCATCCTCTAAGGCCTCATATAGAGACTGAGTGCTACAAAAAAATAGGGTCCTCCTTCGAATATTCTGTCTTTATCTTCGATGTTAGAGAACACCACTGTGAAGAATCCTTTTGACCCAAGATGTAGGTCAATGATTCCTTTGGGTTCCAGTGATACTTGATCGACGTCTGTAAAGCCTTTTCAGTGGGCCATAGTCCCATGAATTTATAGATAATGCCGTAGGTCCCCATGTGTTCCCTGCTCATTTAATATAACTTTGGGAGTGATTTTTGATTTTTGTTTGCAAGGTCCTTTTTGTTTTTTGTCTCTTGAACCCAGAATGTTGTCTTCTTCCTCTTTGTCCTTTGTGCTTCTGGTTTCTTTGGTTCTGGTCCCATCTGTTTCCTTTTCATTATCCGTGTTCCTATCATCCGTGCAGTTTTTACTGTTTCCAATGGGTGATTTACTTCTGCTGGCCCACCACGTCTTTATAATATGGAGCCGAGCTCCCTCCCCTACCACTCTTCATTAGAGACGAACTATGCTGTTTTCTGTAACCCTAGTCGCTTCTGCCCTCTCATGTTTTCTATCGACCATAATCTTCCTTCCCTATGTCATTCCATTTTCATTGCTACTTTATCTAATAATTGTTTTATATTTTAATAAACTATAATGATCACGTTCCATTTTCTTTGTTAGTATTATATTGTGAAAGTCATTGGGGTATGAACACATACCGCAAATCAAAATATTGAACCTGCTCTAGTGTATTATTGAATTTCATTTAGAGTAAAAAAATTGTGCATGAGCCAGGACAGGAACAAATTTCAAAGGAGGATGTTTTATTTTATTTTTTTATGAATTTATATTGCTTAACCGCTGTATTTAATGATTGGATTTTAAATTAAAGATGATAGATAATCTTTTAATGATTGGATTTTAAATAAAAAATGATAAATGATCTTTAAATGGAATATATAATAATGATAAAGGAATCGGGAAACAAACAACAGATTGCTTTACTCACCTATGCCCCTTCTCATGGGTTCATAACCATTTTTATTTTCTTTTTATTTACATCTATATTGAAAAATTGTACAATTTTTAGTATAATATTACAATTTTTAGTATAATATTTACATACCTTAGGCATATTATGGAAAATTTACCACATAGTACTTAGTAAATGTTTTTAATTAAATTATACTCTTAGCAAATTGAACATTATTTCTAATTTTATATGATATTTTTTACTTAAATAGATATGATTGGAGTCTTATCATAAATATTTATTTGCAATTTATACATAATTTATTTTTATATATTCTAATCATCTAAATTAAAAAAAAAAAATAATGACAAACTCATATATCATATTTACATTTTTTATACATGTTATATTTTACTTAAACTGGTATGATTCGAGTCTCACCATTATAAACATTTATTTGAAATTTATACATCATTTAATATTATACATTCCAACCATCTAAAGCATTATTAAAAATTAGCATAGGAAGATTAATCTCTTTACCCGTAACACATATTTAGAATAATTATATATGGAATCATTAACATTTATTTGCAATTTATACATAATTTAATTTGATATATTCCAACCATCTAAAGTATTATTAAAAACAAGCTTAGGAAGATTAATCTCTTTACCTTACAACATATTTACAATAATTATATATGGAATCATTAACTTAAAAGCATATGACATGGCCCCATGTTTATAAATATTTACTTACAATTTACATAATTTAATTTGTTACATTCCAACTAAATTAATATTACATAAAAGTACGAAAAAATTAGTCTCTTTGTATTTAATATTAAAACTTTATGGAACCATTTTATATCATTTACTTTATAAACATAAAATAACTCTCATAACACTAATTTCATAGGGTACTTATCAAACTTTGTTTTTAGATTACAAAAGAGATGTGACGCTTTTGACCTCTTCCATCTATTGATAATTCTATTCCTCACCCACTCTCAACACAAGTGATTATATATATATATATATATATATATATATAGATATAGATATATATAGAATTGAATATTTTTATTGCGAGATGTTTGGGAGTGGAATTTTTCCAACCTCATTCCTTATAGACTTGCCAAAAGGTAGTAACAAAAACATATTGACAATAAGAGTAATAAATTTAGAGTTTGCATGCAGATCGCCCAAAAAAGCTAAAGGAACCTAGAAACCAAAATACATCCAACATTCATCCTTGATTGACAAGATTACCTGGCACTAGAATGTCTAGTCCTCTTCTTGGAGGTAGGAGAAGGTAAAAATCTTCATGAACATGTGCTTCCATATGTTCCATCCTGCCCTCAAGACATTCCAACCTCTCCTAAATCCTTTTCTGACCTTAGTGTAGGGATATCAGTCAATCCATATTGTGTCATTGATTGTGTTGAAGGTCCTTCATAAAAGAAATAATTCCATTCCATTCTTGATGTTGGTCCCGTGGTAGCTACTCCATAATAATGGTGACCTATTGAATTTGAGTTTCTAGAGAATCAAATGGAGGTGGAAGATCAACCCTTCTAGGAGAAACGGGTGATTATTAGTTTACTTCTTCCCCAAAATCTCAAATTTCCACACGGTAGGCTACTCCCTGCAATCGAGGCCCCTTACCCCTGCAAGCGCGACCACGTTGGTGCTACATGGGACTCGAAATAATAGTTGAATGCCACCAACCCCATGCCCGACACTCTTAGAAACAACTTCCTTGAAAGCTCTAGATTATATCAACATAAACACGTCGAGTGAAAATAAGACAAGAATATTTACAAAAATTTCGACTAGAGAAGAGTTGATGTGAGCCACACCAAGCTCAAAACACACCTTCTACATTAATTAACTCCCAGATCTAGCAGAGGGAGGGGAAATCCTAGAAACAACAACACTACCTCCTCAATTGACCACCAATAATGCACTCTAGCTAAGGAACAACTACAAAGTCAACCTC
Organism: Pinus tabuliformis; assembly: GCA_031772625.1. Classification (NCBI taxonomy): domain Eukaryota; kingdom Viridiplantae; phylum Streptophyta; class Pinopsida; order Pinales; family Pinaceae; genus Pinus; species Pinus tabuliformis. The sequence goes on along the minus strand of CM062805.1, from coordinate 1,249,772,093 downwards.
GACTTCCCTGAGGCCAAAAATACATTTGTGAGGAAGAATAACAACACAGAAATGTGAAAGAATGTGCAAAAACCTAGAAGTTGGGGAGAAAATTTTACTGGGTTTGGAAATAGACGTGGCCATAAACAGAGTCACCATAACCATCAACCCTGACTCGTATTTTTTTGGCACAAGCACAAAGTGCCTGCCTAGTGCATGTGCAAAAACTTGGAGGTTGGGGAGAAAATTTTACTAGTGGATTTGAAATAGACATAAACCCCAACTCTTATTTTTTTGGCGCAAGCACAAAATGCCTGCCTAGTGTCTATGCAGACCTGTACGAGCCTAGGTCCTAAATTTTATATATTGAACCAATGTGGTAAAAGGGAATGAGCCTCCAATGCTTGAAGCAATGTCCTTTATTGGCATTATAATTTGAAGAGGCAAGGATGGCAAAGACAGTGAGACACCATGTACTCCTAAAGAACCGTTGCCTACTAGTTTCCATCCACCATACAAATTCAACAATTGCCAAACAAACCCAAATACTAATTATACCATAGAACCTTATAAGAAACATATTTAGCAAGATTTTTCATCAAGATTGTTACATAAAATACAATTAAATACCCTTCCTTATTCTTCGCTCATTACCAAAATCACCCTCATCTCATCTTATCTCATCTTTTATATATATATAATTTTAAAAATTTAATAAAAAATATATTCTTTTTTCTTTACCTATAATGTTATAATTTAAAAATTTAATATGTAAAATGGTGAATATTAATATACCACTGAATGCAAATAGAGACCTCGACTTATCTAGTAACACTTTTCTCATCCTGATTTTTTGTGATGCTCTCATATCACTATATTTGAGGTCTTCGAAGCCTATCTTCAAATACTAGAACGTTACAAATATTAGAATTTTTTAACTAATTAAATTTACAAGTATAAATTTAATTATTAATAATTATTTGTTGAGTGGTAGAAATTTACTTTGTATTGAATATTTAATTATTAAGTAAAGGGTAGAAATTTGATCTTCACTAAATATTTTAAAATATTTTAAGTTACAAATCAATATTTTATATTTTTTTTCTTTTTATTAACTTAATCGATTTTAAAAAAAATGTCCTATTAATTTGATGCTTTGTCTTAAGCCTATAGTATTTGTAAATTACTGTATTGGCTAATAGTATTAAAACAAAGTCTATTTATAAATTAATAATATTGATAGTAAAAGAAAGTAAAAAAAAAAGCAAAGAGTTTTGTGATATATATATATTTTTAAATATATATAGATTTTACCAACAAATTGATTCTTTAACAATAATAATAATATAAAATTGTAATTTAGTTAATTTTTTTTAATCTTAATAATATAAGATACATTATGAAATAACTGTTTTGATATTTATAAACATTCAATAATATCATACCAATCAATTTTGAATATTCCTAAAATGTTATAAATTTCTAAATTAATTTAGAAATTAGGAGAAATTAATGTGAATGCGGTTTATCCACCGACTCGATCTATTTTCAAATTTAACTTTTTGAACCTACATCGCTTCTCTGGGGGCCATTAAAATCACCATCAGCCGTTGAGGTCATGAAAGAATGTCTCTGTCTCACTCATTTTGTCCTGAAGGATTTCTTCGTCGAGCTACATAACATGCCTTTGCGGTTGAGCACAAAAGAACATAAATATCTACCTACAAAGTTTTTGGGTGGCTCGCACTCGGGAGGGAGAGAGGAGATGATCAAGGAGCGAACAGCGCGAGATTGATTGTACAGAGATCGTAAGATGGAGCGGTTGCATGTACTGAAGAACTGACAAATCCAACCAGCGGTGGATTCAATATGACCTGATGTTGTACCCTCTCAACTTTCTTATTATTATTTGTGGATCTTCTCGACGTCGGCGTTTCACTCCACTTATACAGGAATTCCTTTCCAAAGGTTGTGTGTCTATGTTTCATTTTGGGGGAGAATACCAAGGGCTAAATGAGGAATCATGTGGGGGGTCACAACGAGTGATGAAGCCAAGGATGACTTGCCAACATCCACTAATATTCCGAGGATAAAACCCATGTTGTGTACGACGTCGTCACATGCAGGGGAGAGTTGGCAAGTATCCTTGGCTGTGCATCTTGCTGTGCTTCACATGCCAGACCTCAGATGATATTATATATAGACGAATGCGGTACTTGGCAGAGGAATAATAGTATGGTCTTAACCTGATCAACAAATATTTATTGGTTTTACTTTGTTTGAATTTGATGATATCCGGATTTGCGAGGTACGATACTGCAAGGCAATGGTTTTTTCTTTCGTTCAACAATTATGAGGCTAGATTGTTTTATAAGAAATAGCTTTTGTTGCTATTGCATATAAATTGTTGCACATATATATTGATGTAGGATAAATCTACAAGGTTTATATCATTGTTTTGGAAGAAATAGTTTCTGTTGCGATTGTATATATAATCGTTGCACATATATATTGATGTAAGATAAATTAAGGAGGTTCATATCATTTGGTTATTGTGGGTTAAGTTTCTATCAAATCTTATTTTAAAATTTCAACTGGTCATCTTTTTTAAATACTAAATTATTTCAAAAAAATCACACTCTTGGTAATATCATCTTACTAATAAATAAATTATTAATCACTTTGCAAATAAAATAAGTATTTCCAAAAAAAATTAATAGCAGTTAAACCTAGTATTTCAAAAAAATTATTTCAGATTTCATTCCTGTCCAATACCATAAATATTAGTCTATTAAAACATACTTTATAATCATCTCCATACAATCTAATAATGGTCTAACAATTAATTATATTTCTATTAATTTTATATACGAAATTTATTTAATTTTTACATTTTCTTTTTACATAAAAACTCGTTATTTTGGAATAGTAATTATGGATTTTTTTTGGTTTTATAAAAAAAATCAGATAGGTTTTTATTCAAACTTTTATCTGTCACTTTTTCATTTAAATTTATGTTATAAATATTGATTCACATCAAATATCAAATTTAAAAATTTCATATATATTCTTGCCTTTATCTTCAATAAAATCACTTCATAATCATTTGAAAAGTCACACCGACTTGATTATATTTTCTCTGCTTATTCTATCATGTGAAAGTGATCGGTAAATGAACAGAATATTAATGATGCCCAATAAGCTGAAAGATTCGAGAGTCCGTTACGAGAATAATATTCTGTACAACACTTTTTCAGAATGAGATTGATTGTTTTGATTTTAATAAGTTACATTTAAAGTAAATTAATGGTGAGAATATAAATCATTTTTAATTTTATTTTTTCTGCTTTCCCTGTCATATGAGGTGAAATAGGTTTGACAAATGAATAGAGTAAGCTCCCATTTTCTATAAGTTTTAGAAATGGGACGTGTAACGGGAGCGAGCTTTATAAATCGAAGAAATCGATCCCAACTATTACAGAGCGGGCAGTAGCACGTAAGCAGTGTAATGAAAACATCTTCCAAACTATGAGCCACATTAATGTAAACAGACCATCATCGTCTTCCGCGGAAGCACCTGCAACAGTGCGAAGCAAAGATATCAAATCGGTATTATTCTTCCGCGGATGCCTTTTCTCCGTTTTTGGTCACCAGAGAAAGTAAAAGATACGGTGAAGAAAATCCTCATTATTGTGTATCGGCGACTTTAGTATGAAGTTGTTGGTTTGAATAGTTACTTGCACATTCCCTTGACCTTATGTCGATTTCTCATTTTTTAAATCAGATTTTATTTAACTGCGCACATGTTTTTTTTTATTATTAAATTTATTAATTAAAATAAATGTCATATGAACAAAAGTTAAGATTTAACGGGCATGTGGTATATTGGTCTATGGTATTGTAACAAAACCTTTTTACAAATTAAAAATCTTTTTGGAAAGTACGGTGAATCTTCATGATTAAAAATATTATTACATGTTTTTAACTAATCCGTGAGCTTAGATCTTAGATCCATCTAACACTGGATCTATCATTCACCCAAAGTGAATCCCTCGAGGCACAAACATTATTTTTGACTCTAGAATTTGAGGAAAGATTTGCATTTCTAAGCCCTCTTGGTTTGTGATAGATCTCATGCTAGATGGATCTAATCATGGTTCCAGTTTTGAGTAGCAATGTCACATTTTTAGATTATCATTATCATGTATATGTTTGAGTTAAACTTCAAAATTCACATCATATTTTCTTTGTTAGACACGATCATGTCATTCTCTTCCTTAATTTAGTCGGTGTTGCTTGTCTTCAACTGTTTGAGTGATCTGTGTTTTGGATTTAAATAGTAATGTTTGTGAATGTTACAATTGTGTTATATTTCTATATGTGTATGTAATTGTTTGTTAATCATTAATTGGTGATGGAGGGATACAATCTTGTCAATAGTTTGGAGGAAGATTGATATTGCACATCTATTTCATTTAATTTTAGGTATCACAACTTACAACTAATATATTTTTAGTAGTGTCAGGTAAATAATGGACTTAATAATTTACGGCTTCAAGTACTCTTGTTGTTTCTTTGATAATGTTTGGAATAATTTATTTCCTTCAATAATATTTTGATTATTTCTTTTAAGTATGTGTTGCAAAGTCAAAGAAAATGTATTTTTGAATTTTTTTAATGAGTGGTCCGAATTGTTTCTCCAAACAAGTATCACATCTTCTTTAAGAATATTTTGATTTCTTTTGAATGTTTATAAATATATATTTTCCTCTAATAAACATTTTGAATACATTGTTGTATGCAAGTATTTATTAGTAATTTTGAATATATGAAATTTTCTATTAGTAATTAGTTGTTGATAAAGTATGGAGACTATCTTGCCAAATTAATAGAAATGAGGTCCACGCAGTTCATGAAGTCTTCACTATCTGCACTCATTATTTCACAATTTTTTGAGCTCGAGGTTTAATGTTTATAAATATATCTTGTCATCTAATAAATATTTTGAATACATTGTGGTATGCAAAAATCTATTAGTAATTTTGAATATATGAAAGTGTCTATTAGTAATTAGTTGGTGATAAAGGAGAGAGATGATCTTAACAAATTAATAGAAATGAGGTCCATGAAATTCATGAAATCCTCAGTATATGCACTCATTATTCTCACAAATTTTCCATATGCACTCATTATTCTCACAAATTTTCGAGGCTCAAACACTACTACATGTAGGGGGGTTTTAAGACAATATTTGAGTCAATTGTCTTAACTTAAGACAAAAAGAAACTTGTGTATTGTCTTAAATATTGTCTCTATGCCGGTGTCTCAAAATATAATGTCTCAAAAATTTGTCTCTATAAAGACAATATAGAACACATATTATTATTGTCTTTATAAAGACAAGAATTATTGTCTATGAAGAGACAATTTGATTTGTCTCTCTAGAGACAATTTCATTTGTCTCTCTAGAGAAAACTTCATTTGTGTCTCTTTAGAGACAATTACATTTTTGTCTTTTTAGAGACAATTCCATAATTCAAATTATTGCCTCTATAGAGACAATATAAAAAATTATTTAAAAAAAATAAATATCCATAATTCAAACTATTGTCTCTCTAGAGACAATATAAAAAATTATTTAAAAAAATAAATAAAATCATTTTGAATGTCTGCTGGTCATGCCTTCCCTTATGTCTATCGATCCGAATAATTTTGTTACCCTAAATAGAAGATTCTTCAACCACGCTTCTGTATTCTACTCTATAACCACGAGGCCTCTTGTTTTGGCCCCATTGTAGGAGAAGATCTCCTCGTTCTGCAACGTAATGCCTTGAGGGCGGGTTTTCTTGGCTAGTCTTTCTATCTTCACTCTTCTCACAGAATGGTTCTGGGATGGAGTTTACGTATTCGAGAGCTTTCTGGTGGTTCCCGTTGCTACTTGTCAATTACCCTCCTTTCGTCCTTATTGTCTTTCCTTCCAAAAGGGTACTGGTATGGATCCCATTTAAAATCCTTCCATTCTCAAGGTTTTCTTCCTTCTTGCATAGTTTCACGTGTGTCTTTTTTGCATTACTCATCGACATAGAATTTGTGCTAGCCCCTTGATATCTGCACAGAGGAATCACGGGCGTAACATAAACTTTTGGCCACAGATTTAGTTTGCAGGTTGAACAAGACAAAATATATGCAACAGAGCTTCATTTTAGAACATATAGGCCACCTTCAATTAGACTCCAAAAGTAAATCTGGTGAACATATTCATTAGTTGTTGGAACTGCAATTGTCTTTAGCAAATAACTTGGCAGGGCTTAAAAAGCAAGGTAGCCAAAGAATGGATCTGAATACTTCTTATGAATAACTCTCAGCTTATTTCCTCCTGCATTTAGGTGAAAATCAACCATGAAATACGCACATTCCCTGGAACAATGCACATAAATGTTATTACCTCAACATACAAATTTAAGAAAATGTGCGTACGCCTCCAAACGCTTAGTATGCGTGTTAGTATTAGATAAATATTCAATTCAGACAGGGTGTTAGTAGCTGAGTTCCAACATATAGTTGATCAAGACACAATGTTCTGGCCGTAGCTGATCAACAATGCCTGCCTGTAATTGATGAAGAAATCTAAAATGTCCAGGAGTAGGATTTCTTTAGAAGGGTAAAATCACTAAAAGCATGATGCTTTAAAAATTTTAAGGCTTACTTTAGGTCTGCTTCAGAGTAGCCTGTATGAAGGGTAAGTGTTTTGTTCCAACATGGATCCTTCCTCAAAGTGCATCGAGCAGTGTAGACAGCAGCAACAGCAAGCATTGATGGACTGTACTTGCTCATTATGTATTGAAGCAAACACAGTTCAACCAAGAAGAATGCGAGATTTTCCATCTGAATAATAGATAGTATGACTTGTCAGTACAACAGGGTATTACTAGGAATACAATGAAGAAAAGTAATTTAAAACATGAATGCTAGATTTTATGAGGCATTTTCGAAAGTAGGTTTGATTAATGCCACACAGGCTGCTTTCAACAATATAAAAAGTGGTGTCATTCAAAACTTTACCACTTTGTTGGAATCAGCTGCCTTTAGAAACTTGAGGAGGAATACATATGGAGTGGGAACTGTAAGCTTGAATTTTAGTTGCTTTAATATCGTAGACTCCTGTGAAGTGTTATTATCAATTGATTAGTCAATCTGAATGTTTCGAGACTATGTTGCAATCAATGACAAAGAATTATTAGTTAGAGCTAATTACCATGTCCACTATCTGTTCTGACGTGCATTCATTTGGGAAGATGCGGATGAATTTGTTGACCTGTAGCCAAGTATAAACCAGCTCTTATCAATATTTTCTTACCTATTATAATATGATTTTTTTGCTCATTCCAGCATAAAGCGTAATCTTTTGTAGGAGTAGATATTGCTGTTGTATGTACTTTTATACAGCCAACAAAGTGTTCTTTTAATTAGATATATACACATCCTTTCTTATAGATGTCAGCAAGTCATCCTACCTGTGGAGGACAGACTTCTTCATATTTGCTAGCTATAAACATTGCAGCGATAGCAAGTAATGGCAAATTCTTCCTTGCAATACTCTGAATAGAAAGGTATCTGTCAATGATGTTCACAGTGAGATACAACCTCTCTAGCATTAATTTCAATTCCAGATGCACCTGAAAATTTTAAGATTTTGATGTCAGGCCTAAGAGATAGACCATGTAAATCTCTTTTAGATCTAAGTTTGACAGCAAATGGAAGTTGGAACTAGCATAGGAACAAAGTTGTACCTCCACCAAACAATCGATCACGACTGCCCTCACTTTTGCGTTGATTTTAACCTAGTTTCTCATATAATCTAGAGGTATGAAACTCATGTCCTGGGCATACATGAATGCCAAATTTTAGTTAAGGAAAATAAAACTTTACCTTCACCCTAACAAGAAACTGCAATCATTGACAGAGAAACATACCTCAATTGTCCTATAGAATTTGTATATATCTTCAACGTATTCAACAACTTCCAATTGGTTTTCAATGTTTCCATCATCAATGCTAGGAAGCACCTGATGGGAATCCCTGAATGCATCCTGAAGTACATTCATCAAGATTATTAATCATTTTCAGCCGACTTACATCATAAATAAACACAACACTAACTTGAGGCTATCAAGATAACTAATCATTTTCATCCAACTTCCAACATGACTAAACACAAAGCTATCTTAAGGTTATAAAACTTGCTAGTAATTTGGAGTGGACATGGATACTCTGGTTTGTGTATATTTGTTGAAAAAGAACAAGAAAAGTATAAGAGAGTGACACAGAACTCACTTTGAGATCTTAGCATTGCAGTCTTTGGTTTGTGTATATTTGTTGAACAAGAACAAGAAAAGTATAAGAGAGTGACACAGACCTCACTTGGAGATGTTAGCATTGCAGTCAATGATGGTGCAGTGTGTTTCCTGGATTTCAGTTGGTTAGGTCTTTCTAATCCCCCTTCTTATGCACTTGAGTCAATGTTATCACTAATACAAATGACAGCGTCATTTCTGGTGGTGCAACTGTCATCATTAAGTAAGTTGGAAAGGCATAAAAAAACAACATAGCCATGACATGGATCTGAATACTTCTCATGAGCATATCTCAGCTCATTTCTTCCAGCACTTAAGTGGAAGTCAACCATGAAGTTTGCACATTCCCTGGAACAAGTAAATCAAATGTTATTCCATAACAACGTATAGGGTTAACTAAATGTGCGCACACCCCAGACAGTTTTATGTGCACATTTGTCAATCTTTCCCATATGTAGAATTAGATACAATTTTAGACAGGTTGCCAGTAAATTCGTGTTGTAGCAGGTCCACTAGGTTTTGGATATATAATCTACAGATTGCGTAATTCATGGAAATTCCTAAGATATTTAGGAGTAAGTATCCTTTGGAAGGTTAAACTCATTAAAAGCATGGTGCCTTGAAAACTATAAGACTTACTTGAGATCTTCTTTTGACTAGCCTGTGTGAAGAGCAAGTGTTTTACTCCAACATGCATCCTTCTTGAAAGTGCATTGAGCTGTGTAGACAGCAGTAGCAACAAGGATTGATGGACTATATTTGATCATTTTGTAATGAAGCAAACACAACTCAACCAAGTAAAATGCTAGATTTTCTATTTGAACCATGTGATAATACATTTTAATTTTTAACAGTAACGGAGAGGATTATTAGGAAACACAATGAAGAAAAGACATTTGAACCAAAATCTCAATTTTCCAGAAGCATTTTGAATGTCAATTTGATCAATACATCAGAAAATTATTCTGACAATACAAAAGAAACAGTGGAGTTCATCACTTTACCACTCTGTCATGACCAACTACCTTGAGAAACCTGACAAGGAATACATATGGAGTGGGAACGGTAAGATTGAATTCCAATCGATTTAATATTGTATGCTCCTGCCAAGTATCATTATCAATGTATCACTCACACTGAATCTTTAAAATCTATTGTAATTAAATGAAACAGAAAGATATCAGCTAGAGATAATTACCATGGCTACTATCATTTTGGATGTGTATTGGTATCCTGAGATGCAGATCAATTCATTGACCTGTAACCAAATATGAATTGATTCTTCTTATGTCAATATTCAACAGCCAACCAGGTATTCTATTAATTAGATATATGCAAAAGGTTTCCTTACAGTCATGCTTATGGATGTCAATAAGTCATCCTACCTAAGGAGTGAAGGTATCTTGAAATTTGCAAGCTATAAACATTGCAGCAATACCCACTAATTGTAATTCCCACTTCCTAGCAATATAAATAGAAAGGTATATATCCATAATGTTTACTAGTGAGATACAATGTTTTTGGCATTAGTTCACATTTGTGATGCACCACAAACAAGAAGGACCCTACCCGGTTTGCGTAAAGCCAGACTGGGAGGACGAAGACCCCAACATTTTCTCCAAAGACCAAACCCTTGCAACCACCGTGATGAGGGCGGAGTACCTGCATAGACAAACAGAGAATTAGTGAGGCAGCATAACCATAAACCCATGATAAAGAACAAAGAGAGGTTAGGATGAATACCCACAGCGGATACCTGAAGAGGAGGCCGGGCTCCATAGCCGAGCCACAAAATTGAGACCAACAGAGCATAGCCAACGGCACCAGAGCCAAGGAAAGCTGAGACACAACAAAGCGCAACCAACTACCAGAGAGCCAACAAGAAATGAGGCCCAACAGAGCATAAACCATGGCCACAGAACCACAAGACCACCATCTGCTCACCAGGAGCAAAGCTGTCAGCGAAAGTAAAAGGAAACGGAGAATTAAAACCGAAGCAGAGGAATTACCTTGAGTATAAGCCATCAAGCCATCGTCGAGAGAGTCAGGCAGAGGGCCTGGTAAAACAATACAACCACTGAAACAATTAAAAATAATGTTGTCAACGTAGTAAAATCAAATATTCATGAACAAATATAGAGAAGCCAAGGCGTACCCAAGGTGACAACAGAGCCCAAAACCTCCTCTAAAAAACATGCAAGAAGCAACCACCAGGTCCAACAAAACACCATCACACAATTAAAAAATGATAGAGGACCAAAGCCGAAGAAGGACCCAGAAGACAGTTGGAGGGAGAGCACCATCCTTTCCTTGTAAAACGAACCAGGTAAAAATGCAAGGGAGCAAAACCAAAACCGGCAGAAACATAACCAACTCAACCACAACAGACTGTGCCATAGAGTCGTGTCAAACAGACCGAGACCACCTCGAGATGAAGGAGAATTAATTGCCCTATTAAATCCTTACCTAAAACCCCAAGCAAATACAAGCGCGGGAAAAGTTGAACGCAGGCCAACTGCCACGTAGGCTTGCCACCTCGGTGTCTCAGGGATTGTCACCACCCATTGTGGTTCAAATTTAAGCCAAAATAAACTACAATTCATCTTGATAAATTAGAGCCTCTTGAATTTAAAAGTGTTTCAAACTTTTCAAAACCAAAGAAAGAAAAATAGTTTGATTTTTAGAATAAAAAGTTTAACTTAATTTAAAACTTCATTCTTATTTTGAAAGTTCTTTTATTTAAACTCCTCGTTCTCCTATGCAAGGATCATATCTAGCTTAGTGCTTCACCGATTACTTGTTTCCTCTCCTTAATTTCATTGAACCAAGTCCACTCATACCTGATAGTGTTGATGAAAAAAAATGATCCATATGTGGAAAAGACCATTATATTTAGTTCAACAATGACATCTAGTAGGTATAAGAATCATGGACCTTCATATGTTTGAAGAAAATTGTATGTACAAAAATCATAATCTTATTATAGTTCTTGTTCAGAATGGAGTGGAATCTTATGATAGATATTGCTGGTGGCATGGATTCATCGTCAAACAAGAGTAGAAGAGGAGATTTGGGTGGTCTAATTCCATGATACTCGCACTCTCAAGGCATATGCCCATTCAGACTCATGTCCAACTCAAGATTGGCTCCGAGGAAACTACGAATTGGCGCCTTAGGTTCTATTTACTGAATATATATCTTTTTGTACATTACTCTACTTAATATCAAATTCTTAGAATGAAATACTAAATACTTAAAAGTCTAGCATTCAAATGGAGAATAACATTTGAATATATTTATAGTTCGTTAGTATGATTCCTTTCAAACAATTTTTTGAATGGTCAGCTTGAAATTGATATCACTTTGATCAGGGTAGCTTAATTTTTATTTCTTTTCCAGAAAGAAAAAAACAATATATATATTATATCTGTGATCAAGTTATATTATAGACATGATTTTTCTGTTGCCATTATAGGCAAAAATATAGAAGGTAGAGTTATTACCATTCAAAACAAGATCCAAGCTCCTGCTTCAAACAAAAATCAGAACCATTCTCGCAGTATGACTGATAACAGTGCATTTACAGATCAACAACATGTGCGAAAATACAAAGAACTATTGTAAAAAACTGAAGGAGAATCATAAGCCTCATTGAGGCTGAGCTAAAAGAACCTGTTCCAGATTTGGAAAAAAATTCCTTGCATTAGATAGAAATCTTTGTCATCCAAAGACATACTCCATATAAATCATGGTCAGAGGTGAAAGGATAAAAACCTTCACCCCTTTAGAGCATAGTTGAAATCCATTAAAATAAAAACAACTGTTCCATCAAAAAGATAAAGAGGGCAGGATAGGTCCAAACCATTTTGGGAGGTTGGAAACTGATAAAACTTTATTATCAAGAAGCTAAAGAGGACATGATGCGAGACGACAGATCCAAACCAGATTGGTAGTCTGGAAAACGTTGAACTTTTTTTCTGCTCGACAGAATGGCCATTTTAGTAAAGACTATGGGCTCTACTAGCCTTCAGTAAAGATTCTCGATTGGAGGGATTCGAATTTAAGCATTCATTTTTGCACCCTTCTGTAATGGATTAAAGTATATCTTGTAAACCCTGAGTTTCAAATGTAGATGAGGATTTGCAAAATACAAAATAATCATTTTTGATAAGTAGGACAGACATATAATTGCTCCGTGAGAGTTACCCTAAAATCAACTACTTTACCATATCCTTGTTCGTAAATGTCACAAAGTAAGTGTTCTTAATGATCCCAAAAGAGCCCTAGGAGAGATGATCCAATGTGCAAGATAGAAAATGATTTGGTTTACAAAGGCTTAATGTAAGTTAGGGGAGGCATAATCATTAAGGTTTTCAAAATGTTACACAAAAATATATTTATGTGTAGGACAAAGATTGAGTGTATATATATGAATTTTTTTAATACTTTTACTATTTTATATTTATGATTAGCGTGTTAATTTCTATTGCATAATTTTAAGATATAATAAAATAATTTAAAAAATTATATATTTCTTTCCAAAAATAAAAATGAATTAGCTAATTGTGATGTCCCCATTTACTTGCAAATATTTATTTTACTGCATTTCCTTGGAAAACTAAATATTGGTGAACTTGGTTTTATATAAATAGAAATTCTGTTTCTATTGAATAAGTGGATTGCTGAAATTGTGACAATAATTAATTAATTTAACTTAAAGTAAAAGTGAGTTATCAAAGGATAATAGTTGTTCTCAAACAGTTAGGCTGGGTGGTTACCACAACCCTAACTACTTCCAAAGGGGAAGATTTATTCCAGGGATCAAGAGGATGGGGGATCTGAGATTCTGGAAAAAGAAAGAAAACAAGAGAACTGGAAAAGGAAGAGGAAAGACTATGTTGTAAGGACAGACAGTGCAAGCAAGGCTATATTTGGTCTGGACAGACAGTGAAAGCAAGGCTACGTCTGGTGAAGGCCAGATAGCACTACCAATTCAAGAAAGGGGATTTTCTTGAAGATATTACCCTGAAGAGGGTAGCTCGGGGGGAAGACATAGTAGGATATGCTGGTCTCAAGGTTGGGAGGAAAAATGGATAAAAGGCTTAGATCATTAATCTAGAAGCTAAGACAGATAAGTACTTCTGCAATATTTATTGAAGAGATTACCCTAAAGAGGGTAGCTCGGGGGGAAGACATAGTAGGATATGCTGGTCTCAAGGTTGGGAGGCAAAATGGACAAAAGGCTTAGATCATTAATCCAGAAGCTGAGATAGATAAGTACTTCTGCAATATTTATTTTTCAGAAGGCTTAGACCATATTTATTTTTCAGAAGGCTTAGACCATAATCTAGAAGCTGAAACAGATAAGTACTTCTGCAATATTTATTCTTTGATATACAGTAAATGATTACATTAGACACGTGATGCTTGTCTTGAAGTAGTACAGGTACTAACAAGAATAATACTATCTAAGCATAATAAAGTTAGAACTATACAAGAATTAGGAAGTCATTCTTTATTGCTTAAAAGGAAAAACCAAAACAGAAAGAATCATGGAATAAAATCATCAATAAGACAAAGTTTCTTTTTTTTTTGGTAGGTAAGCACCCACGGGGATTTGAGCCAGTGACCTATCGCAAGGAGTGCCTTAATAGTGCACCCATTCACCGTCAATCCAAAACCCCATGGGTCAATAAGACAAAGTTTGGAATAAGAGGTAACAGTGTATTTATCGTTCTCTCCAGCAAGTAAAAGAAACTATAGATATAAATTCTTTCTTGCATAGAGAAATTCTGGACCAACGTTCATAGGAGAAATTAACAAGAATATAGACATTAAATAAGTATTCACCAAAGAACTTGGAAAAAATGATAACAGTAGGAGAAATATAGATTTCAGACAATTGAAAACACATTTACACAGAGCCTTGGATAACGTTGATCGGAATTACCGAATCTGAGCAACTGGTGTAACCCCAGAAAGACACCGGAGGCTCGAATACGAATTCTTGATAAAGAATCTAAGGCATTCTATAACAGGCATTATTGAAAGGTAAATATTCCAAACTATAAACAACTATAGGGTCTGCCAAAATACTCAAACAACATAGAACAAAAGATTGTCAAAATCACATCATTTCTTGATATGCAATACATTAAGTAATGGAATCCTATTGAAAACAAGTATAACGCTCCAGATACCGTCTTCTGAGAGGAAATATGCTCAATAAATAGGAAGGAAATCTCTTATATAATAGAAACAGAAGCACAAATTAACACAAGTGCATTCTTGGGAACAAGACTACAATTTCATAACCAAAACCAAAAGTGTGAAAACGAGGAATTATTCCTCTGAGTTTGGCCCAGTCCCTCTAAGTTATTAGAACAAAACCTTTAGCCTTAGGCCAGAGAAACCTTTTAAAAATACAGTACAGGGATAGTATTCCGTCTAGTTCACGGATGAAGCATGTTAACTAATATCCCTAGCCTAGTTCGACAAACAAACACACACCCGATAGTGGGCGCTAAGAAACTGGTAGACCCAACCGCAATTTGGCATGACTCCGAGGACCCACACCATAGCCAACCAGGGCTGCACATTCAAGTAGAAAACAAGATGAGTATGTGATGACAAAACAAGAGAAAAGCTATAAAACTTAGAAACTATTTAAGTTTAACACCTAAAACGAATATGCGCTTACCTGAAGAGACTATCCAAGCTGGAAACCCTTTCTGAAAATAGAGACTGTGTCTCAGCGCACATCGTGTTTTACCACTGAAAAGAACCAATTTCGAAGGCAACCAGAAGTGGGCAGCTTTATCAAAGGCAAACTGTGGCGAGGTAAAGCAGCCGGTAGAGAACCATAACAGAGAAAGACAGAAGTGAACCATTTGAGGACTCGACGGACTAACACTCGCAGCTTGACAACCCTGGGAGATCACCTCAAGGCACACAATGTACCAGGATCTAACACCATGACCGTTGGATTTGGAAGAGGCATCTGCACCATAGAACCAATGCATATTTCGACAGAAGGATTTCAACTGGAGGCTCCTTGGCAGTCGAACCATAACCCTAGGTATACAACAACTAGGATATTAATGTAAGGTTGAAAGGAGGTGGTATGGCCATAATTTCCATAACACGTAAACATTTATGGAAGGTTAATAAAATATCAGGTTATACGTTAAATCACACCAATAAACGTGAAGTTTCCAGCTGGGTTATGGAACTTACAGTCATGTATAATGGTAAATTATATATGTGCTGAAAAACCATAGTCCAACATTTCATTGCAATTTAAATTAATGAATTACGCCATGTTCTTTTGAAAGTGAATAACCATAATGCAATTGGTAATTCATGGATTATTATTAATATAGAAAAATTTTATTTTACTATAAGTTACCTGATTAGTTAGATGTGTGACATTAATACTTTTATTGTTTTTATTGTACCATTACAAATAATAAAACTATGATTGAAATTACAGTAATTTTATATAGTTATATATTTTCTATCTATTTTACTATTTACACTCAATTTAATAATAATAATTAATAATTAGCACATATTTAACTTTATATATTTAGTTTATTTTCACTTATCGTAATACTTAATATATTCTAATTTAAATCTTTTATGTTAAATTTATTAATAACAAACATATATTTAATTTAATTTGATTTCTTATAGGTTTAAGAATATTAAATTCCATAAGAATTTTAAAATGTTATGTTATTTTACATAGGTTAAGGTTCCATAAAAATCAGGTTTGAAGTTGATTTTTTGAATTGATTTATTATTGATCTACTTCTTGTACTATAGGTATTGTATCTATTTTATAGTTAGTAATCATTGTACTATAGGTAGTGTCTAGTAATTTTTGAAGGAGCATTCATCAAAACAAATAAATCTAATGAACCATAATAAATATCATATTTATTGAAGGGATTTTATCATCATAAATTACCAAAATGTAATTTGAGTGACTAATAAAATTCTACTATTACAAATAGATAAAAAAAAATCATTCCACATTCATATACACTTCACGGTGGAATGTGCTATTCTTTAGTAATTACACCTTATTATCTTGACATCTTTGCTTTTGTAATGACTATCAATCCTTCACTCTTTATTTGATTATTGTGATTTATTGTAATTGTTTTGCATGTAGGTAGATTATCCAAATACAAATGCCTCTGAAAAGGAAGGGTCAATCAACTAATTTTTTTTTATGTATATTTTAAAGCATAAAAGACTTATAATGTTAAAGATATTCCATATATACCTCATTTGAATGATGATGCTAATGAAGATATGAATGAAGAGTATCTTGTTGATATAGAAATTCTTGGCAATAAAAAGGAAGGACACGTTGGTGGATTTAGTAGTTCGAGGAGGAAGGCCTTCTCAAAACGTGAATTCCGAGAAGAGTGGATGATAAAACATCCTTGGGTGTATAGTATCAATGTTGAATATCACAAGACTCATATGAAGTGTAAAATTTGTGAGAAATACAAGGCTCAAGGTCCATGGGGTATTGGAGATGGATTTAATACGATTCAATATGATGTTGTGAGAACTCATGCAAAATCCATTATTCATCAAACATCAACTCAGAGAAATTTGTATGGCACTGAAAGGTTTGAAAATCCCATTGAAGAACACATAGTGGCTATAAGTGAGGCTAATAAGGAAATGGTCAGAACTACCATTTAGTTAGGATATTTTATTGCAAAAAAAGATATTTTAATTTTTACTTATGAAGATCTTTGTCATATTCAAATTCATCTACATATGCCTAATATGCCTTCTCGAGTGGAGTATTCTTCGTACATAAATAGAAAAGAAGCTACTAAATTTATTCACTCTATATCAAATTATCTTGAAGAGGTGCAAACTAGAAAAGTGTTAGAAAATCCCTTTTTATCTATAATGTTAGATGAAAGTATAGACAATGGTTTGGAACAACACCTTGTTGTGTATTCTACATATCTAGATTTAAAATTTTTGGGCCCTTCAGTAACACAATTTATGAAAATGATTATTATTCCTAGTGGAAAAGGAAAGACTATATATGATACCATCGTTAATTTAAAGGAAACAAGGTAGTTGGAAAATGAGAAACTAATAGCGGTTTCGACTGACAGTGCTTCATCTATGGTTGGATGTGAAAATGGATTTGTCACACTGCTAAAGAATGATTTAGAAAATTTGATTGGCACTCATTGCATTTCACATATTGAAGCACTTGTAGCATCATATGCTTTGGAAAAGATAACTGAGTATTTGTATGTTGAGAAAATAACAAACAAGGTATACTCATGGGTTAGAAATTTGGCAAAGAGAAATAATAAGCTCATTTCCTTATTAGAGATAATGGAATTAGAATCCTTGGAGGTTCTTCAAATCCATGGGATTCTATGGCTCTCTCTTTTGAGCGTGTAGAAGAGAGAAAGAAAGAATTCATTGTATCATAAGGTAAGGATTTGTATCATAAGGCAAGGATTTTTTTAATTCAACTTTGTTTAAAAATGCTTGCTGATGTTTTGAAGGAGTTGAATAATCTAAACGAAAAATTTTAAGAAGATAATGTGGATGTCACATTTCTTTGAATAGTTATTAACCATGCACTAAATACTCTTAAAAGATATTTTTGTATACTAAATTCTTTTGTCGAAGGTGTTTTACATCTTACTAAACTTTTGAAAGACTCCAAAGATGGTTTCCTTGAAAATGTTGACAAAGAGGGGAATACCCGTAGAAATGATTTTTTGTATATTTCAATCCATGATGAACAATTGTCACAACCTATCGTAGCTTGCATTGAGGGCTCCCTTCAGAGTTGCATACAACTTACAAGAAATTATGTCCAATGAGAGTTTCGATTCAAGATTTCCAGATCTTCATCTTTTTAATCCAACAAGTTTGTTTAGTCCTTGTCATTGCCCGTCAGATATTTACGTCAGAGAAAATAGTGTAAAGCATTGGCTTCAAATTCTTTGTTCACATTTGCAACATAAAACATGTAATGAAGGCGAAAATGTACTAATGTTTTATATTACAACTTGTAAAAGAGAATTACATCAATTTATTGACGTGGTTTATTTGAATAGAGAAAGATTCTTAATGGAAGATTCATGGAAAATATTTTCTCAAAAAAAGATTGGCACTTTAGGTATCCAAATATGCTGAAATTATGGCAAGCAATGCTTGTCTTACCAATGAGCACCGTCGCATGTGAATGAGGGTTCTCTAAGAAAAATATTATCAAAGATATAAGGATAATAAGACTATCAATTAACACACTTGATGCATTGATACATATAGCATTAATAGGTCCTAACACAACAGAGGTGAAATGGGAACAAATTTATGAGATTTGGCAAGTTGCAAAGGAAAGAAGGCTTTTTGACATGTGAGGATTATTAAGTTATATGTTTTTTTACTTTGCACAAAGTTTATATATATATGACTTTTGTTGTCCTTTACTATATGTATATTTTTGATATGAAATTTTAGTATTCTTTGTGTATTGATGGAAGGTGGAATACATTCATGAATAATTACATGGATGATGGCTACTATAAGAAGAAATTGAAGATATCATTTGAAAGTTTTTTCATGTGCTATTGTTATTGGTTGTTGACACATGAAAAATGCCTTAAATTTTGAAAAATGTCCACATCTTACCAACCTTTTAGAAAACGTAGTAAAAGATGTGATGCATTTGGATTGAATCATTTTGGTGCTATGGCATAGCTTTTCTCCCTTTATGCTTCTCAAGATGCATTTAAATATGAGGAGATTCTTTTGCACAAATATTCAATTCCCCTCTTTCTTTGGCTTTAATGCATACCTTTCATGCAACTAGAGGCATTTCATTGCTTTCATTATCATTGGAGCAATAGAATTTAGAAACTTGTAAGTTGTGACATTATTTTGGTGTAACTGAATTTTTTAGTAAACCATCATTTAGAATAGTACGTATATGTATCAATTAATAATTTATTTCCGAATTCATTTCTCTTATTGGATGGATTTGAAAGCTAAACGTTGGTGGCATGCTATTTTTCCTTCTTAGGGTGTCATATATTTATATTTTGTATCAAATATTATATTAGATAATGTCAAAAATTATCTTTGAATTTTCATGGAACTTAGTATTATTATGAATCTAAATATTTAGGTGACATAATATAATTTTTTTGTTTTAAATGATGATTTAAAGATATGCAATGGATAACCATCAAGTATTTTACCTATGACTAATTATATACTTTCAATAAGAAAATTCGCTCTTCTATGCTGAGTTTACTGACATTTATACTTCTCGGATTCTTAACTAGATGATCTCAAGGGCAAGACTCCTTTCCTTGGTGCAAAGGCTTCTAACAGTCGAGTCCTTATCCTTAAAAACCTTCCAATTTTGTGCCAGCCAAATATTCCATAGCATATTGTGGGGAAGAATGTCCCAGACTCTCTTCACTGTGTTATTTTTCCTGTGCTGCCAGGGGTAGTTTTTTTTCCATTTGTAAAGAATTCTCCTATGGTGTTCTGGGTGTTCCATGGGATTTGATTGTTATGAGACAAGTTCCTCCAGCAATTGATGGCAAAAGGGCATTCAATAAAGAGATGATGCATTGATTCTTCAGCAGCTAAGCAGTTAGGACAATGAGAGGGGCCATTAATTCCCCTCTTTTGCAAATTTTCGGTCATGAGGGTTTTCGCTTTGAGGAGGGTCCACAGAAAAAACTTGATTTTTGGAATTGCCTCGGATTTCCAAACCACCTTCCAGTGGTGCCAACTTGGCATGGGGTAGCTGATATTGCAAATATAATGGTGAGCAACTTGGATGGTGTAAGAGGATCCAGATGGGTCCCAACAAAACACATCAAGATCGTTCTTTTTGACAGGGGCTATACTATGCAAAAGGGATTGAAGGACAGAAAGACTTGCATTAAAACTATTGGGTATGGCTGGGAAGGCCCAACCTGGCCAAAGAAGGGTGTGAGGATCCCATTGGGAGATCTGGTCCAAGTAATGAATGCCTGTTCTTTCAAAAAAGGAAAGGATAGGGTGGACTCCCCCATGTCTGTTTATTAGCTACTGACCCATGATTCTGTCTGCTCCAATATTGATGCTTGCACCTCCATTGGGGATTTTTGAAGTATTTTGAGCAATTAGTGGAATTTCTCTCTTGCATTATCGCCAAATTTTGGAGGATTCTCTATTGGGAATATCTTGATCAAGAAGCTGCTGTCTAGGAAAATTGAGGATTTTAATTTCTAGAACTTTTTTCCACCATGCTGGGAGTCCAGTAATGAGTCTCTAAACAATTTTTCCTCCCAAGGCTAAATTGAGAAATTTAGGGGATCTAATTCCAATACCTCCTCGGTCTTGGGGCTGGATCACCTGCTTCCAATTAATCAAGTTGAATTTCTTTTTATCATTTTTCTCCCCTTGCCATACGAATTGGTGAAGGACGATTTCCATTTTGTTGTGGAGGGAGGCCGAAGCTTGAAGAAGAGAAAAATGATATAGGGGGAGAGAAGATATACCTAACTTAAGAAGAGTGAGGTGACCAGCTGGGTTGAGCCAAATAGATCCGCAGTGTTGCACTTTTCTTTTCATTTTGTCGACTACTATGTCCCAGACTTCTTCTCTCAAAGGTCCAGCACTTACAGGCATGCCCAAGTAAGAGAAGTGAGTCCAATCATACTTGCATGTGACTCCAAAGATGATGGAAATATTGTGAAGCATCTGTACTGTCGCGTGTTGTGGGGAAAAGTATCCGATGCGGATGACACTAACCCTTTCTAAAGGTGACAGACTTTAGCAACAACTGAATGACAAAGTTTTCATGTTCATCTTTATGAAAGCACAGAGAGAATAGAAAGAGGATCAACCAACCTGGTGTCTTGCGCTTAGTCGATCCTTGTCCTTCTCGCTTTGTATCCCGTTCCCAGCTCTTTACTCTCCAAGCCGATCCAGCTACACACAGAATCTGCACAACAAAAGGGAGCAAACTACGAGATACAAGCATTCATAATTGAAGCATGGATTAGGTTGCATCAAATATACATATAAACACAAAAGCATCTATGTAAAACAAGTATATAGAAGAACATGCAAACTTTATTGATAGAAAGTAACAGGGTTCCAGAGGAAGTTACAACCAATGATGTTGGCCCCAATCCAGCAGCACCTCCTCGGCAGCAAGAACTCTCTTCTTCACCTCTAGTAAAACAATCACCCAATAGCTCTAACTGTAGTCCAACAGCACCTCCTTGCTTTACACAAAATTCCAGCCTCCATAGACCTCATAGAAGAGCTCTATATATAGGAGAGAAGAGAAAAGGATGAGTCAGCTTGAGACTGACATGAAGCTGCCTTGTGTCCTCTCCATCTCCAGTTAATCTTTAGTTCCTGTGTCCACTTGGAGATCCTTGCTTACACATGGTGATCAAGTACCTCTTACTCATCACAGGGCGAATCTCATGACCCAAGTGTCAGTTTGGAAGCTTCCTGGGCAATTGACACCTTGCAGGAGGACTGTGCCACTTGGCCAATCTCGCCCAGCACAGGTAGCCTTCATTGTTTTTGACTTCCAGCACAGGTACAGAGTGGGACAGTTGCAATACAGCGCAAAAGCTTAGTTAAGCAGCTGACATGATCCAAAATAAGCCTGTTCTGAAGTGTTTTCAGGTGGAGAACTGATTGGAAGTGCTGTTGATTGATGACCTTGTTCTTTTAGGGGTAAGAACAACATGTTTAGGGACTGAGGATCCCTGTAATTATCGACATTTCCTGCTCCTTGACGCGAGGCACAAAAATGTCTATAACAGTTGCCCCCCAAAGTATGAGGCCGTTAATCGGGTGAAATGCTTTAGCTAGAGGGTCCGAAGTTCGTTCCAGTGCTGAGGAGAGTGCCCTGTAATACAATACAATACAATACATTATCTTTCATTCATCATTATTCTCATGATCTAGCTGAGGCGGGTATTCCCATGCTCAGCTTTCTATAAATACATTTTGGTACATATGACAGACGATCGTCTGAAGACAGACTGATAATCTTCCGCTAAAATTATCATCCTTTGAAGAGGATGATCATCTGCTGCAATGATGTACATGGCAAATGGTTTTATATTTCCTGAATATATATCGCAGCCCGGATGGATGAAACTAGATCCGGGGTCTTCAAACTCGTTCGATCTTCACTCTAAGTACAAGTCCATCCATGTGAGAATTACGCTGAAGTCGAACATGGAAAGACATCGCTTGATTACCGGTCAATAATGAAAACCGTTAACAAGCGCGAGAGGAATCACCAATAATGACGATGACCCTCAAGGTACGGCAGTACAATTCACGTGGCGTGAATAAAGGACTTGGCGTCGAACGCCACGCAAAATCTTCTGGTCGAAGGTCATTGATGTATACCTGTCGCCGGAAGTGAGAAACTTGCCATTGAGGCATGCAAGCTTCAAAGTACTGATGGGGGTGTTCCTAGATCGACTTCTTGGATAATGAGCTGAAGTCGACAAGAAGTGATCCGTCAAAGGAGGGCCTTGATGAATCCCACATCAATGACACGGAATGGAGCTAATGATTTAGTGGAGGTGAAACAAACTGTGACATATGATTCAGGGTGGCGATCATGAAATGGATGAAGGAAAATGTATGGTAGTGGATGGGACACGGTTGACACTTTCTGAATGACCCCTCTTGAACATATAACGACACTGATGTGATGGATCAGTAGCATTACCCCGAATGGATGGTGTGGCGAGGACCATGGTGATGAAACCGGTGAATGAGACAACCCAACCCGATGTGATACGGAAGAAAAGTGTCATGTTCAAGAGTGACTTGCTACCTCTAAACTTTGATGTTCTCCCAATTTTTCCCTAGTCATTTCTGACCAGTACCTGTTTATTTTTGTCAAGCTTGAGGAGGATAACATATGCTTGTTCTATAACCTGCCCTTCGGGCAAGCCCATCGCTAAGATTTAACGAGCCTAGCGATAGGGAAACTCGTTCTCGTCTAAAGACAAGTTTGTCGCTATTTAATTATTTTAACGAGTCTAACGACAAGGAAAACTCGGTCCTTTTCATTTTTAGAGAGTCTAAAAAGGTACAGAAAGTCAACTCCATAATTCCTTTTTCGTCATCTAATCCCTTAAGTCCGAAAAAGTATAAAACAATACAGAAGGGATGGCTATTCGGTACTTTTACGAGCCGAACAAGACAAGCGCTCGATCTTTTTGTGTAATAATCCCTCAGGTCCAAAAAGATTAAAATCTAGAGGAGGGATAGCTTTCGGTCGTTTAACGAGCTAGAAGGCCAAAAACTCGGCAAACTTTTCATATTTTACGAGTCAGTGAAAAGAGCTCAAAGAAGACTCGTCTTTTGAGGAACGAGTGATAAACAAGGATAGCAACTGATTCCAGGTACAAATTGGAATTTTCCAATCATGGTAGTGTTACAAGGAGGGCTAGGTGAAATCACTCTTCGCAGCCGTTCCTCAAAATAGGTAAACACACATGGGGGTGAACGATCGGCCAAATGAAATGGAGGTGATGGATGAGAACACGACCAAGGCTTTTAAGGCTTATAAATTTACAATCGCAATGGTTATTTACCGAGACAGGTTCATTTCTTAATGAGCTTGAACTTTGGCGAAAAAACCTTGCTCACACTTTTCTATTTTTTAACGAGCATAAATTCCGTGGTAAAACTGCTCGATTCATGGTCAAATTTACTTTCATTAGCTTTTCTCTTTTCAAATGTAGTACTTCATTATCAATTGCTGCAACAAATTTTGTTAGAAATGGATAATAATTGCATGAAAACGAGAATATAACCCTAATATTTAACTTTAAACGGTGTAAAAAGTCATAAAAAGGGGTTTTTACCTCTCATTTACCGTTTCATTTGTATTTTGCTTGTTGGAGCTCTGGAGATGCCTCTTCTTCCTTGATTTTCACCAGCTGATTCCGGGAGATTCTGTGAATGATTTTTGGCGCCGTTTGGACCAGGTGGGAGCTAAACTTCAGCCCTTCACTTTCATGGTTTCCATTTTCAGTTTCATGCCTGTTTTTCAGTGTTTCTGGGCCCCAGGGGTTCCATTAGGGCGCCCTGGCATCAGCGCAGGTTCCCCTTTCGAAACCTGCGCTGTATTCCAGTCAGCTTTGAGGCAAACTGAATTACAGAGCAGGGGGAACACTCTCTGCCTGCGCTGGGCCTAAAAAGACTGAGTTTGCATGAGTTTTTTGATGTTTTTTCGCCAGATTTTCATCAAATTCAGGAACTTACTCATTCTCTTGTTTGATTGTAGGGAACTTTGGACAAAATGTCCCTTTCATGGCGAGAACGAGAACATGAAGCAGAGGACATGGTTGCACTCCATGACCCAGTCACGGTGAACGCGCTTCGGAACTGTGGCCTGCTGAAGTTCTTCCGTATCTCTAGCATGAGAGCACAGATTTCTTTACTGGAGTATATGCTTGATGCTTGGGATCCTGTTAACCAAGTATTCCAGATTAGGGGGAAGTCCTTTCCCTTGACCATAGAGGACATGTACTTCTTGACTGGGTTGTCAAGGCGGGGTGCTCCCATTTCTTTGTCAGGTACGGCTCGAGGGACTACTTCCACCAGAGACTATATACGTCAGTATTGCCGGGAAGGTTCACAGCCGAGCAAAGACGGCAAGATCAATATCCGTGACATCACTGACAGGTCTCTCAGATCCATTCTGTTTACTATTGGTAGGATGGCCGGTAGCGCAGCTTTGCATGTTGCCAACAGATCTTATATGCAGCACGCCTTGGAGTGTCTCCAACCGAAAGTTTTTAACTGGTGTGACGCAGTACTTGTTCAGATGAAAAGTCAATTGACCAAGGTAAAGGACGGGGGGCTGAAGAACTTCGGATTTGGTTCTATTCTTACTGCCTTTGTCTTGGAGAAAATTCCATTGATGCAACCTCAGTACATCTTGCTTGATATGCCTTCTCCGACCGAGCCACGCATGCAGAGGTGGGTCGACCATATGTCCCGGCATGCTGGTCAACCTCATATTACATTCACTGAGTCCTTCTTTAGGTGGTTCGAGCGTCAGGAGATGGCATTTTCTGAGTATCCATACGTGGGTATGGACTACCGAGGTGATCCGGACTTGGTGCTTCCGGATGGCGAGCAATGGGGTGCTATTGGTAAAATCTCTGACCATATCACTGTTTATTGTTTTCATTCGTGATGTTTACTGTTCAAAACTGATCAAACTCTTGGGTGCATGCAGATGTTGGTCCTGTTCGTCCAGTAGCTCGTCCACGGTCGCCAGTTGCTGCCCCAGCAGCAGAGCCTGCTAGGAGAGTTGTTATTCGCGACCTTGGTGATACTGAGATACTTGCAGCTGTGCAGGAGCAGGTTGAGAGCCTTACTCGTGGCCTTCCGGATGTACAGATTGACGAGTTACCTTTACAGTTGCAGCGACACACCATCGGCGTGCCTAGACGATGGACTCGTCTCTTGCGCATGATCGCACAGACCGTGACGTACTTTCATGAGCACCATTACGCTAGGGTGCCCCCTAGCATCTTTTTTGAGTTCTAGGTCGTATGACCAATTTTGTTTTGATTACAGCACATTATGTACAAACTATAAACAGCTTTATATATTTTGATTTTCGGAGTTTATTTCGGTTTATTTGTGATCCACTTACATAGCACCGATGCATCTCTTTTTATATATGTTGTAAATGTCTATCTAATACATAGTTTGCCAATGAATCTGTTAATGTGTTCAAGTTTCTGGAAATATGCTGGTATTGAATTGAATCAAACTCTCTTTCCAAAATCTTAACTCTTAGAAACATACGATAAATAGCTGGATTGCGGACTGAGTATATACCAGTGAGCTGTAGTATCACAAGTTGTGAGTCTAGCCTGACAATTAGTCGGCGTATACCATGAGCAATGGTATCAGAGAGGAGTTCGATCAACGCACTATACTCAGCGATATTGTTTGTCGACCGTCCAATACACACACCTCTGAAACTCACT
Organism: Pinus tabuliformis; assembly: GCA_031772625.1. Taxonomy (NCBI): domain Eukaryota; kingdom Viridiplantae; phylum Streptophyta; class Pinopsida; order Pinales; family Pinaceae; genus Pinus; species Pinus tabuliformis. The sequence continues at coordinate 1,249,745,689 of CM062805.1, read as the reverse complement.
AACTCGCCGCTTGGATCAAAAATGGCCCAGGCAGCGGAGGACAAATTCCGCGTACTACGACTCGCTCCGTCGGCATATCCCACATATGTTTCAGAATAATTCGACATCTGCAACAAACGAGAAGGGTGGATTACTACCGAAACAAACATTTTAGCGAAAACAAAATACAACAAAAGCACTCAGGTTACTATTTAGGCATAGTAACGCTTGAGGTACAACCCGTTACGGGGTTGCGCCAGTGGTATTCCGTCATAATCCATTAACTCGTAGGCTCCTTTTGCTAACACCCTTTTAACAATATAAGGACCCATCCATAAGGACTGAAATTTTCCTGCTCCTAATTTATCGGATTCTTGGTCGTAAAGCAAAACCAAGTCACCCTCAGAGAAGTTGCGCGGTTTGACATTCTTATCGAACTGTGCTTTGACTTGTTTCTTATGAGCCTCCTTCGCCAAAGCGGCGTCCCGACGGTTTTCATCCAACTGGATCAATTCCAGGAAACGAGCCTCTTCTTCTGAGGTTCCGGGGAGGAGGTCAATTGCGAGTTTAAGTGACGAAATTTCGCACTGGATCGGTAAAACTGCCTCCAGGCCATACACCAATTGGAATGGTGTGAACCCAGTGGCGTTTTTTACCGAGGTTCGGTAAGCCCATAGTGCTGAGTACAGGATTAGATGCCATCTTCTTTTATGAACCCCGATCATCCTTTGCAACATACGCTTCAGGACCTTGTTGATTGCCTCAATTTGTCCGTTGGCTTGTGGATAATACGGAGTAGAGCTGTCGTGAGATAGCCCTAATTTGGCAGCTAATTCGATCATCATGTGATTGCGAAAATGCGATCCATGATCTGTCACTATAGCTTGCGGTACGCCGAACCTGGCGACTACATGATTGAAAAAGAAAAGGGCAGCTGTTTCACCAGTGTTATCCAATGTAGGCATCGCCTCGGCCCATTTGGTAAAATAGTCAACAGCGACTATAATATACCCATGCCCCCCGGTCGAGGTGGGGTTACATTGCATGAAATCGATGCCCCACTTGGCGAAGGGCCCAACAGCAACTATCGGCTGTAAGGGTGCGGGTGGTCTTCTGGTTTTGCTATCAAAGATCTGACATGCATGGCAACTTCTGACAGCTATTATGCAATCTTTAAACATAGTTGGCCAGAAATATCCTGCTCGTAAGATTCTTTGTGCTGTCGCATATCCAGATTGATGCCCCCCGCACGCGCCTGAATGACAATCATTCAGGGCTTTTTCGGCCTCCTCATGGGTAAGGCACCTCCTCAGAACCGTATCGATGCCACGACGGTAAAGTGTATCACCGACGATCATGTAGTCTTTTGATTGGTATCGTATACGTTTTCGTTCCGAGTGTGAGGTATTAGGCCTAAATTTTTGGGTTTGGAGATAAACAATGATGTCTCCATACCACTCATCGCTTACTGATATCAGAAACAAATTTTCATCCACGATTGACTCTTCTGATGTATCATCGTTGGACGACGATGGGAGATCGCATAATAATTCCGCGAAAACCAGGGCTTTCTTCGATTTGGATTTTACAAAATCTAAATCAAACTCTTGAAGGATGGCTATCCATTTTGAATATTTGCCCCCAAGCAACTGTCGCGACAGTATATATGTCATGGGATTGCAATCTGACAAAATGGTAGTTTTCCTAAAGAGGACATAATGTCGAAACCTTTGAATCGCTTGAACAGCAGCAAGCGCTAGTTTTTCAACATAGGAATATTTACTTTCTGTGTCATTTAAGTTTTTACTTAAATAATAAATAGGATGTTCAATTCCATCGACTTCTTGCACTAAGACCATCGCAATGGTCATATCTGCTGCAGCAATGTACAGGTTAAAATCTCTTTGATAGTCCGGGGTGTACATTAATGATGCTCTTACTAGACAATCTTTCAGAGCGTCAAAGGAAGCTTGCGCAACCTGGTCCCAGACAAAAGGTATATCCTTTTTCAAAAGACGAGTATAACCTTTGGCAAGTTCTGCGTAATTAGGAATGAACCTCCTCAGAAAGTTTGCTTTCCCTTGGAGTTTCTGAATCTGAAGGAAATTTGAAGGTGGAGGCAAATTAATGATTGCCTGAACCTTACAGGGGTCGAGACGAATCCCGTCCTTAGAAACTACAAATCCAAGTAAGCGACCAGAGCCGACGCAAAACACACACTTATGCGGATTGAGTCTTATCTTGTAATGTCGGCAACGTAGAAATATTGCTCTCAAATGCCGCGGATGATCAGTCCGCTTCCGCGAATGAGCCGGAAGATCGTCGAGGTAAGGTTGAACGATGTTCTTGATGTCATGGAAGGCATAATTCATTGCCCTCTGAAACGTCGCCCCTGCGTTCTTTAAACCAAAGGGTAATTTTCGATAAGCGAATATGCCCCACGGACAGATGAATGCAGTCTTAGACTGGTCCTGTGGGCGGATATTTATTTGATTATACCCGGAAAATCCATCCATAAATGAAAAGATTTCACATCCGGCGCATTCATCAATTATCTGGTCGATGAAGGGTGTAGGGTAGTTGTCCTTTGGACAAGCTCTGTTTACATCCCTATAGTCGACGCACACTCTTATCGTCCCTTGTTTTTTCATAACAGGGACAATATTCGATACCCAATCGGTTAGAGGAACCGGGTAGATGAATCCAGCATGGATGAGTTTTTCAACTTCCGCCTTAATGGCAACGGATTTCTTCGGATGTACCTGCCGAAGCCGTTGTCTTACTGGTTTGACATCAGGATACATTTTAATTTCATGTTCAACTATGCTCGAGTCAATGCCTGGCATTTCATCATATGACCATGCAAAGACATCTCTAAATTCGCGAAAGAGAGCACTATATATTTCTAGTTCTGAAGGGGAACAACTTTTGCCGACATGAATATTCTCAACAACATCAGATTTTGTCGAGATATTTATGGCTATGGTCTCTTCAATATTGGATAGGTTTCTTTCTGAATCCACCGTATTTACAGTATTTGTTAGGAATTCAAACACTGAAGGGTGGTATAGGTCGTGATGAGTTTCTTCTTCACACTCTGGAAGAAGGGAACGATGGTGGTTATCATTCCATGGTGCCCCCTTAATCATCATTGATTGCAAGATTCCTTCGTCAGTCCCATGAACTTTTGACCATGGATCTAATGGGGTACCATATTCTTCGGACCTATCTACCCAAACGCTTGACGAGCGTTCTTTTGGGCTCGCCTCCCATGCCTGAAACATTGATTGCTACAATATTTCAATAGGGCTAGGGGGCAAAACCATTTGATGATCCATGACGACTTTGTCTTCTGCGACCTTCGACGAAGATACCATGTTGCATGTTGCTACAAACGGGATATTCCCTTCATGGAACAGAGGTGGCAACGCGAAAGTTCCCATCATTGTGGGATCTTTTAGCAAGCCTACTCCTATATCTTTTATTGAATGGTCGCTCCCATGGATCAGGGGAATGCTTCCAGTAACTTGTGAACCATTAGGGAGGAAATTTTGTTGGTCGACGATCGTAATCCCTCCTTCAAACGGGAATGCGATCTTCCTAAAATATGTCGACACTACAGCTGCCATGGCATATATCCATGGTCTTCCCAGTAGAATGTTATAGTCAAGATTGCCATCAATGACTTCAACATCAATCTCTACTGTTTTTCCTCCTAGTTCAACCTTAAAGTTATTTAGGATTCCGTACGGAGTGTACGTCCTACCGTCAAATGCTTTCAATGACGTCGAAGATCGTGACAATGTTGGAGATCCAAGAGTTTTCCAGCAACTCATTGACATGATACATGTCGATGCGCCCTCATCAATAATCGTTCTATGAACAGTTTTGTTGAGTGCTTTCACTTGAATAAGGAAAGCTAATTGCGCTGGTAACTGAGGATCATATCCTTTGTGATCAAAGGATACAAGATTGGAATCTTTAGGATCCACTCCACCAATTGCTGATAACAATGCCTGTCTTTGGGATGGGCAATTTTGTAGTACCTCAAGAGTCGACATAGCAGATGGCGATTGGGCCAAATCCTCCACTACATTATAGTGTTGCGCCGCTCTGGCGCGAGGGTTGAATGTCGACTTGTGGACTACTCCCTTAGGTGGCTTTATTGTTAATTCATGCGTGAGGGGGGGTACAACTTCTGCCGAAGTTGTTGTCGAACTACTGGGTTGATCTTTCCCTTTGTCGTTCGACACTGGCGGATTTCCATAATCTTTATTCCTAGTCGATATCAAAGCATCATTTTGCTTAGAAACCGACAGCATAAGCACTTGTGACGGGGAAGCATTTCCACTATCAACCATATTCTGACCTGGGGCAGGAAACGGATCAGTCAACACAGCTGAAGTTTGGGAACTTTTCAGGAACCTCTTCAACTCAGCTTTGAATGGACAGTTCTTTGTTGAATGATTTTCATCACATATTTGACATGGAGGAAATTGTTTCTTTTGCCCAGGAGGGTTTGAAGAAGTTTTTTGAGGGGATGATCCACCTTGTTTCTTCTTCTTCCCTTTGTTTTGTTTCTTCTTGCTTCCTGGTTGATTGGAGTTTTTGTCTTTATCTGTAGATACAGCATTTACCTCTGAAGCAAGAATCTCTTGATTTGCTTTTTGATTCGAAGTCTTACGGGCTTTCTTATTCAAATCCCTTGTCGACTTAGCGTTTGCAGTTCCAATCACGCCATCACCGGCATGAGAGTCACTATTCGATCCGGGAGGAGGAGGGATTGAAAATTCCGGTCTGGGGGCATCAGGTATCTTATCATAGAGCGTGCCCGAATGAGTATACACTAAGTCCAAATACTGAGCACGAGCAATAACCTGCTCCTCTGTTACGACGCCCCCCTTGGCCACATCTTCTGTAATTGCCGGCAGAAGCGACTTTATAAACCACTCAGCTAATAGCTGATCTGGAACATAGGTCTTTACCATTCTGCGACGACGACGCCACTCATGTATATGATCAGATATATGTGTCGCGGTTGTCTGCTTGAAATTAGTTAAGATTTCTGTTCCAGTTTCATACCTTATAGGTAACTGAAAGTGTGTCAAGAAAGTCGTGGCTAGGGAACTAAAATTGTCGAAAGAGGCTCTAGGTAATTCAATATACCATTTGGCCGCCGGACCAGTCAATGTCCTCTGGAAAAGACGAAGCCTTATTGAATCATCATTCAAGGTATTTGACGAACACCACAGATGGAATGTCCTCACATGATTCGACGGGTCTTCACCCGGATTTCCATTGAATTTAGGAATGTCCGAAGGAAGTTTGTGAGGAATCGCTGGCCACCAATGGGCATAGGCGATTGGATCGTTCGTCAATCGATGTAAATCTGGTAATTCTAAAGTCGCCACGAATGGCAACTGCTGATTCAGGTTTGGCGAGGCGTACCCAGGGTATGATGGAATCGCCTGAGCAGTAGGTCTTTGCATACCAGTATAATGCAACTGATGTTGATATGACTGATATGGTTGGTGGGCTTGGCCACTGTAAAGTGGTTGGTTTAACCCGTTCTGAATATAGGGTTGCCCACTATTCGCAAAGATCTGTTGCTCAGATCCCTGGTATACCTGTTGAAACTGAGGTTGTTGGTATTGCACCATCCATGGTTGTGAAGCCATGTTTTGTTGTGCAACACTAACCGACGGCCCAAGATGCGGGGTTATGGTCCCCGTTTGTATCTGTGTCGTCCCGGCAGTCGGCAATTGTGGTTGTGTTGCAGGGTCAATTGGCTGTTGCATTACAACTTGGGGTTGACATACAACAGGCATCGATTGAACTTGCGACACGGTTACAATTGCTGGCGTCGTCGGGATATGAGACATAGGTACACTTTGTTGCATAGAATATACAACTCTTGGTTGTTGGGGTAACATAGGTACCCAACCACTCGTCGTTACTTCAGTCAAACCTGAATGTGGTTGAAAACTGCCATATGGGTATCCTCCCGAAAGAGGAAGTGAAAGGGCATATTGCCCCCCATACGGTAACAATCCGGAGCTCAAGGGTATAGATGGCCTTTGAGGACTGGATGGCCCAAAATGATTCCCAAAGGGATCAATTTGTCTAGTTTCAACATAAGAATTACCGGGTATTATACCGGAAGAGCAAACTGGAACAGACCAAGTTGTCATAATAGTCCCTGGGTGGACTCCTTCTAGTTGATGAGAACTAGTTGGGACAGATGGTATGCCGGCAAACATCGTTGGAATGGCAGCAGGAGCTTCTGCTGTCGCCGTGTCGTTTGGCACAGTTCTAGATGTCGACGGTTGTTCAGACATTTTAAGTCTATCCAATAAACTTCCTAACGATTCTTCAGGAACTTCTTGTGGCGATAGACAAACTTCTGATGCAGAAGGAAAAAGAGTGGAACCTACTCCAAAATGAATTGGAGTATTCGCTTGCTGGTCCTCTACGATTTCTTCTATTGCGATCAGACCAGGAGGAAGAGGCAGACCGTCAGGTCCGTAATAGATTTCTGGTGCCGAAGAAGGGGTTGTTTCGACAGCGACAGTTGTTTGAACAACAAGACTCTGTGGACCGGTTTCAAATGGAACTGGTTCAGTTAAACAAGTACTTGTTTTCAGACTAGGATCAATACAATTGTCCTTCTGTTGCCGTTGAACTTCTTCAATAGAGGCAGAGATTCCAGAAATATTGGGAGTGACCAGAATCTCAGATGTTGTTGGAACTTCCGTTCTAACTTTAAAAGGAGATTTTGACCTGGTCCAGCGAGATTGCTTTGCTCGTACTACTTTCGGTTCCGGAGACAAAGATGGTCGACCTGCAAGCCTCCCTGAACGATGGGGTTTTAATTGACTTTCCTCCACGATTGCGGATTACTTGATCAACTAAAATACAAAAAAGGGGAATTATGTTTCCGTATTGAATGAATTTTATTAGACGCTTTTAGACACAACTTTGCTTTTTCATGTTTTAAGAGTCGAGAAAAAGCTAAGGATGACTCTAGTCGCCTTCGATGTATTAACGAGCCCGAAGTGACAAATGCTCGGTTGGACCTTTTCAATTATAGAGTTTGAAAAGAGCCAAAAGAAACTGCTCTGGAGATCTAGGCAGAGGGTGTGCCAAACCTTTCGCGAAACCACAGAATACGTTTTACGGTACGGGTGGTCGATCTTCGTGAATGCTGTGTTCACTGCATCGCGATCAGTAGGGCGGTCGACACGGCTTCCTAAGGATAAAGGATAATTGCCTATAGGGGTCTCCCAATATACGTGACGGTACGCGGGAGCTCAAATCCGTATTAGTGCTATCGTCTCTCAGGAGGAATCACCCACCTTCGTAGAGATCGACAGTCACTACGTTTAACGACGCCGGAACACGTCTCTACCTAGACCTCTATTGTGAGCGTTATGTTACAATGCGTTTTTAGATTCATTCAATATATTTTAAGTTGATCTTGTTTATCAGTTTGTCTTTCAGGTTCACCACGAGATGTATTGGTACAAATTCCTAAATGCAGCTAAAATGATAAGCAAGCTTTCACAATCCTTTTAGCTTTGAAAATCCTAACTACTGAGGGGAGAGAAAAACAATATCTTTCCACACAGAGCACAAAGCACAAACTAATGCACTTTCTCCTAGATCAGACACCCAAACTTATCAAAAATGCAAATGCAAGATGCATGTATTTCTTTTCTTTTCCTTTAATGTTGATGCTTAACAAAAGGAAAACTGTTGTATGACTTTCGAATTCAATTTGAAGCGTAAACAAACAAGTATTGTCTAAATGAAAAGACGCTTTACAGGTACTTGTTTTACACCAAAAATATATGAATTAAAACCATAAAGTGAAAACAAACCAACTTAAACAGCTATGAACAGTAATAACACTAACTCATAAGATCGCAATCTAAGAGGCCACAGCTACTAGGTTCGCTTTTCACAATGGGAAATTGTAACTGAAACAAGAAATACTGAAAGAACGTTTACAATTTCATCACACAACTGAGGCGGAATAATGTCAAGGAGATAAGGTCTACAGCAAATACAATAACCAACAAGCAATCAGTCAAAAAACAAGTGCAAACAGGGCCAAGACACAAAGGAAGAGCTGAGCTAGACTAAGGCCAACTGGACCAGCGCAGGCACTGGTATGCCAGTTTCACTCTCAGCGCAGTTCCCGAAGGGAGCACCTGCGCTGTAATGCAGACTGCCTGTGGACAGCCTGCACTGACTTACGAGAGTTACGTCTGCTAAGAATTCCGGGTCATAAAAAGCTCAAAAATGTACTGTTTTGACTGAAATAAAATGCTATGGGTTAAGTACAGGCTAAGGGATGATCAAGAGGATAAGGATCTATCACAAAGAGTAAGGATTCATCTGTAGATTAGCTCTTTAAATCTTGAATTTGCTCAGCAAAGGAGCAAGAGTAGCAAAAACCCTCTACTTCGCTTTTGATAGAGTCAAAATCTTTTCGATTTGATACTCCTTTCTTCAAGAAATGAATAGCAAAATACTACAACAACAAGATACTAGGATCTCCCCAGCGGAGTCGCCAGTTTGTTGTGGGGAAAAGTATCCGATGCGGATGACACTAACCCTTTCTAAAGGTGACAGACTTTAGCAACAACTGAATGACAAAGTTTTCATGTTCATCTTTATGAAAGCACAAAGAGAATAGAAAGAGGATCAACCAACCTGGTGTCTTGCGCTTAGTCGATCCTTGTCCTTCTCGCTTTGTATCCCGTTCCCAGCTCTTTACTCTCCAAGCCGATCCAACTACACACAGAATCTGCACAACAAAAGGGAGCAAACTACGAGATACAAGCAATCATAATTGAAGCATGGATTAGGTTGCATCAAATATACATATAAACACAAAAGCATCTATGTAAAACAAGTATATAGAAGAACATGCAAACTTTATTGATAGAAAGTAACAGGGTTCCAGAGGAAGTTACAACCAATGATGTTGGCCCCAATCCAGCAGCACCTCCTCGGCAGCAAGAACTCTCTTCTTCACCTCTAGTAAAACAATCACCCAATAGCTCTAACTGTAGTCCAACAGCACCTCCTTGCTTTACACAAAATTCCAGCCTCCATAGACCTCATAGAAGAGCTCTATATATAGGAGAGAAGAGAAAAGGATGAGTCAGCTTGAGACTGACATGAAGCTGCCTTGTGTCCTCTCCATCTCCAGTTAATCTTCAGTTCCTGTGTCCACTTGGAGATCCTTGCTTACACATGGTGATCAAGTACCTCTTACTCATCACAGGGTGAATCTCATGACCCAAGTGTCAGTTTGGAAGCTTCCTGGGCAATTGACACCTTGCAGGAGGACTGTGCCACTTGGCCAATCTCGCCCAGCGCAGGTAGCCTTCATTGTTTTTGACTTCCAGCGCAGGTACAGAGTGGGACAGTTGCAATACAGCGCAGAAGCTCAGTTAAGCAGCTGACATGATCCAAAATAAGCCTGTTCTGAAGTGTTTTCAGGTGGAGAACTGATTGGAAGTGCTGTTGATTGATGACCTTGTTCTTTTAGGGGTAAGAACAACATGTTTAGGGACTGAGGATCCCTGTAATTATCGACATTTCCTGCTCCTTGACGCGAGGCACAAAAATGTCTATAACATCGCGTTCCAGCCATATATGCAGCTTTTCAAATTATTTACCATTCTGCCAGAGTAGCTCATGTATTTGTCAAGGAGATATTTGAAGCGCTTGGCTATTGTGGTGGAGGCCCCTCCAATCTGTAGGGTGTCATCAGAAAATTGTAAATGATTTATGTTCTTGACTCCGTCCCCAAATTTTATTCCTATGATTAAGCCAACCCTCTGGCTAAAGTCCAACGCTCCGCTGAAGGATTCAACCATTAGAATGAAGAGATAAGGTGAGAGGGGGAACCTTGTCGGAGGCCTCTAGAGGATTGGAAAACTTCTCCAAGTCTGCCATTTACAAGAGGGGAGATCCATGGCCCCGAAATGTAGGCTCAAATGAGTTTGAGAAAGTGGTCATCAAATCCCATCTTCTTAAAAGCTGCCAATATGAAGGACTGTCTCACTCTGTCAAATACATTGGCCAGATCAAGCTTGAGGATAAACCCTTTCTCATTCCTGGTTTGACTCGAATGGATGACTTCTTGCACAAGTAAAATGGAATCAGTTATTTGTCTGTTGGCTAAGAATCCCCCTTGATTTTCGAAAATGAGAGAAGGGAGCAAAGGCTTTAGGCGGGTAGCAATGATTTTTGTCAAGGTTTTGTAGGAGGAGTTACAGAGTGATATGGGCCTGAAACGAGCAAAGGAAGATGGCCTGTTTTCTTTGGGGATGAGTGCTAGATGAGTAGCATTGGTATATCCTCCTATTTTGCCTTTTTGTTGGATCCAATTGAGCATTTTTGTCAAGTCCTTTTTAATAATTCCCCAGAATGCTCAATAAAAGCAGATGGGAAATCCATCCAGTCCTGGGGCTTTATCAAGTTGAAGAGTCCAGATTGATCTCCTAATTTCCTCCTCATCTATCTCCTTGCTTAAAATGTCATTCATTCGCTGCTTATCCCTGTTGGGAGATGCTGCAATAAATCTGTATAATCCTCTGCAGCTTCCTTTGTTTCAATTAGCAAGTCCCGATAGTGATCTGTAGCAGCTCTTCGAATGGCTTCCTGAGTGCTTTGTCTATCACCTTCTACATCTAGGATGGAGCTAACATTATTCCTTATCTTTCTGGCTATTGTTTGCTTGTGAAAAAAAACTAAGTTCTTGTCACCCCCTTGTAACCATAATTGTCTCAACTTGAGCCTCCATTTTGTTTCCTCTTCTCTGTTAACTCGGTATAGCTGTAAGTAGAGTTCATTTTCCTATTGTTTGTTCTCTTGGGAAAGGCCATTATCCTATGTTGCTCTTTGGATACTCTCTAGATTGTTCTTAATTTCTTTTTTTACCTTCTCTGGTTGTTGATACTTTGTTTTAGCCCATTCTTTGATGGCTTGTTTTGTTTTCCATAGTTTTATTTCCCAAATGAAACCAAGAGAGCCTTCCATGTGTTGGATCCAAGAGCTGTAAACAATTCCTGCAACTGCTAGTATATCATTCCAGAGAGAACTGTATCTGAATGGAATGGGCCCAAGTGGCCTATGATTTTCCAGCGTTAGAGTTATTGGGAAGTGGTCGGAGGCAGAGCACATTAGAATGTTAGCATATCCGACGGAGAAAGCAGAGAGAAGTGTCATATTGATTAGAATTCTATGCAACCACTGCATGATGTTACCAGCACCCATCCTGTGGTTGTTCCAGGTGTATCTACGATTTTTTGGAGGGACATCCATAAGATCATGCTCCTGCATGATATTTTCCAACTGTATTCTATATGCATTAGGCGTAAAACTTCCTCCCCTTTTCTCATTGGCATGGAAGATTAAATTAAAGTCACCTCCTAGAATAATGTTAGTGTTCTCTTCTGCGTCCAGACTATCTTTTAGATCATGCCAACAACTGTCCTTATCTCTGCAGTGATTCGGCACATAGATGTTGTAGATGATAATGGCTTGCTGATCTACTTTATTTTCCAGAGTTGTTTTGATCCAGTTGATTTATTGTTTCCGAAATACTGTTCTATATACCATGATTCCAAATTGTTGCTATTCCTCTTGAGGCTCCTCTTGCGTCACTAATGCTTCCTCTATATTGTCTCTCATGCTCAATGACTTTATTCATTTCCTTGTGGTTTTGTTTTGTTTCTTGTAACATAATAATTTCTAGCTTCTTAGAAATGATAAGATCCCTTAGGGCTGCTACCTTAGAGGGGTCCCCAAGTCCCGTGATGTTCCAAGAAAATATTTTCATCATTGGATATGCGGTATACGGGGAGGTGATCGCCCCCCTTGGTCCTTGTTGATTGCTTTTTTGTCATGCTTCCCAAGGATATAAGTTTCTATGGGTGTCTGCGTTCCCATTGCTATGTCCTTTTGTGTGTTCTCATCCCTGTGCTGCTTAGCATATTTCCTGCCTGGGCCAGGTTTCTTGGAGGGTTCACTAGAACCCCCGTGATCTTTAGATGAGCTTCTGGTGATTCTGTTGAGGGGAGGATCAAGAAGAGGTTGAGAGGAAATAGTAAGAGGCAATGAGGATTCGATAGTGTCTTGGCTTTGGCTTTCAGGGAGAGGGGGCTCCTGGGGATCAGGAGGAGAGTGGGGGGATGAGGGGTTTTCTTCCTCCAAATATTCGAAGGGGTTTGATGTAGAGGGTAATGACTGAGTCAAGATGGGAGGGGAGGAGAAGGATGCAGCTTGGATTTCTGGGGGAGGCTTTGGTTTTGGGCCAGACTGTTTGGGGTTTGCTTTTTTTTTTTTTTGACTTGTTCCCATGTGTCTTCACTAGCTTCAACATTTTCATTCATTTCATTTTCTTTTATTTTACTACACCTATTAGCAAAATGACCATATTCATGGCATACCTTACATTTGAACAGGACCTGTTCATAGTCCAGCTGCTGAATATGGGTCCATTGGTCCACTTTGATCTTGATTGCTTCCGAAAGGCCCTTTCCTAAGTCAAATTCAACATAGATCCTTGCACATGTGTGCATGTTGTCCTTTGGTTCGCATCTGTCAATGTATTTTCCGACAGTGTTCCCAATGGCTTTGACCGATTCATCTCTCCATAAATGAAGAGGGAGATTGAGCAATCGAACCCAAACCAGGAATGCATTAGGTATATCCATTTCTGGGTCGAGGTCAGGGGGCCATCTGTTTAGATAGAGACCTCTCGAATCCATGAAGTAGGGACCATTTCTAAAGATGAGATTCTGGTCTTCTTTGGTTTCAAAGAGGAATGTGTAGTAACCCCTTCCACAGAATCTTATTGCGATTTTTCCTTGGATGTTCGCATTCCAGTTGTGCTCCACCCATTTCTGTACAGCTCTAGGAGAGGGCCATAGGCCATTAAATTGTCCAACCAGACCTCTCTCTGCTAGAGAGATCACTGCCTTCCTTGGGAGACTAGGGGGAAGGGAGATTTCTGGGATGTCAGCTAGTTTCTTGATGAACTTTGAAGTTGTGGGTTTGTTTCAGATGGTAGCATTTTCAGAAATGAGAGAGGCGAAGATCTCAGCCTGGTCTTCATTGTCTCGAATCTGGGAGGGGTCTATCCCAGCCATGGAAAGGCTAGAAGGGAGCCAGTCGCAGCACTGGCCAGAGGAGGAGGGTAGAGCCCGACTGCAGGGGTGCCGAGGAGGATGATTGGAGGCTCCGCAGGAGGGGCTGCCAGACCGGAGGCCTGTGGAGGGCTGCAGGAGGCGAGGTTGTAGGAGGCCAGGAGCTCCGGTTCAAAATCTCGCACGCAATCAAAAGGTCGACATTGGAGCTTGTACATTTTTGCACCTTCTCGTGGTGTGAAATTTCTCCTTCTCTTTGTTATCAGGTTATGAAAATTGGGGTGATTCAGCCAAAAGGCTTCAAAGCGAAAGGGCCTGCAAACATTGTCTCCCAGTTTGTGCCAGTGAAGCCTAATAGGCCAATGGTCCGAGCCAGAGAGTAGAAATATAGAGACCAAGAGATCCCCGCTAAGATGTATTGCATTATCAGAGATCAGGAATCTGTATAACCGAGATGCAATTTGGTGGGCATCTACACGCTTTTTGTTCCAAGTATAAACGCCATTGTTGAATTCCATATCTATAAGCCTATTGTTATGAATGTAGTTTTTGAAGTGCGTGCTTTCACAGTCCAGCTTAATCTATCCTCCTCTTCTTTCCTCCAATATTGTAATCATGTTGAAGTCCCCTCCCGTGATCCAATGTGGGTGGGAACTTTTTGAGTTGATCTGAGTTAGGGTGTTCAGTGTGTCTACTTTGTTTGTTTCCTCCTGGGGGAAGTAGACATTAGTTAAGTGTCCATGAACATTTGTCCCTGTTAAATGAAACTTGGCCTGAATAAAGTTCTTACTGGCATGTATGTTGGTAAGTGTTATAGCTCTATCATCCCAAAAGATGGCTAGCCCTGCTAAGGCTCCCATGGCTTCCACCGCCACTTCTTTGCTTCCTGGCCATGCTTTGGCAAGGATCTGATCCAACGTTGTGGAATTACACTTGGTCTCATGCAAGAAGAGAATTTGAGGCTTTTCCTATTATAGCATGTTCTTTATTAATCATCCCTTCCCTGGGCTGTTGAGCCCTCTGATGTTCCATGAGATGAGCTTCATGATTCATGATTGGGAAGGGGATTATAGTATTTGGTGAGCTTGGAGTATCTTCCAGATTCCACCAACATCTCCCTTATGCGGATGGTTCTCTGAAGATCGGTTTTCCATCTTTGTTTCTTGTTGTCTTTGAAGATATTTCTTCCATCCCACTGGCTACCAGTTTGGACGCCTAATGATCTTTTCTTCTGTGCTCTTGAGAGAATTACTTCTAAGTTCTCTAACTGTCGCTCAGGAATTTTGTCATATTCCTTTTTCTTACAAGCCTGTTCAAGTCCCAATATATCTAGATCTCCGATGTCAAAGCTCTCTTGTTCCTCTTCCATGTGCTGTACTATTTCCTACTCTGCCTCTGTATCATCTACAATTGTGAGTTGCATCTGAGTGCTATCTACCTCCATACCTTGAGCAGTCCTTTTCTGCATGTTACTAGGAGAGGGTGTTTTGGTGTCCGTGGGTTGCTTAGAAGTGACGACTTTCTTTGAGGTTGATGGAGTAGAATGGGCAAAAGTCTTAGGAATGGCTTCAGGTTGTTTCTGATTATCTAAAATATGAACCTTTGGCTGGAGCAGGATTTCAAAGCTGTTGCTTGTTGAAGGCAAGGAGGTGCTGGTGACAGGTTTTTTGACTGAGGTAGAGGGCTTTTTATGGGTCTTTTTGCGATTGGGAACTTTTGTGAACCCATCCGGGTCAGATTTTTCCATTGAAGGGGTGGTCATGGATTTCATATTGGAGGGACAGTCTCGGAATAAATGGCCCAGGGCATGGCATTTTCGACAGCGGAATGGTACATGCTCGTAATCTATTGTTTGTAACCATTCATAATCATCATGGTAGAGGCTTACTGCGTCCGAGAGAGCTTTGCTGAGGTGCATGTATACACAGATCCACGCATAGGAGGTGTATCGCTTCAGCTTTGTCTCCTCTTTGATGAATTTGCCTAAACCATTCCCAATGTCTCGCAAAGAGTCTTTGTCCCTATACTCCAGAGGGAGAGAATAAAGGTGCAACCACACTGGGGCCCAGCTCAAATCTTCTTTGTTCAGGTTAAAGCGTTCGATCCATCCTCTTAGGTACAGCCCTGCTGTGTTGAAGAAATATGGTCCTCCATCCAATACCCTGTTTCGGTCCTCCAGAAAACTGAAAATGGCAGTAAAGAAGCCCTTAGGCCCTAACTGCAGTGTTATATGCCCTTTTGGCTTCCATTTGGCTGTGATCCAGCCGTGCAAAGCTTTCTCTGCTGGCCAAAGGCCTATGAACTTTCCTATCAAGGTATGATCCCTCATAAACTGGATCTGAGTGTTGATGCGCTGACTTGGGAGCTCGATTTTGGGTCTGTCAACTGCTACCGGCTTGCAGGTGTTTGACGTCACTCGTGGTTCTTCATTTTTGTTGTTATTCGTTGGCATATTTTCATTCTCTATTGCTGTATCTTCTGGATGGTCCATCGTGACATTTTCAGTCTGTCGCAGGCTGTTTTCCATATCAGCGGGGGGATGCATCATGTCCTCCCCCTGATGGATTCCATTGCACGATAGATGTTCCTTATTGTGCTGTAGCTGCCTTATGGCTGAAGGTTAATGGCAGAACGACACAGTCTGTGAAGGTCTGCCAGTTGCAGAGCAATGTCAAACCCTAAGCATTTTGCTCTCCATTTTCTTTTTTTGACATAAACGGTTAGTTTTTATTTAAAATTCGGCAAATCAACTTTCGAGGACTTTAACACTCAAAACCCTGTATTTCCTTGTAACAGTCGGCGGGGAAAGAAGATTTTACTTTTGAATAGTCCGCTAAATGAGTTACACTGTGAATGGAGATAGAGGCTTGAAAAAGAACTTGATTTGGTTTCAGAATGGTGCCTTGAAATTACGCTGCTTTTTCTTTCCGTGACGTAGCTCTACTTCCTAGTTTGCAAAGAGGAAATCCAACACGCCGGAGTGCCAGATCATCTCAAGAATCACTGTGTTTTCTTTTTGAAATTTCTGGTAGAGTGTTATATAGTGTTCAAGAATGCCAAGAGCGGTAAACTGGCCTTGAAGAGATCCTCGTGAACTCCCCAGCGCCTACCCAGACGCAGTAGTGAGTTCCAACGACAAACAGAGATCGAAAATGCCACGGTTGCATTATGAATTTTCCCTTGTGGATGAGTCTGCATTTCCTAACAGCAGCCAGCTCAAAATGGTTTGGTCCCGAAGTCTGGAGAATCTGAATCAGCGAAATGCTCAAAGGAACAGAGGCCCAGACAACTCCAAAATTAAGGAATGATGTAGTCTTATTCAACATCATTTACTAACATAGATCTCATGCTCCTGAGAGAGCCTAGGTTGACTGCCAAGTCCGCCTGTGAGTTTAACTTCCTCAGAAACTGATAGAAGGAGATTTTGTGGAACTTGGGAAATAGTAGTCTAATTTTTTTGAGGATGGGGGCTAACTACACCTAAGAAGCAATCTTTTGAGAGTTCATAGCTTGTATAATTAGTCTGGAGTCTCCAAAGACTGAGATGGAGAGGAAATTCCTCTTGATAGCCAGATTTAGACCCTGCCATAGAGCAAGAGCCTCTGCTCTGTTGTTTGTTTCATGCCCAAGACCCCAAGCAAAGCACAGCTCAATTGAGCCACCTAGGCTTAAGATAACTCCCCCGCCACCCGCCTTTCCTGGGTTACCTTTAGAGTTCCCATCGAAGAATAGGCAGTGATCATCCAACACAGATCTCCATTTGATGAATTCCTGTTCTTCCAGACGAATTTCCCAATGAGAAGGGGCTTTAGCAAGAGGAATGGATCTATTCTGATGATTTCGAACATGCTCTTTTAACCATTGATCTTCCTCACTGTCCAAAATCATGCCATTTCTTATGGTGGGTTTGGTTTCTAAGGCCTCCCCCAATAGAGCTTTGATATTAGTGATAATTCTGACCGGGTTACAACTCTCCTCCCTAAATATTCTGTTGTTCCTCTCCAACCACAGTTTCCAGCATGTGAATTTGGGGATCCACATCCAGCCAGTCTTGAGAAGGTTTTTTTTGCAGAGACAGAATGGGGATAACTTGGCCCAGTTTCTTAGCAGGTCGTGAATATTTCTTGGAAGCTCTATTTTGTCAAGTCCTAACATCAGGACACCCTTCCGAACTTCTTGAGGAAAGGGGCACAATAAGAACAGGTGGTTAGTTGTTTCTTCATCTAATGCATAAAGAGGGCACCTGGAGGGACCTTCCATTCCACGCTTCCTCAAGTTATCTCTTGTGAGGATACTTTTATGTGCCGGAGTCCAACAAAAGAAGTCAATTTTGGGGAGAGCAGGAAAAGACCAAATAAATTTCCATTGATTTGGCTCTAGGGGGATGCTAGGGACAACCATCATGCTTTTGTAACCATCTGCTACTGAGTAAGAGCCTAAAAGAGAACCCTACCCTCTTTTTTCCTTAGAAGAGGCCTTTAAGGGAGACTTTCCTTGGAGAAAATCCAACAATAAATTGGCTTCACCATCCAGCCAATGAGGGACCTCCCCCAAATTCTAACCATCCCATGGACTTTCTACATCATTTGTCCAATTGGAGATGTCCCAAAGGGTTTCCAGATTGCTGGCCTGAAGCCAATCTCTGATATTTTCCAGTTCTGCCATCTGATTCAAGGGCTGATCTCCAAGAATCGAATCTTCCCAAATTTTTATTTTTTTCCCATTACCTGGGATCCAATAAATCTTATGAATGAAAAGTTTCAAGGCTATGAGACAGAGTTTGAAAACTGGTGATCCTATGGAAATTCTAGGAGGCTAGTCCAAGCACCTCAAACGCTGCCCATGAAAATATTTTTTCCACAGAACTCTCTTGCTCCAAATAAGATTCCCATAAACAATGTTCCGAAGGAGCTTAGAGCCCAGAACAAGATTTTGGGCTGCCAGATCCTGCATTTGGAGACCTCCTTCCAAGAATGGCTTCTTAATAGTGTCCCAATTAACTAAATGGAGCCTTCTTTCATTATTTTTCCCTCCCTCCCACATAAATCTTCTCAAGAGACCATCCACTTTACTAATAAAGGTTTTAGGGGCTAGTAGAATGAAGTTCTGATAAACTGGGAGACTTATGAGAACAGATTTCATAAGGATTACATTCCCAGTATTATTCAACCATGAGGCTCCCCAAGCTTGTATTCTGAGTTTTAACTTGTCTAGCAAGGGCATCCAGTGAGCTACCTTAGGATTTGATTTGAAGATTGGGATCCCAAGATACTTAAATGACTCCCAGGTCAGGGTTCTTTCCATTTCTAATAGCCTTGCTATGTCTGTCAAATCTTTGATCGAGCAATTCCAACCATAGATAATGCTTTTTAGATAGTTAATCATGCTGCCCAAAACCTCCCTAGAAATGTCTAGCTCCTTCTTGAAGGTTCGAGCAGAATTTATGCTAGCTCCTCCAAGCAATAATGTATCATCAGTAAACTGGGCATGATTTATGTCTTTAACATTGTGAGCCATTCTCAGGCCTGGCAGAGTTTGGATCTGTTGACAGTATTCTAGCTGGAAGATGAGCACCAAAGCTTGAATGGCATAAAGAAGCGGGGACAAAGGGAAACCTTATCTTAGCCCCCTCGATGCCTAGAAAAATTCCGTTGAATGACCATTAACCAGAGGCGCTATCCAAGGGGAGGCAATGCAGGTTCTCACCCAAGTTATGAGAACATTTGAGAAGCCAAATTTCTCCATCACAGAAAACAGGAAATCATGTCTCACCCTGTCAAAGGCATTTGTCAAAACTGGCTTAATTTCCATGCCTTTCTCTTTTCGATGACAGCTTGAATGAATTGCTTCTTGCACCAGCACAATATTGTCAAGAATCTTTCTCTATTTTATGAATCCTCCTCAGTTTTCAGGGATGATGACCGGCATAATTTTCTTAATACGGTTGGCTATTATTTTTGTAATCAGCTTATAACTTGTATTACACAAAGAGATGGGCCTAAATCTGCTGAAATCAGTGGCACCTTTGTCTTTCGGAATCAAGGCAATGAAGGCCGAGTTGGTATTGCCTCCAACCTTGGTGCAGGTCTGAGATTTACGGATCATTCTCAAAAGGTCTTTTTTAATTGTAGGCCAGCAAGTCAGGTAGAACCTTGTAGTGAACCCATCAGGGCCCGGGGCTTTATCCGGGTCCATGCAATCCAAAGCTTCTTTAATCTCATTCATATTGATCAGAGCAGTCAGCATAATATTGTCAGAATCTTGAACACAGTGAGGAATAAGATCAATTGGATAGGCTTGAGAATCGATAGGAGGGTCTTCCGGGGCAGAGTAAAGATCTTTGATGGAGTGGGTTGCTCACTTTATGCCTTCAAAATATTTAACCACAGTGTTTTGATAGTGAATTTCATTTATTGTTTTGAAGTGCTTCATGCCTCGGCTTGCTTATGGAAGTAGCTTGTATTTTTGTCTCCAACCTGTAACCAAAGATTTATGGACTTCTATCTGTAGAACTCTTCTTCATCCCTACTTTCTCTATTGAGATCTTTTTTGAGCTCTACTTCTTTTTGAAGAAGGATTTGAGTTACATCGGAATTCTCCATTGTTAATTGATGGCCTGCTAAACTATCATGCATCTCCTTTCTTTTGGCAGTGGGCATTTTCAACCTTTTAGCCAACTCCTTGAGCTCCCTTTTAACTCTCCTCATTTTTTCTTCCCATACAAAGAAAGGGGATCCTTCATTAACTTGCCGATTCCAGGCCTCGGAGACCACATCCTAGAATCCTTCTTGATGAATCCATAGAGAACTGAATCTAAAGAGAATGGGGCCAAGATTTCCATCCAAGGAGAGCTCAAGCAGAATGGGTTTATGGTCAGAGGTGTGGTTCGGCAGAATTTTAGAGGTGGCCATTAGACCACAAGTCAAGAAGGAGAATTGGACTAGAAATCTGTCCAGACGAGTAGGAATGTGGCCGGGGCCTATCCTTTTGTTTGACCAGGTGAATTTCCCAGATGTGGGCTTGATATCCTCCAATTCCCAATCTAAAATGAGGTCTTCAACCCATTCTCTAGCTGGGTCCCTGACTAGCAAGCCCCCCTTTTTCTCTTCTGCAGCTAGCGTAACATTCAGATCACCTATAATAATAATATTTTCTAGGTTGTGCAAGAATAGATAGGACTGGAGTGAGTCCCAACAATTTTTTTCTCAGATGGTAAGACCAGAGCGTAAAGATTGAACATACTTACCTGGTGGACAGATTCCTTATGGAGGATCTTAGTGAGTAGCCAATGGGGGCAACATTCTTCATGAATCAGATCATATTTGGAGCTATCCCAAAAGGAGGAAATCCCTCCAGAGGTGCCTCTAGCACTAACTACTCTCCCTTGGCCTTTATGCCAGAATGCTCTGCTTGCTTGGAGGAGTAGAAGGTCCTCCAGTTTTGTCTCCTGGATGAGAAGGATTTTAGGCGAGTACATCCTTACAATGTCTTTCAGAGCTTCTTCTTTCAACCTACTGCCTAATCCTCTGCAATTCTAGGAGACGTATTTCATTATTAACTGGCTTGGAAGGTTCTGGCTCCTTTTGGAGACTGGCCATGCTTGCACCTATATATGGTATTCATGATTCCTTTGAGAGTTTCCTGAGAGCCTTGGAGAACATCCAGATAAGTTTGTTCCTCTCTCTGTTTCTTCTTGGACTTTTGACCCCTGGTCGACTTGATAGGAGTGACTTGCAAGGTTTCTAAACCTGAGACTCCATCTTCTGAATCTCCCTCAGAATCGAAGCCCAAACTGATGCGCTCCTCGTTTTCTTCTTTTTCCCCTTGTTCATCCTCTGATGGAGGAAGAGTTGACTTTGCCTCTACTTCTTTCACTTTCTTCGACGGGTCCTCTGGTTCCTCTTGGGTTCCAATGACATCTATCTTTACCCCAGAGGAAGAACCCTCTTTTGGAACTTCTTTGGCTTTTGGTTTACACCGGGGCTTCACCAATGGCCCTAAATTTTTCTTCTCAGTTGGTTTTGGGACTGCCTTGCCCTTTTTGATTTCTTTCCATCCTTCTTCATCCAATTTTTCCCTGATTGGAGCTTTTGGGCAATTTCGTTGGAAGTGTCCATGGTCGTGACAGGTTCTTCATTTGAAAGGCAGTTGCTTGTAATCCAATTTTTGATAGTGATGCCATTCTCTGACTATAAGTTTTACCGCTTCGGGCAGTCCGGCTTCCATATCGACTTCCACATAGATTCTTATGCAGGTATATTGGCCCTTTTTATCTGCTTTGTCAATGAAACGGCCTAGGCCCTTTCCAATCTTTTGCAAGGTGTGATAGCTCCAGCAATGGATCAGAAGATTGGGAAGCCAGACCCAGATTGGGACCTCTTTAGGGGTATCGACTGAGGGATCAAAGTCAGGGGTCCACTTATTAAGATACATACCCTGATTTCCCATAAAATACAGACCGTTTCTGAAAACCAAATCTCGATCTTCTTTGGAGGTGAACTAGAAAATGAAATACCCTCTTCTGACAACATAGCAGATCACATTGTTTTCTAGCTGGGGCCTCCAGTTGCGTTGGATCCAGTCATCTGTTGTTTTTGTAGAGCGCTAGCATCCCATAAATTCTCTTACCAACCCTTTGTTAGCCAGGGCTAGGGCGATTTTTATCGGTTGGTCTTCTGGCAGGGCTATCTCAGGAATTTCCTCCAGTTTTTTGATGAATTTCGGGACTTCTGGAATCAAACGTTTCTTCCCTTTCTATAAGAGCAATATTATAAATGCTTCTTCTGAAGATATTGGTGGTGTGGGAGAAGGCTCCCCACCCCTAGGCGCACTCATGGCAGCGGCTATGCTCCTCTGCAATCGCAAAACCCAGACGCGAATGCTGTGCCATCAGCAGCAGTGGCCGGAGGAGGGAGGCAGAGCCCAATTGCGGGGATGCCGAGAAGGATTGAGAGCTCGACAGCACGGGTGCCAGGCAGTGGGCCTGCAGATGGCCGCAGGGGCCGAGGAAGTAGGGGTGCAGGAGCTCCAATTCAGAACGCATGCGCAGATCACCTTGAAACTCAGCGCTGCCCTCCACTTTCATTCGAAGTGAAATATAGTATTAAACATAGGTTTGATCTAATGTGGTCATTGTATTAAATATAAATTTTTCTCTTAAAATATTTTTGTCTCAAAATGCTTTTGCCTTAAATATAAATTTTTTTCTTAAAATAATTTTGTCTTAAATTGTTTTTGTCTTAAATATAAAGTTTTGTCTTTAAATTTTTGTCTCAAACTACTTTTGTCTTAAATATAAAATTTTGTCTCAAAATATTTTCGTCTTAAATTATTTTTGGCTTAAATAGAAAGTTTTGTCTTAAAATATTTTTCTCTCAAACTACTTTTGTCTTAAAATATTTTTGTCTTAAACTATTTTTGTCTTAAATATAAAGTTTTGTCTTAAAATATTTTTGTCTCAACCTATTTTTGTCTTAAAGTCTATATTTAAGACAAATCAATTGATATTATTTTTTAATGTAAAATAACTAAAATAAAAAATGAGTTTTTGAGACAATAGAGCTCTTTTGTCTTAAAAAAGTGTCTCAAAAGTGCCCTTGGTGTAGTAGTGAAACTACAATACGTTGAGGATGTGACTATGTCCCGAGTCATCTAGTCCACCTCACAACTTCACACCTATTTCCTATGCCTATATTGGTCAATAAGAATGAAGTGAGAACCTTATAAACCTTATTTTACATAATGCAAGTATTCTTCACACTAGTGGCTTGTTTACAGACCAAAATTCTCATCTCATTCAAAGTCTTCTTGTCTCCCCAAATTCCTGAGCTCCTAGGTTTTGTCACTACCAACCTCTACTTTTAAGTTGAAGAAAATTGTTAATCCTTGTAAATAAGAGGACATGCACCAGACTTCATCATTTGACCATAAAAGGATCCACTTTCCATCCTCTTCAACATACGTTAAACTTCCTCATGAGTTCTTGTCGCTGGTAAAAACCTTCAGGAATTATACAGAAAATAGAAAGTTGATTACATGCTATAGAGATAACCACCACTTGGAGACAAAGCTTCAAGCCACATTCACAGAGAGGAATTAAAACACAGAGAATAAATTTAATTGCTATGCATATCCAAAGTAGAGAAAATTTTAGAAAGGATTACAATGGGTTCATTGTGCAAACCCTCTCTTGGCTATACAATACTTTTATAATTTTTCATTGTTGGGAAAATATCCTAACAAACTAAAGCTACCTGGAATCATTTTTTTATTAAATACTAAAAATGTGGAGCAGAAGTATTCTCTGAATAATATCAACAACTAAGTAGATTACATAAGAGACAACAATAATTAGTGACTTCACTAAGAGTCAAGTAGAACTCAACAGTATTGGACTGAACTCAAACTATGACACCTGTATTCACTATTATCACACCTAGTAGGTGGTTAGAATTAGTTTTCCAACACTTGCCCTTAATTACAACAACACAAATTTAAACTAAAGTTCTCCTAATCTAAGTTTTTGCTAGCCTTACAATTAAAAAAAATTGACATTAGTTGGATTTGTTTTTCTTTTCCTTTTCTTCCAAATTTTGTAGCCTTTGAATTCCTTAAACATTTTCTTTTTGTTGTAGGCTTCGAATTTTATTTTGTGGTGAAACACTTCCAATGTTCTAGGTTGTCCATGTCTATCATCTAGTTGTTCAAATGTAGGATTGTATGTGGATTGCTGCGACATGTCATCTTTTCTTATGTTCTTTTCATCAATATTTTGGTGCAACATAAGTCTATAATAAAAATTAATCTCCTCAGGACTCCAATATATGAGAATTCAATTAATGTTTTTATCATCCATGTTGTCTTCAACATTCATTTTTGCAACTTTTATGAAAACTTCATGAAGACATGGTGTTGTAAGCCATGCTTCAAGGAAATTTAATTCTTTTTCAAATTTTGTTGCTTGTTTTTGGTTGCTATTAACATCTACACACTCAAATCAAAGTTAAAATTAAAATCTTTTTAGAATCGTATTCATTCTGCTTTGCATGGATACATTTCTCTTCTTGTGCTTCCTTCTCTACATCTATCTCTTCCACTTATTTACTAACATGTGTTGCTACAAACAAATTGTCTTCCACTTGGTTTTCAACTCAAGTGGGCTTCTTTCACAAGATAATAGTTTATCAATAAGATGTTTTTGTGGGATCATATGCAACCATTCATCATTAGCCAATTATTCTTCATCAAACTTAACATCAACAAATTGAATTGTTGGATTCATCATAACATTGATTGTTTGATGTTTTTGTGGCATCATATGAAACCATTCATCATTAGCCAACTAGTATTCATACTTAACATCAACAAATTGAATTGTTGGATTCCCCATAACGTTGGCTACTTCAATGACAACTTCATTATCATCAACAAGCATTATTGATGGATTCACCTAATTTTCATCCACTTGTGGTTGTGCACAATGGGATTCAAGAGAATTTGTGTTCTTTATCTACTACTTCTGCAAATTCTTTAGAGTCATCATCTACTTGTGGCTGAGCATAGTGGGTTTCACGAGCATTTGTGTGTTATTTCTCTGTTTTTGGTAACATACGATCATCATTGTCATCCATTTTGAAATGTGATTCACCAAAATCTTCACCTTGTTGTAGATATGTTGTTATAGATCCACCTTCATCTTCAACTTGAATACTTGCCCTTACACCAAAATTACTCTCAAGGGTCTCCCAAGCCTCCTTGGCTGTCTTTGCATTTGCAACGAGGGGAAGAATGTTATAATATACACATTATTTTAGGCATTTCAATGATAAGACATTATTTTTCCTTTTCACTTCCAAATATTTCAAATAGTTCTTGAACATATCCAGTTGTCTCTTTGACCTTCCCAGCCTCTTGGATTTCGCCATTTCTTGAGCACTAGCTCATTGCGGATTAAGTAGCAAATCAAACTGCAAACATAGGAGCTTCTCCACTGTAAACTTCTAGCTCTAACAAGAATTGTTGTAGCAATGACACACAGTAACACCACATAGCAACAATGACTTAAGAATCTCAAATATATTCACTTTCAATTCAATATTTATGCAAATTTCTCACAAAAGAAACACTCGCAAAACCTTTTTTAATTTAATTAAAAAAACCTTTTACACATATATGAACAACAATTCCCTTTTTTTAATTTTTATAACTTTGAATGTTCTTTTTATTTTTGTGAATTAAAATAGGAATTTCAACAAAGCCAAAATTATATGATCCCTCTAAAACAATACAATTTGAGCCTTTAGAAATTACAATGAACGAATCTGTTTTAAAATAAATGAAAGCCCCCCTACCCCGCTTTTTTTTGAACAATACATTCCTTCATCCAAGGCATTTAAAAATTGGCCCAAAAGACTTTCATGCACACCTTTGACTCTACGCTAATTGGGCAACCTTGTTTTGAATGAACAAATTTTTCGTGTCTCGTAACTTTGATTGTTAGTGCCTCGTAACTTTAATTTTTGCGTCTTTTTTTTTATTATTATTGTAACACTACCATCAAATCTTCTGATATAGAGGTGTGCAATGTGATGCAGAAAAAATCAGGTAGTCTAATTTACCGGAGGAATTGCCCGAATGGTTATGGAAATTTCAGTTAGCTTAAGAGAAAATCTAGCAACGATTTTTGTAAATCCAAATTCTAGTTGTTAAACTTCAAAATTTTAGGTGTTCTAGACATTTTTAATGGTGTTGAGTCCATTTCCACCGTCAAAAACATGATTCAAACACTGCATCTACAAGGTTTTTTGAAAAAAAATTTGCCCATATTCTGGCCACTTTTGGCCATCCGAGCAATTCCTCTGCCTCGGTAGACAACTGCAAAAAATTCAATGCATGAATTTTTTCGTCGTCATCGCACACTCTCTCTTTTCACGAGTGCAATGAATCCCAACGTATTTTTTTTTAAGACAGAGACTGGTGATTTCTTCTTGCCCTTCAATGATTTTACAGTGTCACTAACACATTCTTTCTCCTTTGTGACTAGTCCTTGTTTTGATGGATTTTTTACAACTTCCAATTTTTTCCTTCATCCCATTTTTGGAACTTCTCTACCTCGCCTTCTTCACAATAGTGGCTTTCTTCTAACATCGGAGGTTTTTAGCTACCTTACATTCTCTGCTACTCTCTCAATGAGTTTTATGGAAACTGACACTCTTCCCTTAGATGCTCTCAAGGAGACTCATGAAACTTGTCTTTAATACCATGTTAAAGACTCAAAATGTGGAGCAATAGTACTCTTCTCAATATTATCAACAACTAAATAGATTACATACGAGACACATAGGAGACAACAATAATTAGTGACTTGGGTGAGACACAACTAGAACTCAACCGAGTTAGACTGAACTCAAACTAACTATGACATGTGGATTAACTATTATGACACCTACTAGATGGTTGGAATTAGTTTCTACAACATGTCTAAACTACCTACCATACCAGCTAGGCACTTGGAAAATTTGCAAACGCTGGAGCACTAGCTTGACAAACTAATAACATAATAGTTCCTAATTTTTCTAGAATGAGGACACTCAGCTTTACATCAAGATCCTACCATTCATTTGTCTGTAAGTTACAAATGGATTGAATTTCCTTTCCCCTTTGGAAATTTACATTACCCCTCTTGGGCCTTAAGCGAGATGCATTGCATAGAGTTGATGCTCTTACATCAGACTCCCTAGGCTAAAATTTTCCATTACCTCCTCATCATTTGTTTCAATTTGTTCACTCCACCTAGGGCCCATAAAAAAAAAAATTGTCCATGTATCTGACTATGTTGCTGCATCATGGATAGCCTCAATTTTCCTATATCCCAAATTTGATTTTATAGTTCCTGACATGAATTTTTGAAGTGGTTTTTTACACTCATCTGTATTGTGTTTCTGTTCTTCTCCTTTTTATGTCTCTTCTCTTGGAAGCCCTTTCCATTATATTCCACACTTTATCAATTCTTTATTTTAACTCTATTCAGGGTTGAAAGCTACAATCTTCCTCTTCTAGCTCTAGTTTTACACACAAAATATTTATCATTTGATTTATTAATCTCTCGTCCTTTTAAGGGTGTCATCACTTTCTAGGAATTTTTCATTTAAGCGTTGTTATTCATTTCCTTTAGTATTCTCAATTCCATCTCCATAAGTCGATTCTTCCTTACTTACTTCAACATTAAATTTTGACAATTGTTTTCCTAGAATTTCATTCTTTGACCGTGCATGGCCTTCACTTGAATTTCCCAAGTGAAAAAATTTAGTTTACTCCCTTCTATTAACATATTTCAAACTCTATCCTACTTCAATTCCTTAGAAAGACATTCCTTCACTGTCTTCTATACTTGGGACAGCTTCAAATGGTTGTCTGATTCCAACACATATAAAGTTTGCAATCAGGCACCGATTATAAGACTTAAAAGCATAAGGTCCTATGCCCTTAAGACCATAAGTTTGAAACTGGGACTTAAAGGCATAAAGTTGTATGCTTAATCACTTTACGAATTTTGAATAAATATTAAAAAAATATATATATTATTAAACATAATATTTAAAAAAAAACATTTCACATTTCATTCATATCCAATAACATAAAGATTAATCTATTAAAACATATTTGCTCAAATCTTTGGAGTCATAGTATAAGAGGATACGAGCAATATGAAAACAAATCACATCACTAATTCTAGATTTACAATAATCTCACCCTTATTATCTATCTAATTTAATAATAATCAAACAATTAATATTTTTTTATTAATTTCGTATAAATAATTTTAAAATTTTTTACATTTTCTTTTTATATAAAAACTCTTTATTTTTTATTGGTAATTATGAAATAAAAATTATTTTTGCCGTTATATTTTCAAAATTTTAGCGGTTATATTTTAATTTTAATGTATGTTCTATTGTTTCACATCAAACATCCAATTTAATTTATTTTTTATATATTCATGCCTTTCTCTTCGATAAAGTCACTTCATAATCATTTGAAAAGTCACATCGACTGGATTATATTTTCTATGGGTATTCTATCATGCGAAAGTGATCGGCATGTGAACAGAATATTAACGATGCCTAATAAGATGAAATATCTGGTAGCCCATTACGATGATAGTATTATGTACAACACTTTTTTTACCTTATTTTTTATATATTCATGCCCTTCTCTTCGATAAAGTGGTGGCCTGGGTGCAGGCGATATGGACAACCTCTCAAACCTGGCTACAATTTCATCAGTATCAAGCCAAATTTCTCTCTCTACTTCAATTGGCATATCAGTCATTTATCTGATAGCTTCATGGATTTTCACCTGATCGCACAACCCTTGCTAATTGGCTAATAGGCCTTTATTCCTATCGTAACTGTAATTTCAAAAGAATTACCCAAAAACAATATCAACGGGCTTTTGGTATGGAATTCATACAATACACTATCGAGGCTTTTATATTCCAAGTTTTGCGTTATATGCAATATACACTATCAGCATATGTAATGCCCTTCCTTCGTCCTTTTTCTGATGCGATAATCAGAAATCGCTATCGACGGTCTCCAAAGCACCACTACTTGGTTCGTCCCACCTCCAGGTTTGCGATGCGATCATCCTCACGGACCCGACACCTCTCTCCACCCTTATCTATAATGTTTTGGTTTCAGAATGTCGGGGTTTCGCACTTCGGTAGTTCCAAAGGCTCTCTACTCTGCTTGCGCTTCTCCAATGTGATATTGGTTCGAACCGATACGGGCATGAACCAAATCCAATAAAGTTTCAAGTTTGGAATAGTGTTCCACTTAAGAAAATATCATGATTTCTCTCTGTAAATAGAGTTTGCCCACAGAACTCTGTAAACAACTTAGAAAGACTGCACGTGACAATATGGAGGGAAAGTGATCCTAAAGGCTTCAGTCAAGCATCACTTTGCAAGAATAAGGTGAATTATCCATTTTATAACTCAGAAGAAAGAAATTTAATAGATACACGCATATCATTATTAATTAGTAGAAGACCATTAATTTAGATAAACAGAGAGAGAAGTTCAAGGGATAATGCTTCTGGGCACCACTCTTCTATGAGAGTCTCGTTGTCTCTTATTTATAAATAATGGATAAAGCCTTCTCACCATTATCCTTTACAAAAGCATGCTTTACATAGAATGATTTAAAGTGTAAAGCTTTATTACAACTTATCCATAAGCAATATAATTAGCATGTTTTATTCTTAATTCTACTCTATCTTGAACTAGAAAAGCATGGAAATTGCTAGCTAAAGGACCCCACTCCCTTGCTTGTAGATTTTTTTGGACTTTTGGAATATGTTTGAAGACTTTTTCCCTCTAAGTCACATGCTCCCTCATCAGACTCCTGAGGACAAGATTCTCCATGGGCTCCAATCCATGAGTTCATCTACAGAACTGCTCAGTTTCTGTAGCATGTCTTCTGTAACCCAAGTAGCTTCAGCAGTCGGTTGATCCTTACACTTTACCAAATACTGGAAGTACTCTTGCCCCCTTCTTTTCTTAAACACTTTCTTGTCCAGAATTCTTTCTAACTGCATCTCTTTTGTTGTGGGTAACTGTTTTACCCAGTCAATCTCGCGGTTCTCTTGATCTTGTCCTGTATCATCTGTAGTTCCACTTTCATACTTGTACAAGTCTACAACATTAAAAACTGGTGATATCCCAACATCAAGGGGTAACTCAATCTCATAAGAATTTGTTGAGAATTTCCTCAATACTTTGCATGGTCCAATTTTCTTGAATTTCAATTTATTATACTCCCTCTTTGGAAATCTCTCCTTTCTAAGATGTGCTAAAAAAAAATCCCCAACTTCAAATTTCACCTCTCTTCTTCTCATGTTTGCTCTAGTTTTGTATTAATTCCTCAACACTTCTCATCTCTTCTTTTCCCAAATTTATTAATTCAGATATTCCCTTTGGATGCATTCCATAAACAATATCGAATGGACTCTATTCTGTGCTCCTGTTAGGTGAGTCATTATATGCATACTCAGCTTGTGCTAACACTTGATCCCATTGCTTTGGATGTTCTGTAGTAAGGCTCCTTAAAAGATTGCCTAAACTCTTGTTCACCACTTCAGTCTGTACATCAGTTTTTGGATGATAGGCAGAACTAAAACTTAACTTAGTTTTCAGCTTCTTCCATAATGTCCTCCAGAAAATTCCAACCAATTTGGAATCCTTGTCTGAGACAATACTTTTGGGCAATCGAAGCAATCGTATAATCTCCTTAAAAAACAAATTAGCCATGTGAGAAGCATCACTAGTTTTATAACATGGAATAAAGTGTGGCATTTTTGAAAATATGTCCACTACAACAAAAATTGAATCATTACCTCTTTGAGTCTTTGGTAAGCCCAACACAAAATCCATACTTACCATATCCCAAGGCCTATCTGGAATTGGTAATGGGATATACAAACCTGTGTTTTGGCTCCTTCCCTTTGCATATTGGTAGACTTTGCAAGTTCTCACATACTTCTCCACTTTAGATTTCATTTTCGGCCAGAAATAAAATCTGTTTAGCTGTTCAAAAGTCTTTTCTACACCAAAATGTCTTGCAAGTCCTCCACTATGTTTATCTTTGATTAAATTCTCACTCATTGAGCAGTTTGGTATGCATAGATGATTTTTCTTAAATAACATTCCATCTTGTAGGAAGTAATCCAACCATCTACTTCTATCCATCAAAATAGGATTTTTACAGGCCTTAAATGCCTCTTTAAAATATGAATTAGTCTCATATAATTCCTTAAGAAAATCAAAACCCAACACTTGGATTTGACTCTCTTGAAGAAAAACATTTCTCCTACTTAAGGCATTTGCAACTTTATTTGATTGGCTATTTATATGCTTCAAAACAAAATGGAAAGCTTGAAGATATTCTACCCATTTAGCATGTTTCTGACTGAGCTTTGGCTGCTGCATTATAAACTGTAATGCATGGTTATCTAAATAAAGAATAAATTCTTTTGACATTAAATAATTCCTCCATTTCTTCAATGACTGCACAATTGCGCATAGCTCCTTATCATAGGAAGAATACTTCTTTTTGGAATCATTTAGATTTTCACTAAAATAAGCTATTGGTCTATCTTATTGGCGTAAAATGCCTCCAATTGCTTCTCCACTCGCATCACACTTTACTTGAAAGGGTTTGTTAAAATCAAGCAGAACCAAAATAGGTTTTTCAGTGATTTTCTTCTTTAACAGCTGAAAATTCTTTTCTGCTTCAGCGGTCCATCTAAACGGTTGTTTATCCTTCCTTATGGTCTCAATAATAGGTGCATTAATCTTACTAAAATTCTTGATGAATTTTCTATAAAAGCTAGCAAGACCATGAAAACTCCTTACCTCAAAAACACTCTTGGGTGAAGGCCACTCCATAATTGCCTTGACCTTCTCTGGATCCATCTTCAGCCCTTGAGTAGAAATAATAAATTCCAAGTACACTAGTTCTTCTTTCATGAATGAACACTTCTTCAAATTCAGCAATCTTTTTTCTTGTTGCAGCCTTTGTAAGACATAATTTAAATGCCTCACGTGCTCCTCCTTAGACCTGCTATAGACTAATATATCGTCCAGATATACTATTACAAACATGCCAATGAACTCTTTAAGAACTTCATTCGTGAGTCTCATAAATGTACTTGGTGCATTTCACAACCCAAAAGGCATTACTCTTGACTCATATAGTCCCTCATTTGTCTTAAAAGCGGTTTTCCACTCAACCCCTTCTCTTATCCTTATCTGATGATAACCACTTTTAAGATCTAGTTTTGAAAAATATTTTTCTCCACTCAAGAAATCCATTAAATCTTCAATTCTAGGTAATGGAAATCTGTACCTGATTGTGATTTTATTCATGGCTCTTGAATCTGTACACATTCTCCAACCTCCATCTTTCTTTGGGCTCAACATTGTTGGTACTACACAAGGGCTCAAGCTTTCTCTGATGAGCCATTTGTCAAGCAATTCTTGTACCTACTTTCTAACTTCTTCATTTTTTGTAGGAGCTATTCTATAAGCTACTTTGTTAGGTAGACTTGCTCCAGGTATCAAATCTATATGATGACTGATTCCTCTAATGGGTGGTCATTCATTAGGCAAATCATCAACAATAATATCATGATATTTCTCCAACATTTCTTGAATTTCAATGGGTAAATCTGAAACTTTAGTAGAAGTCATTATTACCTTGGGCTTGCAAATTACATAAAAAATTTCCTCATTTTCTTCAATCTTCTTCAAATATTCCTTTCCTCCCAGTAATAGAGTTTTTGGATCAGTCTTCTTTCCTCGTACGTCTTCTTCTTGCAGAGGTGACAACGTATGATTGACACCATCCTTTCCAAACTTGTATGTGTTTCTTTTCCCATCATGGATGGCCCCTCTGTCATATTTCCAAGGTCTTCCAAGCAATATGTGACACACATCCACTGGCATCACATCACAAATAATTTTATCTTTATACTTTCCCACCTAAAATTCCACTTCACACTATTCATTCACCAATAGTTGATGTCCCTTTTGCAACCATGACACCTTGTAAGTTTTTGGATGTTTCATTGTCTTCAGCTTTAATTTCTCTACCACTTATGTAGAGACCAAATTATCAGTGTTGCCACTATCAATGATCATCTGGCAACATTTCCTTTGGACTTTACACACTGTCTTGAATAAAATCTTCATTTGTGATAGTTCAGCCATCTCCTTTGCTGGCTTGAGAAGAACTTTATTAACTACCAAAGATTCTCCTCTCTATGGTATATTTTCTTCTTCTGCTATTGCTACCACTGGTGCTTCTCCCTCAACTGGAGAAACAATTGCATTCCTGTAATTTGTTTTTTTATTCTATGAGAACTCAAAATCTCTATGTCCCAGCTTGTTACATTTGTAACATCTTATTTCTTTGCCTCTTCCTCTCCCTCCTCTTCCTCTAGAAAACCTCCCTTTGCATCTTGCATCACCTCCTGTGGGTGCATGCTAGGTTGAGCTACTACTAGCTCCATCGTTAGGTGATGTAGGTCTTCCTCTACCACCTTGACTTCCCCTTCCTCGGAAAGTACCTCTCCCTTTGGCAGACTGTTTCCTTGTGATTTTTTCTTCAGCTTTCAGTGCTATCTGATAAGCTTCCTCTATTGTTTTAGGAGACAATAGACTTATCTCATCTTGAATGTCCATCCTGAGGCCATTCATATGTCTAGCCACCTTCTCATCTGTATCTTAGGCTTCTCCAGCACTTATGCTTACCTTATAGAACTCCTCTGTGTATTCTTTCACTGTCAAAGATCTTTGTCTAAGATTTTGCATTTATCTAAACAAAGTTTGCTAATAATTACTTGGCAAAAACTTAGCTCTTAGCTTTATTATGATCCGACTCCAATTCTTGATTGGTTGCTTGCCAAGTCTCTTCATTTATGCCTGCACACCATCCCACCAAAGTGTTGCGTGGCCTTTTAGTTTGGTGACAACAAACTTCACTTTCTTCTCATCTTTTGTTTCTTCATAGTCAAAGAATTTCTCCATGCCATTAATCCAGTCTATTAATTCTTCTGGATTTAGTCCTCCTTCATATATTGATACCTCGATCTTTGGCCTGGCTGTGGATCTCAACACTGACTAAAAGAAACTCATCTCAAGAGTAATTGCTACAGCTTCCTTCTCTACAGCTTCAACCTCAGGTTCACTAACATCTCCATCATCTATGTTCCTGCCTGTTGTTCATGCATCCAATCTAGCTTGCATCTATTGCACAGCTTCCATTACTTTAGTGTTTGTAACAGGTTGCCCTCTTCCACCACGTCCTCGCCCTCTTCTAAATCTAAAACCCATAGCAACTTTCCTTCTCCTACTTCTGAGATTCAATCCAATGTCAGTTGGCTACTCCGATACCAATAATGGTGGCCTGGGTGTAGGTGATATGGAAAACCTCTCAAACCTAGCTACAATTTCGTCAATATCAAGCCAATTTTCTCTCTCAGCTTCAATTGGTGTATGAGTCATTTAACTGACAACTTCATGGATTTTCCTTCAATCTCCACAACCATTGTTATTTAACTAATAGGCCTTTGTTCCTATCGAAACTATAATTCCAAAAGAATTACCCAAAAACACTATTGGCGAGGTTTTAGTATGGAATTCATACAATACACTATCAGCGCTTTTATATTCCAAGTTCTGCGTTATACGCAATATACACTATCGGCATGCGTAATTCCCTTCCTCTGTCCTTTTCCCAATGCGATAATCGGTAATCGCTATCAGCGGCCTCCAAAGAACCACTATTTGGTTCCTCCCGCCTCCAGGTTTGGGATGTGATCGTCCTCGTGGACCCGACACCTCCTTCCCCCCTATCTATAATTTTTTGGTTCCGGAATGTCGGTGTTTCACACTTCGGTAGTTCCAAAGGCTCTCTACTCCACTTGTGCTTCTCCAATGCAATATTGGTTCGGACCGATATGGGCATGAACCAAAGCCAATAAAGTTTCAAGTTTGGAACAGTGTTCCGCTTAAGAAAATATCATGATTTCTCTGTGTAAACAGAGTTTTCCCACAGAACTCTGTAAACGACTTAGAAAGCCTGCACGCGCCGATATGAAGGGAAAACGATCCTAAAGGCTTCAGTCAAGCATCACTTTGCAAAAATAAGGAAAATTATCCATTTTCTAACTCAGAAGAAAGAAATTTAATAGATACACGCATATCATTATTAATTAGCAGAAGACCATTAATTTAGATAAACGAAGATATAAGTTCAAGGGATAATGCTTCCGGGCACCACTCTTCTCTGAGAATCTCATTGTCTCTTATTTATAAATAATGGATGAGGCCCTCTGGCCATTATCCTTTACAAAATCATGCTTTACATAGAATGATTTAAAGTGTAAAGCTTTGTTAGAGCTTATCCATAAGCAATATAATTAGCATGTTTTATTCTTAATTCCACTCTATCTTGAACTATAAAAGCATGGAAATTGTTGGCTAAAGGACCCCATTCCCTTGCTTGTAGATTTTTTTGGACTTTTGGAATATGTTAGAAGATTTTTTCCCTCTAAGTCACATGCTCCCGGATCATAAAGTCACTTCATAATCATTTCAAAGTCACATCGACTTGATTATATTTTCTCTGGGTATTCTATCATGCAAAAGTGATCGGCATGTGAACAGAATATTAATGATGCCCAATAACTTGAAATATCTAATAGCTTGATATGACAATAGCATTCTGTACAAAACTTTTTCAGGATGAGATTGATTGTTTTGATTTTAATAAGCTGTATAGTAGTGAGTATACTGGTGAGTATCTGTGACTTAGTTTAAATATAGTTAAGCTAAAGTAAAAATTTATGAAATTTGTTAAAATGTAATGTTATGTATTAAATAAAATGAAACCGATTGGTGAGCTCCATGAAAGAGAGTCTTAACTAGGAGAGTCTGGCTCTGCAGAACACTCTACATTGTCCATGTACATCACACATTAAATATCAATCATGTTTTTAGGGAAGTTAGAACCATACCCTAAGAAATAGAAACTAATTGCTATCCTGAGGTACCGTGAACCAATTCACTCTTCTAGGATATTCTCCGTTATCTTTAACACTCCCCGTTAATGGAGAAGAGGTTCACAAATATTCCTAACATCTCCCTAAACATTTCAAGCTTAATCCTGCCAAGAGGCTTAGTGAAAATGTCTACAACATTATCACATGTATTACAATATACCAAATGGATTTCTTTTGATTGCACTTTCTCCCTGACAAAGTGGAATTGTGTATCAATGTGTTTAGTGTTCTTGTGAAACACTGGATTATTAGCAAGTTTGATTGAACTCTGGTTGTCGCATCTAATTGTTGTTGCATCTTTCTATTCTTCCCCGATATCGTGGAGAAGTCTCCGCAACCAAACTGCCTCACACATTGCTGCACACATAGCTTGATAATCTACTTCTGTTGAATACAAGGAAATTGTGTTTTGTTTCTTGTTGCTCCATGTAATTACCCCAGATCCAATGCTGAATGCATAGCCTATTATGTATATGCGATCGTCTACATTTCCAACCCAGTTTGAATCTGTAAATCTTGTCAATCTAACATAAGAGGAATCAGTATAAATAATACCATAATATACAGTACCTTGTAGATGCCCCAAAACACATTTCGTTGTATTCTAATGACTCTCAAGTGGCTTGGACATGTATTGACTTAACACACTGACTGCATAAGCCAAATATTGTCTAGTAGTGGTTAGGTAGATTAAGATCCCAACCAGTTGTCTCTAAATTGTTGCATCTGCCTTTTTAGAGCCATCCTCACTCTGAAGTTTAATGTTTTGCTGTAATGGTACTATTGTAGCCTTACACTGATCCACTCTAAATCTTTCTAGTAGACCTTTGACATAATTACCCTCGGACAAAATTTTTTTTCCTGAATCTTTCCAGATCTCAAGACCCAAACTGTATCTTAATTCACCAAGGTCCTTCATTTCGAGCACCTGTGACATTTATTGCTTGATTTCTTTGATTAGAGAAATAGAATCACCTATAATAATTTAATCATCTAAATAAAAAGAAATCAACACTATGTGCCCATGTTCACCTTTCATGGTATATAGATTGAGGTCGTTTTTACTTATGTTGTAGCCAAGTTGCAGAAAAAATGAATCAATCTTTTCATACCAGGACCTAGCTGCATGCTTTAGTCCATAAAGAGATCTATTTAATCTACAGACTAAATGTTCTTTTCCTTTCTGTACAAACCTTTCAGGTTGCTCTAAATAAACCTTCTCTTTCAGTTCTCCATTTAAAAATGAAAACTTTACATCTAGTTGGTGAATCATGCAATTTTTCTTAGTAGCTAAAGCAATCAATATTCTAATGGTATTTAGTTTAGCTACAGGGGCAAAGGTTTCCTCATAGTCAATGCCTTCCTTTTGTGAATACCCCTTTGCTACCAATCTAGTTTTTAATATATCTATGGTTCCATATGCATTAATCTTGGGTTTATACAACCATTTACAACCTATGGTTTGTTTCCCTCGACAATGTTGAACCAACTCTTAAGTGTTGTTCCTGATTATAGATTCATATTCCTATTCCATAGTTGTTTTCCATTCACTACATTCATTTGCTTCCTTATAACTAGAAGGTTCAACAACATTCATCACACTAGTTATAAAAGCATTTTCCCTATATCTTGCAGGTAATTGAGCTTTCCTACCTGATATCCTGAGTGGTGGGGTAGCTTCAAACTGTTGGGTCCCTATAATACTAGTGATTACCCCATTACTATTGTAGTTGTACCCATTATTAATATTTTTGTGCCCCTATTATCCCCATATTGTTATTACTGTGCCCCATAGAATCCGTCTATTGTTATTTTTGTGGCTTTCTATTATTATTGTTAGGTTGGCTGGGTTATATTGTGACTCCTTATACTCCTATATATAGAAAGGAGGTTTTGTGTCATTTGAATTATCCAAGAATTGTTCATTTATGTAATTTAAAGGAGGTTGCCCCCTTGAAGAGGCTGAATTCTAAGGTGTTGATCTATCTTTTCCATCTTTTTCTTGAGCTGGTTTCATAACATTTGGTATCAGAGCTTTGGATTCTAGGGTTTCACTGCTCCAAACAGGTCATCGTGGAATTTTCGCTAGAACTTTGTTTCTACAATGTTTCAGAAGATAAAAAAAAAACCCATTTGAGAAGACATCGTGCTGAATCTTGAGACCACGGTTTAGAGCTTTTTGCACTATATTTGCGGAGATATGATCTGAGGAAGTTGGTCTTTTTGCAGACTCCTGAATTACATTCCAAACAGGTGACCTGGGGAAAATCGTCATAACTTTTTCTCTGAGCATCAGATTGAAATTTCATAAGAAGATACAGAAAGAGGACAGAAAACCGTTTCTTGTGTATCTTTTTCAAAGCCAAAGGTTGAAACAAGGACACATGGCATGTCGTACAAGTTCGCTCTACTGAACTAGTGTATAATCAGGTCACTGTGGGAGATTTGACATAACTCTTCCTTGGAGAATCCAATTGGGATCAAACTGGTGGCATTGGAAAGAGGACGCATAGGGCTACTACAGGTCACAATTTCAGAACTGGATGATCAGAAATTACAAAGATACATCAGAGGCAATATCGAGCTCCTACAAAGTAAAAAAAGGTGTGTAGATTTTTTTAAATTTTTGCTTAAGCTTTGTTTGAAAAATTATTTTGAAGGAATTCAAAGGGCATAGTAGAGCATTGTTATCAGTAACGGATGCCCAGAGGAAAGAAAATGCAAACACCTAGTTAGCAACCTGAAATCAGTAGCATGACTCATGAAGAAGAGGAAGAAATGCTACATGATATATCAAAATTACAAGACCAAGTGCAACAAATATCAGTCTCACAAAAGCTAACAGAAGCTAAGATAAATGGAATGTAATCTAAGATAAAGGGTGTGGAAGCTAAGATGAATGGCATGGAAGCTAAGATGGATGATTGGAAGACAGATTTGAAGACAAACATGGAATAATTGAAGATAAATATGAATAAGTTGCTACAAGAAATGGTCACTAATGGTGAAAGGGTAGTAAAGGAAACTCATGATGAGAACAAAAGAAATGTTAATCATGATTCCATAGACCCTAATGTTGGATCGAAGACCCACCATATTCCAAAAATTGATATGAGGAAGTTTGACGGCAAGGATTCCACAACATGGATATTACAGAAGGAGCAATTTTTTGATCTCAATAATGTGCAAAACACACAAAAGGTACGTATTGCAGCTTTATATTTGGAACCAAATTAGTTTGTATGGTATGAATGGCTTTGCTCTCGTAAACAAATTATCACTTGGGCAATTTTTAATGAAGAATTGACAGCACATTATGAGGATACAAAAAGAAACACTTTTTTTAGCCAATTGATAAGTCTCAAACAAAAGGGTTCAATAATGGAGCACATTGAGGAGTTCCAAAAATTGAACCTAAGGGTAAAAAATATTCCAAAGGAGCATAGGATTGATGTGTTCATAGGGACTTTAAAGGATAATATCCAACATGACGTTCGCCTTTGGGAACCTGATTCATTAGAGGAGGCATTCAGGTTAGCAAGAAAAATGGAAAGCAAAATTATGGAAACCAGGAAGCACACCACTCACAACTATAAAGATGGAAGTGTTGTTGCCCCTAGTCTTCCACAACCTATAAGGTTGACACCACAACAATTGGAAGAAAAAAGAGCAAAAGGGCTTTGTTACAGTTGTGATAGCAAATACACTAAAGGTCATAAGTGTGCTGAGAAGAAATTATTCTACCTAGATTGTGAAGAGGAAGAAGAAAAGGAGCAAGAAAGGTCAAAAGAAGAGGATGTACTCCAGGAACAAAGCCTAGATAAAGAAGAAATGAATCCAACCATATCTTTAATGCATTGGCGGGAATTACCACTCCTCAAACCATCAAGATAGAAGGACAAATCAAGAAAAAAAAGGTAATAGTGTTGATTGATTCAGGAAGTACCCACAATTTTATTCATTGTAAGGTAGAAAATGAATTGAATTGCTTCTTATATCCAACACCAAAGTGTCAAGTGATGGTTGAAAATGGAGGAACAATAAATTGCTCGAGAAAGTGCCATAATATCAAGCTATCCATGGGAGAATATGTATTGACTAGCCCAATGCTTTTCATTCCAATGGGAGGCGCTGATGTTGTACTAGGAGTCCAATGGCTAGAATCCTTGGGTACAATAGCTTTTAATTTTCAAAGAACTTTTCATGAAATTTTCTGTGGAAGGAAAGGAAGTTGAATTAAGGGGTATTGCAGGGAAACCGGGAAAGATAATCAGCTCTAATGGTATGACAAAGCTTATAAAAAAGGAACAAAGAGGTGTAATTGCACAATTATGTTCGCTAGATGTTTCCACATTGGAATCATCTATTTATCCAGATCTCCAAAAAGTCTTGGACAATCATTCCAAGGTATTTGAGACTCCCAAAGGTCTCCCACCTATTCGTGATCATGTTCATGCTATTCATTTGATTCGAGGAAGTGTTCCTCCAAACATCAGGCCGTACAGATATCCCTATGCCCAAAAGAGTGAAATTGAACGTATGGTTGCAGAAATGCTAGAGGTTGGTATAATTCAACCGAGTCAAAGTTCTTTCTCTACTCCAGTAGTATTGGTGCACAAGAAGGATGGATCATGGCGCATGTGTCTGGATTATAGGGAGCTCAACAAGCTCACTATTAAAGATAAGTTTCCCATTCCTATCATTGATGAATTACTGGATGAATTGCATGGATCAATTTACTTCACCAAGTTGGATCTTCATTCAGGATATCATCAAATCAGAATGAAGACTGAAGACATTCTGAAAACAACATTTAGAACTCATGAGGGTCATTATGAATTTTTGGTCATGCCTTTTGGCCTTACCAATGCACCTTCAACATTTCAAGGTTTGATGAATTCAATTTTCAAACCATTCCTTAGAAAATTTGTGTTAGTGTTTTTTGATGATATACTAATCTACAGCAAGTCTTCGAAGGATCATGTTGAACATGTTTACAGGGTACTACAACTATTGGAGGAGAAACAATTATATGCAAAAAGATCCAAATGTTTCTTTGGAGTACAAGAGGTGGAATATCTGGGTCATATTGTATCTCATGAAGGAGTTAAGGTAGACCCTAGGAAAATTAAAGCGAGGATTTCTGCGAGGATTTCTTGGGGTTGACAGGGTATTATCGCAAGTTTGTTAAGAATTATGGGAGAATAGCCGCACCTCTAACAACATTATTGAGGAAAGCATGGACTTGAAAAGCAACAAATGCATTTGAACATCTTAAAGAGGCAATGTGCCAAGCACCGGTATTAGCTACACCGGACTTCACAAAAACATTTGTTATGGAATGTGATGCTTTAGGAAATGGAATTGGTGCTGTTTTAATGCAAGATGAAAGACCCATTTCTTTTGAAAGTCGTCCAATCAAGGGAAAGTTTTTACACAAAGCTATTTATGAGAAGGAAATGTTGGCAATACTCCATGCACTTAAGAAATGGCAACCCTACCTAATGGGAAGACACTTGAAGGTAAATATGGATCATGATAGCCTTAAATACTTTTTAGAACAAAGATTATCCTCTGAAGAGAAACAAAAGTGGGTCACAAAGATGTTGGGTTATGACTTTGAAATCATCTACAAAAAAGGGAAGCAAAATGTGGTGGCAGATGCACTCTCAAGAAAGGATGAGGATGTGGAAGCATTGTTGTGCGCCATTTCTATTATCCAACCAGATTGGATAAGCGAAGCAAGGGAGGAATCGAAGAATGACGAAGAAGTGTGGGCACTTATTCGAAAGTTACAACACGATTCCAGTATGTCCGATACATTTAGCTGGAAAAATGATTTGTTATGGTACAAAGATCGCTTATACCTCTGTAAGAATTCCCAGCTAAAACACAATATTCTTATGGAATTGCACACTTCTCCCTTAGGAGGGCACTCAGGATTTTTAAAAACTTACCACAGGGTTAAGAATGAATTTTTTTGGGATGGCCTTAAATCAGATATTCAAAAGTTTGTGGCAGAATGTTTGGTTTTCCAACAAAATAAAGTTGAAACAATTAAGACACCGGGTCTATTACAACCTTTATCCATTCCAAGCCAACGTTGGGAGGAGGTTTCAATGGATTTTATCACAGGTTTACCCAAGTCTGAGGGAAAGAGTGTCATCATGGTGGTAGTTGACAGACTTACCAAGTATGCACACTTTTGTGCATTATCACATCCAGTTAAAGCCAGTACAGTTTCCACTGCATTTATGGAAACAATTCAAAAGCTACATGGAAACCCAAAGATTATTGTAAGTGACAGAGATCCCATTTTCACTGGAAATTTTTGGACAAAATTATTTTCTTGTCTTGGTACTGAGTTAGCTCATAGCTCATCTTATCATCCTTAATCTGATGGGAAAACTAAGATAATAAACAAGTGTTTGGAAGGATATCTTCGTTGCTTTGTATCTTATAAACAAACACAATGGGTCAAATGGTTGCCTCTGGCTGAATGGTGGTATAACACTTCCTTCCATACAACAACAAAAATGACCCCATTTATGGCACTTTATGGGTATCAGCCACTATCCATCACATCATATTTAAGAGAAAATTCTAAGGTTCAAGCAGTGGAACATCACATCGAACAACAACAACAAGTCCTCCAACTCTTAAAGGATAACCTCATTTTGGCATAGAATAGAATGAAACAACAGGTAGATCAACATCATAGCGAAAGAAGTTTTGATGTAGATGATTGGGTATTCCTACGGCTACATCCATATAAGCAAATGTCCCTCAAGCAAGCTAAGAAGGATAATAAATTATCACCAAAGTATTATGGTCCATAGAAGGTGTTGCAAAATATTGGTACTATGGCATACAAATTTTAGCTTCCTGCAGCTTCTCAATTGCACCCAGTTTTCCATGTTTCATGTTTAAAGAAGGTTATAGGCGACAAGCTCCCAGTTCAAACAATATTTCTAGAACTTAACGAGGAAGGAAAAATTATACTGGAACCGGAAGCAGTCACAGAAACAAGAACTCAACAACTATGAAATCGATCAATTTCGGAGTATCTTATCAAGTGGAAGAACTTATCCGCTGAAGATTCCACATGGGAGGATGAGAATTTTATACAGAAACATCCAGAACTTCTCAAGCATTGAGGACAACACTTTTTTGAAGGAGAGGGGCATGTTGGGTCCCTATAATACTAGTGATTACCCCATTACTATTGTAGTTGTACCCCTTATTAATATTGATGTGCCCCTATTATCCCAATATTGTTATTATTGTGCCCCATAGAATCCCTCTATTGTTATTTTTGTCGCTTTATATTGTTAGGTCGGTTGGGTTATATTGTGATGCCTTATACTCCTATATATAGAAAGGAGGTTTTGTCATTTGAATTATCCAAGAATTGTTCATTTATGTAATGTAAAGGAGGTTGCCCCCTCGAAGAGGCTAAATTCTAAGGCATTGATCTACCTTTTCTATCTTTTTCTTGAGCTGGTTTCATAACACAAACCTTGTATGATCATCATTTTCTTTTCCTTCCTGCTGCTGCTACTGCTACTGTATATGCTGTTGTTGTTGTTGTATCTGTTGCTACTCATCTTCTGCCTTTTTCTATTGATCCTGATTATTTCATGTTTCTTCACTTTCTTCTTCTATCAAGAATGGAATATCCCATTCCTCATTGCACTTATTAGATTCTTCATGATCCTGCTCATGGAATATGACATCTCTACTAACAAAAATCTTGTGAGTAGAGG
Organism: Pinus tabuliformis; assembly: GCA_031772625.1. Classification (NCBI taxonomy): domain Eukaryota; kingdom Viridiplantae; phylum Streptophyta; class Pinopsida; order Pinales; family Pinaceae; genus Pinus; species Pinus tabuliformis. The sequence goes on along the minus strand of CM062805.1, from coordinate 1,249,702,149 downwards.
GATTAAATAATCTATAAACTTTATATTGTGAACAATACCTTATAAAGGTACATCTGATGGCTTTAAAATCTAGTTTTCTTCTGTCTTCCTTTGGAATATGGGCAAATGCTTTTGACCCAAACACTCGTAAATGTTTTACTACAGGTTTAAATCCATATGGTGGTTCATAGGGAGTTTTAAACTCAAGACTCTTTGTAGGACTCCTATTTTTCAAATAAACTGCAGTATTCAATGCTTCAGCCCAAAAACCATTCGAAAGATCCTTACCTTTTCACATGCTCCTAGCACATTCCGCCAATGTTCTATTATTACTTCCCATTACTCCATTCTGCTGGGGAGTATGGGGTACTATGAATTACTGTAATTTTCCATGCTCTTTAGAATACTTGATAAGCTCATCATTCCTGTATTATCCCCCTTGATCGGAGCGAAGAATTTTTATATGCTTCCATGTTTGCTTTTCAATCATGTTTCTGAACTGCTTAAAGTATTCAAATGTGTGACTTTTCTTACTCAAAAAATATACCCAAGAAAACTGTATGCAATCATCAATAAACAATAAAAAATACAGTGCACGTCCTAATGACTTTGTTTGCATGGGTCCACAAAGATCTGTGTGCACTAATTCAAGTATGTCCCTCTGTTTCTTCTCTAGTCGAATAGGGAATTCCTCTCTATGCATCTTTCCTAATGTATAAGCATCACAATCATTATGCACTTGTTTTAACATAGGAAGATCTCTTACCATTTCCTTTTTCTGAAGTAACAAAAAATCATTGTAGTTGATATGACTAAATCTCTGATGCCATGGCTCTTCTGTAGTCAAATTTACTAATGTCAAAGCTCGAACTAGTGCTGGTCTTACATCCAATTTGTACAAACCTCCTGTTCGAATTCCTGTAGCAATATTCTTCATGCCATTTAACAGATCTTTAAAATAACAATTAGATTTAAAAAATTCAAATTTAAGATCTTGATCTGTAATCATGGATATAGAAATCAAGTTATTTGTTACAGTGGGCACATACATGACATTATGAATTTGTCTTATAGTACAATTAGGTAAAATGACAGAAATTTTCCCACACCCTTTGATCTGATAACTTCTATCATCACCTAGGTAGATTTGTACTCCACCATTGATTTATTTAAAATCTTTGAACAATTGTTTGTTCCCTATCATATGTGTTGATACTCCTGAATCTACATACTAGATGTCTACATCAACATTCTCATCAAACTCTGCCATGAACAATTTAAAGTTCTGCACATGGCTGTCATTTGCGAGATGACCTGCATGTCTCTTATGGTTCTACTGTTGTTCATGATATTTCTTCTTCCTACACTCCTTAGCTATATGACCAAGTTTTCCACAATAAAAACATTTAATTTCAAAGTTGCTTCTATTCGGATGCATACCTTGAGTCTGATTTGGTTTTTTCTGTGAGTTTCCTCCGTTTTGCTCTTGCAGATTTTCTTTCCCTTTGAAGAAGTTCTTGTTCGCCATCATAGCAAGATCTTCACTTTGGGGCTTCAGAGTCGATCTTATTTGTTCTTCTCGCATTAATATTCCTATCAGTTCTTCAAACTTTTGGATCTTATCTCTCGCATTTATCCTAGTGATGAATATTTGGTAGTCATCGGTCACACCATTCATGGTAATAGTTACTAGATCTATATCTACAATTGTATCACCAATGTCTACCAATTTTTTCTTCAGATCTTTGATTCTCGCTATGAAGGCAACAACTATTTCATTTTCCTCCATCTTCAGGGATAAGATCTTGCTCTTCAGGAATAGAAGATGATTTGTATTCCTGATCTCATACACATCCTTCAAAATTCCCCAGATTTCGCTTGTTGATTTACATTCTCTGATATGTGGTATGATGCAGTCTTTCACTGACATTTTCAGCAGCATCCTTGCTTTACCTTCTCACCTCTCCCAATATGGGATTGATGCTGACCCTGCTACTAGCTTTTGCTCATCCCCATTTGCAATCGTCCAAGCACTCTACGCTTCTAGTAGAGTATGTACCTTGAATTTCCAATTTGCATAATTGGAGCTATCGAGCTTGTTATGCTCATTTAAGTATGCTTCAGTGATTTGATTGTTCATCTTGACAATTTTTAAAAATCTGACAGGTAAAAAAAAAATATGTTGGATTTACCCCAAATCTGTGTCAAAGACAAAAATCGTTGATCTCCAATATTGTTTGATCCCGTAACACACATGCAAATCAGGATGGCTTCCTTCACGGCGTCTACCATATCCTCCTCGCAACCTTCTCTCTGCATATCTCTGCCTCCACACAACCTTCTCTCAGCAGCCACTGCCAAGACGCAACCCCTTCTTTTTGTTTGCACAGTCGGCGGGAGTTAGCACCACGGACTCACGAAGGTCTTTGTCACTGTACACTACAAATCTGTGACGGTTGACAAAACAAACACACGTGCAAGTGTCACAGTGGGATTGGCACGATTAGCCCTCAAAATCATGTGACGATTTTTCTTCAGGTGTGCCTTTCAAATTCTCCACTTAGCATATAGCTTCCTCTGTCCTGTAGCTCTGATACCATGTTAAAATGAAATGTTATGTATTAAATAAAATGAAACCCACCCATGTCCGTCAAATTCCCTAATATTCCCAGCTATATGGCAGTGAGGTTAAGTCAATTGCAGATTCCCAGAATATTCGAGAATTCGAGAGACATAAGCGTGGTCAAAAAATTGACCACACCCATGTCCGTTAGATTCCCTAATATTTTGAAAATCTGCAATCGACTTAAGGATGGCCGTTGTGTGGTAGTATGATACATGGCAATGAAATTTTCTTCTCTAGTTAATGATCACGAGAATATCTTTCTCTAAACAACTTACATTTTGTTGCTTTAATATATTTTCTAGCCATAGACAAAAGTGCGCTGGCACGGTCAACTCATAATAGGTAACAAGATATATGCTAGCAAGATCTGTAAATTATATGCTTTGGAACAAATATTATTATTTTCAGAAGAAGAGAATTTCAAAAATTTATAATATAAGGGGACTTCATAACAATAACTCATGTCTTCTAAAGTCTTAAGCAGTTGGAGACTCCATAGTAGTTTGGGAAGTGTAGAAAATCATTAGAAGGAATTGGGCTTGAATTCTACCACATATTAAGAGAAATGAAAATAGACTTGGAACCATTTATCTAACAAAAGGTTCAATTTTAAAATTAATACTTCGGACGGAAGATATTCCAAACTCTAAAGCTGTATTGTTGAATTTAAGTTTCTTTGATCCATATCATGTTTTTTTGAGAAGATTCTTCGCCGTAAATCACATTCGAATGCATTTGTCGACGTGTTAATGTGGTTCATGACAAGTTGAAGATTCAGATCGAGGCTACATGTTAAATACACAGAGCAGAACATCCAATGGCAATATTTGACGAGGCAACGACTATATTGAATTGGTGGGTGTGGACAGGGGAATATAATGTTTAAAAATTTTATAATGCCTATTGAGGAGGCTCGTGTTATTGCCAGGGTTGCTCAGTTTCATCACCTGAAATTTAGGGAGGCCATTGAGATCGAAAAAAGGACAAACAATCTCAATAGAGATGACGAATGGAAAATTAGCAGTTATTGGGCTCGTTCCCTCTCCTCCTAGCCGTTTTCCCCTGCCCCACTCTTTCAATATTCTTCCTCAATTTCTGGAGCGTCGGTATTTTCTTTTTTATCATCCCTTTGACTTTATATTTTTATTCATCTGTTATCATTTCCTTCCTCTCAATTAATATTATAATCTCTATTGTTGCTCCAGTAGTAAATTTCCTTTTATAAATATTTTCTTTTCCTTATTATTGATGAATATTTTTAAGATGAGAACTAATAACTAACATACTTTAAAACAATCCTCTTACTTTCTTCCATTTGATTTAATTAATTTTTATCATTGGTCCCTGATTCCCGGAACTTATTGAGCTATCCTTTAAGAATTTCTCTTATTATAATTTATTAATATATTCAGATAAGGCTTAAGTTTATATTTATTTTAATAGCTTTATTAATAAGATCCATTAATAGATTTAACAACATTCAATATGGTAATAACATTAATTAATTTTTTAATTATATATGGATGTAATATTAACCCCTTTGATTAAATATGAATAAAGACTATCTTACAATTAATTAACTAAATGTTTAATTATATGATTTTAATATAATACTAAATTTTTTTGTTTAATTATATAACCCTTATATAAATTTAATGTCAACCCTTTTAATTTTAAGTAATATGTTACCTTATTTATATAGATATTAAACTAACTTTATATTAACTATTTAAGTATATGTAAATTTAATATTGCCCCCTTTTAGTTTAATATAATTAAAACTAACTTACAGTTAGTTTAATAATTAGTTAATTATGTAATTTTTAATTATATATCTTATATATATATAATTTTTATATGAATAAATACCTTATCTAATTTATATTTGATTTTAACTAACGAACTAAAGATTTATGTATTTTACTTAAATATAGGTCATTTAAATAAATAATTATTTCCCATTAATTAATTAAGATTTAAAAATGATAATAGGCATTATAAAAATTTTAAACATTATATTTTCCTATCCATATCCCCTGGTCAAGTCCGGTTAGCCGTTTCCCTGTCAAATATAGTTGTTAGCCATTCTAGCTGACCAATTCAATATAGTCGTTGCCTCATCAAATATATTCGTTAGATGTTCTACTCTATCTAATTAACATGCAGCCTGGATCTTAATCTTCAACTTGTCTTAACGATTAACCACACCCGTTGGTTCAAAACGCGTCAACAAATGCATTCGAATGTCATTTAAGCCGAAGAATTTCTCAAAAAATATAAAGCTATATGTGAAGAGATTACAAATTAAGATCTTATCCCCATAACAAGTGCCCATGTGTGAAATATATGTCAAGAGATTAGAAATTAAGATCTTATCCCCATAGCAAGTGCCATGTTAGAGATATATGTGAGATATATTAGATAGGTTGGATAAAAAAGTTTCTATATTAACCACTAATATGGCAAGCATCACCTTCAATCACTCCATTGGAAAAATTAGGACTCACAACCACCAATCCAAGTGGGCTCTCCTTCCAAATAACGTCATTCTAAGAGCCTTCATTTATGTAACAATATTTTATATAACAACAGAGCCATCATTTATGTAACAGTATTTTATGGCAACCTTAATTTATGTAACAATATTTTATACCCGCAATGTTGTTGTTCTAAGTTTTAATATATGGAAATATGTTTTTATTATTCAAGATTTTACTTTATGTGATATACTTGTAAAGTTAGCCACAGACAATGCTCATTTTCAGACTATGCTAGTAGTTTAGTTTCTGATGTTGTAGACTAATAACTTATGGAAATATGCTATGTATCTCTTTTTTTGAAAACTAATATAAATTGATTATTTAACTTTATCAAAAAACAAAATTCCCATTTACCATAAACTAGTAAAGAATTTTTCCTTTTATAAATGTATTCCTATTCGAAATATACTTTCACATATTTAAAGGATGGTTTAGAAAATATTATAGGAGACCAATGCATCCTTAATTTATAGTATATATATTGGACTTCAATCCCTTATCATTACAATAATTACTGACAACTAGTGTGCACATAGTCCATAGGTTCGAGAGCTCTAAAGTGTGAGAATAGTGTTGTCATTGATGTGAAAGTGTATGGCTTTACATGTTTTGAGGTCTAGCATGAAGCTTATATTTCGAGCACTTTTTCATACAACATATTAGCTCAAGTTACCTTGAAAGGTGCATAGATGGATAGGCCTTGGAATTGTCTTTCCAATGGTATATTGAAGCCCAGACAAACACCTCGGAAAACAGGAGATAAGTTCCTTTAAAGATTGGTATGTAAAGGGTTAGTTGGGAGCGTTTCGGGCCTCAAGGTTCCAAAAGGACTATGTCTGGTGACAAATTTCCTTTTTAACTAATGTCTTCAAGCTCAAGAGCAATGAAATTTATGATTCATTACAAGCAATCATGCCCGTTTAATTTTGGAGTAATATGGTATTTGCGGTTGCACAACAAACCACATTGACATGCCTCATCATTTTCCTCACAGTGAACCATGTATGGAGTCCTGAGTCTTGAGACTAACAATCCTAGCAGATGGGATTTTCCCCATCAACTTCCATGTAAATTTTATGTCTCACCCTATATTCCATTGGTGGAGATATGTCATGGTCTCAAGGTCTCAATATTAGCGAGACCAAGAGATGGGTTGCAAGAGGGGATGACTTGAGTTAACTATTATGAAATTTAATATCTTACAGCAGGAGGGAGTTATCTATTAAGGCATCAGGAAAAAGAATGAGGTTCTTGAGAATAAGAAGGTCTTGAGACTAAGACAACAATTTTCATGTTCAATTATATTAATGTTAAATGTTAGGGCTTCACCTTAAAACTTTTATATAGGATTTTCATGAGAAACAGAAGTCTAGGACCCCCTTGCTTCCATATAGATGACAGGGAAAGAGGAGACAAGACATGTTTTTGTTGGATAATAGTGAAAACATGGACCAATCAGTAGAAGATAGGTGGATTAATCGCAAGATGACATGTGGCATGATGTGGCAGTAGGAGTACATGTGGAAGTAGAGGAAAGTGACATGTGATAGGCTATTTCAATGCTTTCAAGTGGGCAAGTGGGACAAAAATGGGTGAGACATGGAAATATTTGTGAGTGAGATGTGGCATTTGATGACATCATCTCTCCTTAGTCATCTTGGTAGTGGCCAGTATAAAAAACAAGGCAAGGTAATCAAGGCCAAGAGGGAAACTTCTCCATCAACTAATATGAAGTTTGATGTCTCACCTTTGTGATGAGTAGTGGAAGGCCTGCAATGGAAATAGGTAGAGACTCAGATATATAGGGTGAGAAATGGAAAGTGTTTTGTCATTTGAAGGTATGCCAATACATAGGAAAAAGCACCAAGACGACACTTTTGGCATAAAAAAGTGTTAAGAGCTCAAGCCCTTGTATAAAACATAATCTAGTTGAGGTGTGAAGTTCTTAGACCTACAAGATTATTACATAATGCTGCAAAAATGCAATAAAAATGGAATCAGAGAGTCACTGATTTACAGTCTTAATTCCTTAAGTTTGTGTTATAGTTTAAGCCAAATGGGGCTAACTTAAACAATCTACATTATTCATTGAAAGGCACCCAATACTAACTCCTAGCATAAAAAAAATCAGCACCATGGTACCACTTTGGCACTGTGTGCCATATTCGACAATTTTGCCTAAATTTGGTAGCTAGCTAAAGTTAGAGTTGTAGTTAAAACTTTTGGTGAAACTGTAACATTCCAAAATTGTCATAATCTACAATTAAATTCAAAATTTTATCTGAGAATAGTTGAACAATGACTAGAGAGTATTTTGATACTTTAGGATCATTTCATAGAACAACAAAATAAGACTTAAAGAATATCAAAACATCAATAAATTCATATTAATATTTCCAGATAACTAAAGTTCAAAACTAGAATTATGAACTCAAATTCTCCAATAATCAATAGGTTGGTGAGCATTAAGAGAGATTAGATGAGTACAAGGATCTGGTGTGCAATAATGTAGAGAAGTATTTGTTGGTTGAGGTGATATTGTGGGAAAATATATTTTTTGAAGCAAAGCCTTCATGGTTTGAGTTTCAAAATTGTATGAAATAAGGATCAATACGAGTTGTGCAAGTTGGTGCTTACATAATAGGGAGCTAGATCTTCTGGCCTTAAATAGAAGATGATAAATTAGGGAATAGGATCTTCCTTCAAGTTGGAATCAGAGAAAACAACAAGTTGGGGCCTACTGCATATTGAATTTTGGAGCCTTCAATTTGGTTGTAGCCTACAAGATTGATGTAATACAAGTTGTAGCTTAAATATTGCATCATAATATAAAACTTTAGTGGCTTTTCCAGTTTGGTTTTCATGGTACATCATTGTGTCCTCATTTATGAATTGGATTTCTTGTGTTTATTGTTTCAAGTATAATTTTTTATTCTCAATATTCTTTACTTTGCGAAAGAGATGTTTAAATTCTCACAATACTGATTCACCCCACCACTCAGTATTATCATAGTTTCTAACAGTTGGTATTAGATAAATCTTACTTCAAGATTATCTCATTCATTGGAAGAAAGATAAAGGACAATGCCGAACCACGATGGAGGACAAACCAACAAGGCACCTATTCTCATTCGAATGAAATATACTTTTTGGAATGTGAGGATAGAGACTTCTATTGAACCTCTTGGTGCAAATGTTTGGGACACCATTCAAGATAGTTATTGAAAGCCTTCAATTATGATTATGAGAGATAAGAAGCTTGAGTTTACATACAATGTGAAGGCTATGAATGCTCTTGTTCTTGGCCTTCCTGAATCATAATTAATATGGGTCATGTATTGCAATATTGCAAAGGAAGTATGGGACAAGATGAGTAGCTTCTATGGTAGTGATAACAATGTAAAGAAATCTAAACTTCAAGGATTTAGAATGGATTTTTGAATATCTGTAGATGCATGATGATGAATAAATTGTAAAAGTTTGTTCTTAGAGTTTATGAAGTTGTCAATACCATAAGAGTTCTTGATGAAGATCTAAAGGAATCAATTTTAGTCCAAAAGGTGTTAGATTCATTTCTAAGAGATTTAATCCCAAAGTTTCAAACACTGAGGAAATGACATACCTCATCTCTCTCACAATGGATCAATTGTTTTGTACTCTTACTACCTATGAGATGAGGATTTTAAAAGATGAGAAGCCCAAAGAATAACATGATGACTCAAGTTGTGAATTGGATGAAGAGTAGGCTAAGTTTATGAGAAAGCTCAAGAAACACTCAAGAAAGTAGAAAGGTAAACTACCTTTCAAGTGTTTCAATTGTGGTAAAGTCAGCCACTATGCTTAGATGTTTCTTTCTTTTTTATGAAACCAGCTCACAACAAGATAGAAAAGAGAGATCAAAGCCTTAGAATTTAGCCTCTTCGAGGGGGAAGCCTCCTTTACATTACACAAATGAGCAATTCTTCGATCATACAAATGAAAAGACCTCCTTTCTATATATAGGAGTCTAAGGAGTCATAATATAATCAGAGCTGACATAACAATAATAATGTAAGGGCATAATAAAAACAATAGTGGGCTTCTATGGGGCACAATAGTAACAATATGGGCACTACATGGGAGCATCAATCTAATAAGGGGGTTGTACTAATAACAATAAGGGGTTACATTAGTAGTATAGGGGCCTAACATGCCCCTCTCCTTCAAAATGTGTTGTCCTCAACGCTTGAGTAGTTCTTGATGCTTTTGTATAAAATTCTTGTCCTTCCATGTGGAATCTTCAGTGGGTAAGTTCTTCCACTTGATGAGATACTTTGAAATTGATCGATTTCATAGCTGTCAGGTTCTTGTTTCTGTGACCGCTCCAGGTTCCAATATGATTTTTCCTTCCTCTTCAATTTCTGGCAATATTGTTTGAATTGGGACCTTTTGCAACTTTTGAGGGGTAGAATTCCTTGCTGCCATAATTTTACTTTCCACTATGTCATAAAGCCCTTTTACTCTTTCCAATTGTTGTGGTGTTTCTCTAAAGAAGGTGTTTCTATTTGTATCCTCATAATGTGCTATCATTTCCTCCATGAGAATTGACCATGTAACAAGTTGTTTAAGAGAACAAAGCCCTTTATACCATAAAAACTGATCTGATTCTAAATATGAAGATGCAATATACCTTTTGTAATAGTGGTACACCATGTAGATCAAAATATTGCTCCATCTGAGGTATCCAATTTATCGGATCCTTGCCATCAAACTTCCTCATACGCCTTTTCTTGACTTTATGAGCTCAATCTTGAAATGACTATAACTCTATAATTTCAGTTCTTCTAGTTCTGAAATTGCTATTTGTAGTAGCCCTCTAAGTCCTCTTTCCAATTCCACTAGTGTAATCCAAATTGGATTCTCCAAGGGAGAGTTATGCACAATCTCCCAAGATGACCTGATTATAGATCTTTCCAGAAGAGTGAACATGTATGAAGTGCCACGTGTCACTGTTTCGACCTTTGGCTCAGAAAAATATATACAAGAAACTAAAATCCGTCCTCTTTCTTTACCTTCTTACAAAATTTCAATCTGATGCTCACAGAGAAAGTTATGACGATTTTCCCCAGGTCACCTGTTTGGAATTTAATTCAGGATTCTTCAAAAAGACCAACTTCCTGAGATCATATCTCCGTAAATATAGTGCAAAAAGCTTTGAAATTCAGACCCGAGATTCAACACGATTTATTCTCAAATGGGTTTTTCTTTTAGCTTCTCAAATGTCACAAAAAACAAGTTATAGAAAAAATTCCACGATGACCTATTTGGAGCAGCAAAACCCTAGAATCCAAAGCTCTGATACCAAATGTTATGAAACCAGCTCACAAAAAGATAGAAAAGAGAGATCAACACCTTAGAATTCAACGTCTTCGAGGGGAAAACCTCCTTTACATTACACAAATGAGAAATTCTTCAATGATACAAATGAAAAGACCTCCTTTCTATATATAGGAGTCTAAGGAGTCATAATATAATCAGAGCCGACATAACAATAAAAATGTAAGGGCACAATAATAAAAATAGTGGGCTTCTATGGGGCACAATAGTAATAATATGCGCACTACATGGGTACATCAATATAATAAGGGGGGTTGTGCTAATAACAGTAAGGGGTTACATTATTAGTATAGGGGCCTAACATTCTTGGTGAATTCTTGAGTTATTGAATAACCACACAAGTCCATCTGTACCAATTACAATGTCCTAGTTATGGAGTTCTCCTTAGATTTGAACGGTGCTCAAACTTTCTTACCAATATAGAATGGTTTGTAAAGGTCTTATAGGCTTGGGGATCTTTCACAGGTCCCTAATTACATTTTTCTCACCTAAATTTAAAATCTAATCAAAATTTAGATGTATCGGCCTCTTATATCTCTTCATGCTAATAAAATTTAGATGCCTTATCCTATTATATCTTAGCCTCCTAATCAAAATTTAAATGTTTCATTCCTCGTGAATGTCATTTAACATTGCTAAGTAAGAAGAAAACTTTGATCTCTCTTTCTAGTACTGAGGAAGAGTATATAGCAATAACAACAAGATACACTTATATTTTATTGATGAAGTAGAACTTATAGAATATGATGATACAATATGCAAACTGTATACTGTAATTTGTGATAACAAAAATTTGATCAGCATATCTAAAAGACCCTATTTTGCACTCAAATACCAAACATATTCATATAAAGTACCATTTTTTAAGATAGAAAGTTACGAATTAGGTTTTCAAATTGGAATGTCTTCCTACAAAAGAACAAGTCACTGATATCTTCACTAAACCACTTACCTGAGAACACTTTGAATACCTTAGGCAAGGATTGGGAGTGATCCTTCTCTCTTTCCTCCACTAATTCTTCTAATCAGAGAAGAATGGAAAATATACAAGTGAGTGAAGGATAGATGTAATACTTAGAAGCAATTGATTTATCCACAAGATAGAGAGATATTATCTACAAGGCGATTTTCAATGCCATTGAAGTCAAAGGGGGAGAATGCACAAACATTGAAGAAAGGGAAGATCTTGAAGAAGACAATTGATGCAAAAGGTTCAAGTTCTTCTTAAAACCATAGCGAGAGAATGAGCCTCGGGGGAGACTAAACTAAAAGGAGAAGAATGAAAAAAAAAATATAAGTCATAAAGAATTTCCATGATAATATTTCTCATGTAGCTTATGTGCCATATTGATTTACTTTTTAAATAGTTTTAACGTTTCGTAACAATTTTTTTGGTGTTTCCATTAGTGGAAAAGGGGGATAACATTGGAATAGCATTGTTATTAATGTAAAAATGTATGGTCTTACATGTTTTGAGGTCCAACATTCATCCTATCTTAGGAGAACCTCTTGGTATAACAAGTAAGTTCAAATGACCTTGCAAGGTAGTCATATGGATAGGCTTTAGAAATACGTTTCCAATGGTATATTGAAACTTGAAAAGAACCTCCAGAATCAGAAGATATGCTCATTTAAATATTGGTATGTAGAGGGTGAGCTAGAATGGTTTTGTGCCTCCAGGTTCCTCAAGAACTATGTGTTTGGTAACAAATTTCTTTGTTAACAGAAATTTCTAAATAACACATTCTTGAAATGACAAGAATTTGACTTTCTAAGACATTTTTACCACATACATAACTTTCTTAACCATTGATATTCACACCTATAAGAATTGATAAATATGCCTATAACTTATATTAAATATTTTGTTAGAATTGAATAAGAAACCCATAACAACATAGTCTCCTTTTGTCAATTTCAAATAGTTAATCACTTTAACCCCCTCGTATCGTTTATTCCTTGGATCCATTATATTAATCACTCTTGTTCACATTTCCTAATCGACATTTAACCATCATAATACATAGAAGGAGGGAAAGTGTACAACCTTGGTAGATGCATATTTTTCTTCTATATAAGGATGTATCTCTACAACTCACGAGTGGGCCTATCCAATGATGTCCTATAAATGCTTGAAATCCACTAGACAAATGATTCATCAAATCCAAACTTGTGGAGAACCTCAAAGTGAAAGGAATGTTTCTCCTATCGAAGGAAATTTACATGTCCATATTAATTATCATTCCACTCTCTTTATTCACCATTATGGATTGAATTCCCCTTAAAATAATATTATAATATCCAAAATTTTCCTTCGAGACATGAAACCTCATTAAATCATAAAAATAATATGGGAAGATTTGTTTTCATCCTAGTGGATATGGATTGGGTTAGTATCTTTTATATTATTTTTCATAGATAAAAATGATAAATTATGAAGGATTTGTAGCTTAGTATGAGAACTAGAATGGAGGAGCTAAAGTTTCCTCCGATATTCTTCTTTTTTAAGTAATAATTTAGCATTTTATTTAAATTAAACTTTACAATGTACCAACATGCTCTAAAATAATTTATAGAAAATCCATCTAGCCTTTAATATTTGTTTAATTAATGACACCAAAATTATTGCAAAACCGGTTTCTATTTAATTTCCTTGGCTAAAATAATGTTATCTTCCTGAGGCTAATATTGGAATGTGTTCTACAAGATCTTATGCTTGCTAGAAAATTAATTCTTCTCTTTCTAAATGATGCATGTAATTTTTTGTATATATGTATCTTGTTTTATATCATTTACTCAAGGAGATAAAATGTTTCCATTTATTTTTATAGGGACTCTCGCTAGTGTTAATATTGTTTTTTTTTGTTTTATGGGATAAATGAAAATTTGACCAATTTGTTTAGTGTCTATTTGGCTACATTGAGCTTTGATTCCCTATCAAAGGAAACATATTCAATCAATGGTTACTCCATGTTGTTCCTATTAAATTCATAAATTTGACATTTTTAATCTAAATAGGGTTGAAACCCCATATTAGAATTAGGCCTTCCATCTTCTCCCACATTTGGTCCCTAATTATACCACCTCCTCTTTTCTCTTTATTAATGATGACTATTTTAAAATTACTTTCTACTATATTATATTTATCAAGAGCATTTTCCTTTTGTGATTACAAGTTTCCTCACATTCTATCTTGTTTGAATGGTAGACAAGTGTTGAATATTTAATTGAATGAAAAACATAATTGATGAGAGATGTTTAAATCTCATCATGTTCTAGTCTTGAGAATAATGTGATGATTCTAGGACAACGATTCAATCATTTCATATCATGGAAATTCCTTCTAGTGATTCCCTTCTATTAATTATTGTCTATCACTAATTATCCATTTCTTTTTCTGAATATCTCTTCTATAAGTACAATTTTAGGTTTTTTTTGGCCCTTACTAAATATCTAAAGGCTTTTGTTTTATTTTTACTTCCTAGTCTTCTATATTTCCTAGATAACACTATAATTACTTAGTTAATGTTGTTTTTATGTTTCCTCCTAGAATTTTCGGAGATTCTAAAAATCCTTGTTCTTTGATACCTTGAGATATTCCTCTTATATTCATGGTATATTCATTTTTCCTTCTTGTTTCCATTGTTCTCTCTCTACATGCTTCTCCCTCTTATTTTTCGTTTGATGATTCTCTTACTTTTTTTGGTTGGTTTTCCTTGTTTTCTCTCATCCTCACTTGTTTTCTATTGAGATACATTACATCCTAGTACCATAGCCACTTTGATGGATTTTTTCTCCACTATTTTCAACTATATTTCCTCATACCCATCTATCAATACATATTCCTTGATGTCTCACATAAGCTTCTCTTAAATGTCTAGAATATAGAAGATCGAAATGTTTAAGGTACTAAGGCTAGTTATACATAATCCTAACATGTTTTTTTTTACAAATCCCAATGCTATTTCCCTTCACTAGATAATATCTAATAATTATTTGACCTAACAACCTTAGTTGATTCTTGTTTCATAATCATATTTTAGGAATTTACTTCTTATTGGATTACAAGTATTGTTGGTTTAACAAGAATAGTTTTATTTTTTTCTTAGATGGCAATGGTGTTAAAATCTTAATCACCCATTAGTATGCTGCACTTTATTATTTACCATTTTCCATACCTCTCCCTAGCCCTATGCTACTAGAGTTTCTGTTTGATTCTTCTTACAATCCTTGCTAAAATTTCAATATTGAAGATATATTTTGCACTTGAATGGAAATTTCTTGCAATCTATTCATTGAAAAATAAATGAAGATGGATACTTTAAGACCCTTATCTAGAGAAACCTCAACATAGATGTGTGAACAAGTGTATTTTCTAGATTTATTATTAGATTTATCAATGTAGTTGCTTAGAGTTTTCACAATGACTTTAAAGAGCATCATCACCCAAACAATGAAGAGATATATGGGGCAAACACACTCATATATGTATAATAGTTGTGATATTTGACTTGGGGTGACAAATAAGGGTCACTATTTTGAGATGCATACCTCTATAGTCAAAAAAATAATCCACTTTTGAAACTCATGTATTAGTCTCCTTTATCTTTAAAGAGGAAATCATATAATATTTTGTGATATAAATGTGCTTCAATGTAACTTTATGAGAACTTTCCAATTCCTTTGCTCCTAATCTTCATTGAACCTCCATAAATTACTCAAAAATTTCTCATTCCACAAAAGGTAAGGATTTTTCTAGAATTGGGAGGTAGTCATTTGATAGCTAATAAAGCTTCTTAATTAATCTAAATTAGATTTATTCCATAGAAGATTAATGCATTGCACAAATTAGTGACTAAAAAGTTACAACATTACCATCTAATTTAGGAGGTAGAGATCCTCCCCTTAACATTATAAATCCATAGCAAGGACCAAAATAAATAGGTAAATTATAGGAATGAAGATTTAAGATTGAGAAAGTGACATCCAAAAAAAATTAATGTTAATTAATTAACAATAATTTTATTATATATACTTACTTAATTTTATTGTTTTAATTTATATAAAACTCACATAAATATTAAATTATAATAAAATGAAATATAATAATAATAAAGTGTCACTTTTATAGAAATAAATGTGATAGGAAATTATATTCTTATCCTTTTTTATTTATTTTTTAATTTAATAGTAAATTTTTTTTTTCTCAAAAGGCATTGTATTTTTATTCTTTGTTAATAAAATATAGTAATTAGTTTATATTTTCTTAATTAGTACTATATTCTGAAAATTATTGCAATAATAACACATTGTACTCAGTACTTTACCATTAAATTTGAATTAAAATATAAAAAAAATTAGAAACCAATGAACTACTATAGAGATAGTCTCTTGCATTTTCTTAAAATAATTTTATTAAACTTTTTTTCATAAAAAACATTATAGGGAGACATTCTCCACAACCATCACATGTATTCATTAATTAGCTTTTATGTCAATGGCCGTAAATCATTTTTAAGTAAACTATATCATAAATATGTGAGTTAGGAAGCATAGGATTAATTCTTCTTCTTTTGGATTCTCTTTACTCTTTTCCTCTATTTGAGAAATGATTACTATCTTAAAACTTTTTTATAATTTTTAATATAATATTTATGTATCTTTACCATTTTGTAAAAAACTTTTCACATAATTAAAAATTAATAAATAAAAATCATATTAACCATAATTAAATTCCTAACTATTTACTAATCAAAACTTGTTATGTATTTCCTTCTTAAAAAAAGTGAAATGATTTATCTAAAATCACATAACTTCACTCCCATCAATCTAAATTCTCAAATTAGTTTTATGTCAGTGTGGATTTGGCTGCCTCACCTCCCTCTCCATCTATGTGGAAATAATTTAGGTTGCTATCTAGAGAAATCAAAACCAAAAGGAGGCCAAATTTCTTGTGCTCGCATTGGTGTCGAAGTAAATCTCTCTAAAGGTTTACCGAAGGCCCTAAAAATAAATTTAGAGGAATACAACCATATTCAGAAGTTAGAATATGAAGAAATTCTCTTCAAATACATCATTTCTCATTCCCATGGGCACTTTGCCAAAAAATTCCCTTAGCAAAAAAAGTCAGAAGTTAGAATATGAAGATATTCTCTTCAAATATATCATTTGTCATTCCCATGGGCACTTTGCCAAAAAATTCCTTTAGCAAAAAAGGATGGGCAAGCCCAAGCCCATGTCTCTAAAGAAGGACTAACCCATACCCCAATTTGTAATGAGGGTATTTTTCAACCAGCTCAAAAGTGAAAGAAGAATCAAATGAACAAGGTTGCAGCTCCAAAAAACTCCACTGAAGAAGTTCATGAACCTTCCCTCAGAAAAAATTATTTTGAAGCTCTTTAAGATCTAGAAGAAGATGAAATATTCCTTCGAATGTCATTAATGTCTAGAAGAATATGAAATTACTCCTCTCGATGAAACCCCAAAGGTGGATCAAGGAAACCTAACAGTCACAATGGAAAATGGAAAGAAAGCCCCTTTGAAGTTTGTCTCTTCATATCCAGAATCACACTTTATGGAAAACGTATTAACAATCTCAGATTCTGAACTTGCTAAGATGAGTAGATCTACTCCAACATCTTACAAACTAGCTATGACAATCAAAGCAACTCACACTAAGTCAAGTTTGAGAGGCAATGTTGGAAAATCACTCTCCTCAAATGCAGTAGAAAAATAGGAATGTGAAGTAGGAATGTGAAGTAGATGTCAAATTAGTTTCACGATCCCAACTTTGTGTAGACTCCTTGTTGCAAAAATCTATGAAATAAATGAATATATTTTTTTCTACATATTATTATGTGTAATTTGTAAAGATTTACTCTTGTAATCATGAGGAAAGACTTTAAGACATATCGGTTCACGAATGAACACCCAGCTTGCTTCCCTCGAGGTAAATAAAAAATAGAAGAGGAAGTTATTGAATTCAATGAAGGATGTCGCTGTCTCACTCGTTTTTCTAAATACAACAACTGCTCAGCTACATAGCATCCGTGGCAAGCCTAACGTCAGTTGCTTAGGGAATAAAAAGAGTGCAGACTTTTGGAGCAAGAGACGAATAAGAAAAGACCAGATAATAATGTGTGGTGGTGACATGTAGAAGTGGTGGATTCAATTTGACCACACGTAGCCTGACCATGCCCGAATTTTACTCTATTTATACAACAATTCCTTTTCAAAGGTTGTGTGTATACATTTCATTTCCGTGATGTATAACATGTGTTTTCTCTGGTCTCTCTTGATAATTTGTTTCCAATTATAACACTGACAGTGCCCAGATGGCCATGGATTTCCATACCATTGCAAGCCCCTATAGAACCAACTGGGTGAAGAACCCCAATGAGCACGTTATGTAGACGAGGAATCATGTGGGAACTTGCATGGAGGGCCACATCAAGTGATGCAGCCAAGGATGACTTGCCAGCATCCACTAAAATTCTGAAAGGTTAAAACCATGTTGTGTACGACATCGTCATATGCAGGAGAGAGTTGGCAAGAATCCTCAGCTGTGTATCTTGTAGTGGTTTTCATGCCAGACCTCACATGATTTTATATATAGAGGAATGAGTTACATGGCAGAAGATTGGTGTTATGGTATCACCCTGAGCAACAAATATTTATTATTTTTACTTTGTTTGAATCTGATCCTATTACCAGCTGTGAGGTAGTATGAAACATTGCAATGGTTATAACTTTTCCCTTCTCTCAACAATATTGCGATTACCTTTCTCTAAACAATTTGTTTTTTTTGCTTTCATATATTTTCTAAGAAAAGAAAAAAGTGCGTTGGAAGAGACAACCCAGTTAAGGTGAGTATAATTTATTTAATCAAAAAAGTTATTCTAAATGATGTTATTTCAAGGTGATTATTTGATATTTCTCGATTGTTGATAAATAATTTGAGTATTCAAGTTTATTGGGTGTAATGTTCAGTTACACTTTGATTAAAAGTAGTATGTTAAAGCTTCTTGTGTTCTCGGAAGGGTACTTGTGGATACTGAACGATTATAGCATTAGTGGTTGTTGGAATCGACTTTGTGCTATACTTGGATGAGTTAACTTGGTTACAAATTCCATAATAATTTGGTATTACTATTCCTCCATAATTATTTTGATTTCATTTCGTAGAAAAATGAATATGGTAGGTTTCCTTCTTGTATCAACTATGGGCTTAAGAAACATTAGAATGAATCTTATACCATACTTGCATGTGTTTCCATTCTATATGAAATATGGGTTTAAGAAACACTGGAATCAACCTTATACCATAATTGTATGTAATTTAGTTATAAATTTTCGTACTTAATTATAAACTCATCTAATCACCCAAAAATGTTTGATCCTCCATATTGTAGGAACTATGGGTTTAAGAAACATTAGAATCAACCTTATACCATACTTGCACGTGTTTCCATTTTGTATCAACTATGTTTCCATTTTGTATGAACTATGCATTTAAGAAACACTGGAATCAATATTATACCATACTTGCAAGTAATTTAGTTATAAATTTCCATACTTAATTATAAACTCATCTAATCAGCCAAAAACATTTGATCCTCCACACACATAATAAATCTGGAGTTGGTTAAAATAAGCTTATCATAGTTTTTCTCCATAATTATTTTCATTTCGTTTATGAGAAAAATGAATATGGTATGTTTCCAATTTATATGAACCATGGGTTTAGAAAATGAGAATGGGATTTGTGATGTGAGCGAGTTTTATCAATAAAAGCGAAGTGATTCTCATTGTAAAATTACTAAAGCATAAATACAGATCTAGCTGAAAAATAATGGCACAAACTTGCAAGAATTGAAAAAGAAAATTGGAATAGATAATGAATTCAATTACTCAATATTGATTTGAGAACCAATACATAAAGAAACTAATTTAAACTTAGTTGTACAATAAATAAGGCTAATTAAAGCTAAGTGTGTTTCATGTTATGTTAATGTGCACATCCACCACATGCAAGCACTAGAATTAACTAACTAAGGCTAAGTGCATGCCACATGTAAGCACTAGATTTAACTAACGCTAAGTAAGTACACATGACATGCAAGAACTAGAGTTGAACTAAAGATAATTAAGGCTAATTAGGTGCATGTAAACCAACACCGCCTCTTAAGCATAGCTTAGGTGAGTGTGAAGAAAAATTAATGAATCCCGACAACAAGGACATTTTAGGTACCCATGTGCAATGCATGGAAAAAGGAAAGAGAGAAAACCCAATGGGAAGAAAGACCCCCTTCAAAATATAATGTAAAAAGTAGAGAAAAGAAAACTGCTAGGCAGTCTATCCTTCACCATGAGACGATCTTGCAAAAATTAAAACTTCTGCTCCATGAAAGTCTTGGTGAAGATATCGACATTCTTCTTAGAACTGGGGCAATAGTGAAGATCGATGATCTAGCCATGAGTTAGGTCTCTAATGAAGTGCATGTGGATTTCAATATGCTTGGTCAAGTGTAACTCATGTGGCTTTTGCATGTATCTAGAAATTTCTCCTGCACCATATGAGAGATTAGGACGAGAGTGAGTAAGATAAAGAACACTTGCCACAAGATTAGAGTACAATGTTAGGTCCCTATAATACTAGTGATTAGCCCATTACTATTGTATTTATATCCCTTATTAATATTGTTGTGCCCCTATTGTCCCCATATTGTTATTACTGTGCCCCATAGAATCCCTTTATTATTATTTTTGTGCCTTTATATTATTATTGTTAGGTTGGCTGGGCTATATTGTGACTCCTTAGACTCCTATATATAGAAAGGAGGTTTTGTCATTTGAATCATCAAAGAATCATTCATTTCTGTAATGTAAAGGAGGTTGCCCCCTCGAAGAGGCTAAATTCTAAGGCGTTGATCTATCTTTTCTATCTTTTTGTGAGCTGGTTTCATAACATTTGGTATCAGAGCTTTGGATTCTAGGGTTTCACTGCTCCAAATAGGTCAATGTGGCATTTTCGCTATAACTTTTTTTTCTGCGACATTTTAGAAGCGAAAAAAAACCCATTTGAGACGAAATCGCACTGAACCTTGGGTCCAAATTTCAGAGCTTTTCGCGCTATATTTACGGACATATGATCTGAGGAAGTTGATCTTTTTGTAGACTCCTGAATTACATTCCAAACAGGTGACCTGGGGAAAATCGTCATAACATTCTCTCTGAGCATCATATTGAAGTTTCGTAAGAAGGTGAAGTAAGAGGATAGACTGTAGTTCTTGTATATATCTTTCAGAGCCAAAGGTCAAAACAGAGACACGTGGCATGTCATACAAGTTCGCTCTACTGAACTAGTTTATAATCAGGTCACTGTGGAAGATTTGGCATAACTCTTCCTTGGAGAATCCAATTTGGATCATAGTGGTGGCACTGGAAAGAGGACACAGAGGGCTACTGCAGGTTGCAATTTCAGAACTGTATGATCTGAAATTACAGAGATACATCAGAGGAAATATCGAGCTCCTACAAAGTGAAAAAAGGTGTGTAGATTTTTTTAAATTTTTGCTTAAGCTTGGTTTGAAAAATTATTTTGAAGGAATTCAAAGGGAATAGTAGAGAATTATTTTCAGTAACTAATGCCCCAAGGAAAGAAAATGCAAACACCTAGTAAGCAACTTGAAAGCTCTAGCATGACTCATGAAGAAGAGGAAGAAATGCTACATGATATATCAAAATTACAGGACCAAGTGCAACAAATGTCACTCTCACAAAAGCTAACAGAAGCTAGGATAAATGGCGTGGAATCTAGGATAAAGGGCGTGGAAGCTAAGATGAATGGCATGGAAGCTAAATGAATTATTTGAAGATAGATTTGAAGACAGATTTGAAGAGAGACATGGCAGATTTGAAGACAAACATGGCAGATTTAAAGACAGATTTGACAAATTTTCTACAAGAAATAATTACAAATGGTGAAAGGGTAGTAAAGGAAACTCATGATGTGAATAAAAGAAATGTTAATCATGATTTCATAGACTCTAATTTTGGATCGAAGACCCACCATATTTCAAAAATCGATATGAGGAAGTTTGATGGCAAGGATCCCACAACATGGATATTAAAGATGGAGCAATTTTTTGATCTCAATAATGTGCAAAACACACAAAAAGTACGTATTGAAACTTTATATTTGGAACCAAATCAGTTTGTATGGTATCAATGGCTTTGCTCTCATAAAAAAATTATCACTTGGGCAATTTTTACGGAAGAATTGACAACACATTATGAGGATAGAAAAAGCAACACTTCTTTTAGCCAATTGATAAGTCTCAAACAAAAGGGTTCAATAATGGAGCACATCGAAAAGTTCCAAAAATGGAACCTAAGGGTAAAAAATATTCTAGAGGAGCATAGGATTGATGTGTTCATAGGGAGTTTAGAGGATAATATCCAACATGATGTTTGTCTTTGGGAACCTGATTCATTAGAGAAGGCATTCAGGTTAGCAAGAAAAATGGAAAGCAAAATTATGGCAACCAGGAAGCATACCACTCACAACTATAAAGATGGAAGTGTTGTTTCCCCTAGTCTTCCATAAGCTATAAGGTTGACACCACAACAATTGGAAGAAAAAAGAGCAAAAGGACTTTGTTACAATTGTGAAAGCAAATAAACTAAAGGTCAAAAGTGTGCTGGGAAGAAATTATTCTACATAGATTGTGAAGAGGAAGAAGAAAAGGAGCAAGAAAGGTCGAAAGAAGAGGATATACTCCAGGAACAAAGCCTAGATAAAGAAGAAATGAATCCGATCATATCTTGTAATGCATTGGTAGGAATTACCACTCCTCAAACCATTAAGATAGAAGGACAAATCAAGAAGAAAAAGGTAATAGTGTTGATTGATTCAAGAAGTACCCACAATTTTATTCATTGTAAGGTAGCAAAAGAATTGACTTGCTTCCTATATCCAGCACCAGAGCATCAAGTGATGGTTGCAAATGGAGGAACAATAAATTGCTCTAGAAAGTTCCATAATATCAAGCTATCGATGGGAGAATATGTATTGACTAGCCAAATGCTTTCCATTCCAATGGGAGGTGTTGATGTTGTACTAGGAGTCTAATGGCTATAATCCTTGGCTACAATAGCTTTTAATTTTCAAGAAATTTTCATGAAATTTTCTGCGGAAGGAAAGGAAGTTGAATTAAGGGGTATTGCAAGGAAACCGGGAAAGATAATCAGCTCTAACGGTATGACAAAGCTTCTAAAAAAGGAACAAAGAGGTATAATTGCACAATTATGTTCACTAGATGTTTCCACATCGAAATCATCTATTTCTCTAGATCTCCAAAAAGTCTTGGACAACATTCCAAAGTATTTGGGACTCCCAAAGGTCTCCCACGTATTCGTGATCGTGATCATGCTATTCATCTGATTCTAGGAAGTGTTCCTCCAAACATCAGGCCATACAGATATCCCTATGCCCAAAAGAGTGAAATTGAACGTATGGTTGCAGAAATGCTAGACGCTGGTATAATTCAACCTAGTCAAAGTTCTTTCTCTGCTCTAGTAGTATTGGTGCACAAGAAGGATGGATCATGGTGCATGTGTCTGGATTATAGGGAGCTCAACAATCTCACTATTAAAGATAAGTTTCCCATTCCTGTCATTGATGAATTACTGGATGAATTGCATGGATCAATTTACTTAACCAAGTTGGATCTTCGTTTAGCATATCATCAAATCAGAATGAAGACTAAAGGCATTCCGAAAACAACATTTAGAACTCATGAGGGTCATTATGAATTTTTGGTCATGCCTTTTGGCCTTACCAATGCACCTTCTACATTTCAAGGTTTGATGAATTCCATTTTCAAACCCTTCCTTAGAAAATTTGTGTTAGTATTTTTTGATGATATACTAATCTACAACAAGTCTTCGAAGGATCATGTTGAAAATGTTGACAGGGTGTTACAACTATTGGAGGAGAAACAATTATATGCAAAAAGATCCAAATGTTTCTTTGGAGTATAAGAGGTGGAATATCTGGGTCATATTGTATCTCATGAAGGAGTTAAGGTAGACCCTAAAAAAAATAAAGCCATTAAGGAATGGAAAATCCCCACATCTATAAAGCATCTACGAGGATTTCTTGGGTTGACAAGGTATTATCGCAAGTTTGCTAAAAATTATGGGAGAATAGCAGCACCTCTAACAACATTATTGAAGAAAGATGCATTTTCATGGACTCCAGAAGCAACAAAGGCCTTCGAACATCTTAAAGAGGCAATGTGCCAAGCACCGGTCTTAGCTACACTCGACTTCACAAAAACCTTTATTGTGGAATGTTATGCTTCAGGAAATTGAATTGGTGTTGTTTTAATGCAAGATGAAAGACCCATTGCTTTTGAAAGTCATCCAATCAAGGGAAAGTTTTTACACAAAGCCATTTATGAGAAGGTAATGTTGGCAATACTACATGCACTTAAGAAATGGTGAACCTACCTAATGGGAAGACACTTCAAGGTAAAAACGGATCATGATAGCCTTAAATACTTTTTAGAACAAATATTATCCTATGAAGAGCAACAAAAGTGGGCCACAAAGATGTTAGCTTATGACTTTGAAATCACCTACAAAAAAGGGAAGCAAGATGTGTTGGTAGATGCACTCTCAAGAAAGGATGAGGATGTGGAAGCGTTGTTGTGCGCCATTTCTATTATCCAAGCAGATTAGATAAACGAAGCAAGGGAGGAATGCAAGAATGATGAAGAAGTGTGGGCACTTATTCAAAAGTTACAACAAGATTCTAGTACATATAATACATTTAGCTGGAACAATGATTCGTTATGGTACAAAGATCGCTTATACCTCTGTAAGAATTCCCAACTCAAACAAAAGATTCTTATGGAATTGCACACTTCTCCCTTACGAGGGCACTCAGGATTTTTAGAAACTTACCACAGGGTTAAGAAGGAATTTTTTTGGGATGGCCTTAAATCGGATATTCAAAAGTTTGTGGCAGAATGTTTGGTTTTCCAACAAAATAAAGTTGAAGCAATTAAGACCCAGGGTCTATTACAACCTTTATCCATTCCAAACCAACGTTGGGAGGAGGTTTCAATGGAGTTTATCACAAGTTTACCCAAGTCTGAGGGAAAGACTGTCATCATGGCGGTAGTTGATAGACTTACCAAGTATGCACACTTTTTTGCATTATCACATCCATTTAAAGCCAGTACAGTTTCTACTGCATTTATGGAAACAATTCAAAAGCTACATGGAAACCCAAAGATTATTATAAGTGACAGAGATCCAATTTTCACTGGAAATTTTTAGACAGAATTATTTTCTTTTCTTGGTACTCAGTTAGCTCATAGCTCATCTTATCATCCTCAATCTGATGGGAAAACTGAGATAGTAAACAAATGTTTAGAAGGATATCTCCATTGCTTTGTATCTGATAAACAAACACAATCAATCAAATGGTTGCCTCTAGCTGAATGGTGGTATAACACTTCCTTCCATACAGCAACAAAAATACCCCATTTATGGCACTTTAAGGATATCATCCAGCATCCATCACATCATATTTAAGAGAAAATTATAAGGCTGAAGCAGTGGAACATCACATCGAGCATCAACAACAAGTCCTCCAACACTTAAAGGATAACCTCGTGTTGGCACATAATAGAATGAAACAACAGGAAGATCAACATCGCAGCGAAAGAAGTTTTGATGTAGGTGATTGGGTATTCCTATGGCTACAACCATATAAACAAATGTCCCTCAAGCAAGCTAAGAAGGATAATAAATTATCACCAAAGTATTACGGTCCGTAAAAGGTGTTGCAAAAGATTGGTACTATGGCATACAAATTAGAGCTTCCTGCAGCATCTCGATTGCACCAAGTTTTCCATGTTTCATGTTTAAAGAAGGCTATAGGCGACAAGCTCCCAGTTCAAACAATATTTCCAGAACTTGATGAGGAAGGAAAAATTATATTGGAACCGAAAGCAGTCACAGAAACAAGAATTCGACAGCTATGAAATCGATCAATTTCGGAGTATCTCATCAAGTGGAAGAACTTATCCGCTGAAGATTCCACATGGGAGGATGAGAATTTTATATAGAAGCATCCATAACTACTCAAGTGTTGAGGACAACACTTTTTTGAAGGAGAGGGGCATGTTAGGTCCGTATAATACTAGTGATTACCCCATTACTATTGTAGTTATATCCGTTATTAATATTTTTGTGCTCGTATTGTCCCCATATTATTATTACTGTGCCCCATAGAATCCCTCTACTGTTATTTTTGTGCCTTTATATTATCACTATTAGGTCGGCTGGGTTATATTGTGACTCCTTAGATTCCTATATATAGAAAGGAGGTTTTATCATTTGAATCATCAAAGAATCATTCATTTCTGTAATGTAAAGGAGGTTGCCCCCTAGAAGAGGTTGAATTCTAAGGCGTTGATCTATCTTTTCTATATTTTTGTGAGTTGGTTTCATAACATACAATGTAAAATCCACCAATGGTGTGTCTTTACTATTCTCAAGGTTTATACCAGATAAGAAAGGTGTGGTTACTAGCTTGCAGTTACTCATGTCAAATCGTGCCAAAATATTTGTAGCATAGTTTGGTTGAGAAATGGTAATCCTAGAATGTTGCGTCCCTTAAATACTAGTGATTACCCCATTACTATTGTAGTTTCATCCCTTATTAATATTGTTGCGCCCCTTGGCACTAACTGCTGAGTTTCCATTTCCTTAAGTTTCACTTATTGTACTGAGCCCTGCTGAGTATCTGTCTTAGTCTGTTCTGGCTCCTCCTGATCAAGATTCTCTGTGTTACTTCCTTACGGTGCAGCCTGAGTTGGCTCAATGGAGAATTCTTCATTGGTTCGCTCCACAACCAGCACTGCAGTATCTGTTTCTGTCATTCCTTCCAAATTGATGGTATATACTGGTCGGGAAGTACAATGGGTATTCATGTGCTTGGCACAGCTGTGTCTTTCTCCTTTCTCACTGTAACAAACAACCTTTACTTGTTCTCGAGGAATATGGGAAGAACTATAACCCAATAAGTAAGGGTCAACAGGTAATATCTTGCTTCCTTCTGGGATGAGTATTCGTGTAAATATAGGGTATGGGCTTGGTGAAATTGAATGGAATAAGTAATGGAGGGAAAGCAGGTCCAAGGGTGAAAGGTAAAAGTAAGCAATACAATGGCTGGTCCAACACTCACTATCTAAGGGTCTGGTCCTCAATCAAACACTATGCGTAAGGGTCTGGTCCTCCATCCTACACTAGCGTACTTTTGTGGCTTTATATTATTATTGTTAGGTTGGTTGGGTTATATTGTGAATCCTTAGACTCCTATATATAGAAAGGAGGTTTTGTCATTTGAATCATCCAAGAATCGTTCATTTATGTAATGTAAAGGAGGTTGCCCCCTCGAAGAGGATGAATTCTAAGGCATTGATCTATCTTTTCTATCTTTTCTTGAGCTGGTTTCATAACATTTGGTATCAGAGCTTTGGATTCTAGGGTTTCGCTACTCCAAACAGGTCATCATGGCATTTTCGATATAATTTTCTTTTCTTTGATGTTTCATAAGCTAAAACAAAAACCCATTTGAGAAGAAATAACGCTGAATCTCAGGTCCAAATTGCAGAGATATGATCTGAGGAAGTTGGTCTTTTTGCAGACTCCTGAATTACATTCCAAACAGGTGACCTGGGGAAAATCGTCATAACTTTCTCTCTGAGCATCGGATTGAAATTTCATTAGAAGTTATAGAAAGAGGATGGACTTTAGCTTCTTGTAGATATTTTTCAGAGCCAGAGGTCGAAATAGTGACTCGTGGCACATCCTACAAGTTCGCTTTACTGAACTAGTCTATAATGAAGTCATTGTGGGAGATTTCGCATAACTCTTCCTTGGAGAATCCAATTTGGGTCAGACTGGTGGCGTTGGAAAGAGGACACAGAGGGCTACTACAGGTCGTAATCTCAGAACTGGATGGTCAGAAAGTACAGAGATATATTAGAGGCAATATCGAGATCCTACAAAGTGAAAAACGGTGTGTAGATTTTTTTAAATTTTTGCTTAAGCTCAGTTTGAAAATTTATTTCGAAGGAATTCAAAGGGCATAGTAGAGCATTATTATCGGTAATTGATGCCCCGAGGAAAGAAAATGCAAACACCTAGTAAGCAACCTGAAAACCCTAGCATGACTCATGAAGAAGAGGAAGAAATGTTACATGATATATCAAAATTACAAGAACAAGTGCAACAAATGTCACTCTCACAAAAGCTAACAGAAGCTAAGATAAATGGCGTGGAATCTAAGATAAAGAGCGTGGAAGCTAAGATGGACAATTTGAAGATAGATTTGAAGATAGATTTGAAGACAGATTTGAAGAGAGACATGGCAGAATTGAAGATAGATTTGAAGACAAACATGGCAGATTTGAAGACAATTTGACAAATTTTCTACAAGAAATACATACTAATGGTGAAAAGGTAATAAAGGAAACTCATGATGCAAACAAAAGAAATGTTAATCATGATTTCTTAGACTCTAATGTGGGATCAAAGACCCACCATATTCCAAAAATCGATATGAGGAAGTTTGATGGCAAGGATCCAGCAACATGGATATTACAGATGGAGAAATTTTGTGATCTCAATAATGTGCAAAACACACAAAAGGTACGTATTGCAACTTTATATTTGGAACCAAATTAGTTTGTATGGTATCAATGGCTTTGCTCTCGTAAACAAATTATCACTTGGGCAATTTTTAATGAAGAATTGACAACACATTACGAGGATACAAAAAGCAACACTTTTTTTAGCCAATTGATAAGTCTCAAACAAAAGGGTTCAATAATGGAGCACATTGAGGAGTTCCAAAAATTTAACATAAGGGTAAAAAATATTCTAGAGGAGCATAGGATTGATGTGTTCATAGGGACTTTAAAGGATAATATCCAACATGATATTCGCCTTTGGGAACCTGATTCATTAGAGAAGGCATTCAGGTTAGCAAGAAAAATGGAAAGCAAAATTAAGGCAACCAGGAAGCATACCACTCACAACTATAAAGATGGAAGTGTTGTTGCCCCTAGTCTTCCACAACCTATAAGTTTGACACCACAACAATTGGAAGAAAAAAGAGAAAAAGGGCTTTGTTACAGTTGTGATAGCAAATATAATAAAGGTCATAAGTGTGCTGAGAAGAAATTATTCTACATAGATTGCGAAGAGGAAGAAGAAAGGAGCAAGAAAGGTCAAAAGAAGAGGATATACTCCAGGAAAAAAGCCTAGATAAATAAGAAATGAATCCGACCATATCTTGTAATGCATTGGCAGGAATTACCACTCTCAAACCATCAAGATAGAAGGACAAACTAAGAAGAAAAATGTAATAGTGTTGATTGATTTAGGAAGTACCCACAATTTTATTCATTGTAAGGTAGCAAAAGAATTGAATTGCTTCTTATATCCAACACAAGAGTGTCAAGTGATGGTTGCAAATGGAGGAACAATAAATTGCTCTAGAAAGTGCCATAATATCAAGCTATCGATGGGAGAATATGTATTGACTAGCCCAATGCTTTCCATTCCAATGGGAGATGTTGATGTTGTACTAGGAGTCTAATGGCTACAATCCTTGGGTACAATAGCTTTTAATTTTCAAGAAATTTTCATGATGTTTTCTGTGGAAGGCAAGGAAGTTGAATTAAGGGGTATTGCAGGGAAACCAGGAAAGATAATTATCTCTAACTGTATGACAAAGCTTTTAAAAAGGGAACAAAGGGATGTAATTGCACAGTTATGTTCGCTAGATGTTTCCACATTGCAATGATCTATTTCTCCAGATCTCCAAAAAGTCTTGGAAAATCATTCCAAGGTATTTGAGACTCCCAAATGTCTCCCACCTATTCGTGATCATGATCATGCTATTCATCTGATTCCAGGAAGTGTCCCTCTAAACATCAAGCCGTACAGATATCCCTATGCCCAAAAGAGTGAAATTGAACGTATGGTTGCAGAAATGCTAGAGGCTAGTATAATTCAACCAACTCAATGTTCTTTTTCTGCTCCAGTAGTACTAGTGCATAAGAAGGATGGATCATGGCGCATGTGTCCAGATTATAGGGAGCTCAACAAGCTCACTATTAAAGATAAGTTTCCCATTCCTGTCATTGATGAATTACTGGATGAATTACATGGATCAATTTACTTCACCAAGTTGGATCTTCATTCAGGATATCATCAAATCAGAATGAAGATTGAAGACATTTTGAAAACAGCATTTAGAACTCATGAGGGTCATTATGAATTTTTGGTCATGCCTTTTGGCCTTACCAATGCACCTTCAACATTTCAAGGTTTGATGAATTCCATTTTCAAACCATTCCTTAGAAAATTTGTGTTAGTATTTTTTGATGATATACTAATCTACAACAATTCTTGGAAGGATCATGTTGAACATGTTGACAGGGTACTACAACTATTGGAGGAGAAACAATTATATGCAAAAAGATCCAAATGTTTCTTTGGAGTACAAGAGGTGGAATATCTGGGTCATATTGTATCTCATGAAGGAGTTAAGGTAGACCCTAGCAAAATTAAAGCCATTAAGGAATGGAAAGTCTCCACATCCATAAAGCATCTATGAGGATTTCGCAGGTTGACAGGGTATTATCGCAAGTTTTTTAAAAATTATTGGACAATAGCAGCACCTCTAACAACATTATTGAAGAAAGATGCATTTTCATGGACTCCAGAAGAAGCAAAGGCCTTCAAACATCTTAAAGAGGCAATGTGCCAAGAACCGGTCTTAGCTACACCGAACTTCACAAAAATCTTTATTGTGGAATGTGTTGCTTCAGGAAATGGAATTGGTGCTGTTTTAATGCAAGATGAAAGACCCATTGCTTTTGAAATTCATCCAATCAAGGGAAGGTTTTTACACAAAGCTATTTATGAGAAGGAAATGTTGGCAATACTACATGCACTTAAGAAATGGCAACCCTACCTAATGGGAAGACACTTCAAGGTAAAAACGGATCATGATAGCCTTAAATATTTTTTAGAACAAAGATTATCCTCTGAAGAGCAACAAAAGTGGGTCACAAAGATGTTGGGTTACGACTTTGAAATCATCTACAAAAAAGGGAAGCAAAATGTGGTTCCAGATGCACTCTCAAGAAAGGATGAGGATGTGGAAGCATTGTTGTGTGCCATTTCTATTATCCAACCAGATTGGATAAACAAAGCAAGGGAGGAATGGAAGAATGACGAAGAAGTGTACGCACTTAGTTGAAAGTTACAACAAGATTCCAGTACGTCTGATACATTTAGCTGGAAAAATGATTCTTTATGGTACAAAGATCGCTTATACCTCTGTAAGAATTCCCAACTAAAACAGAAGATTCTTATGGAATTGCACACTTCTCCCTTAGGAGGGCACTCAGGATTTTTAAAAACTTACCATAGGGTTAAGAAGAAATTTTTTTGGGATGTCCTTAAATCGGATATTCAAAAATTTGTGGCGGAATGTTTGGTTTGCCAACAAAATAAAGTTTAAACAATTAAGACATCGGGTCTATTACAACCTTTATCCATTCCAAGCCAACGTTGGGAGGAGGTTTCAATGGATTTTATCACAGGTTTACCCAAGTCTGAGGGAAATAGTTTAATCATGGTGGTAGTTGACAGGTTTACCAAGTATGCACACTTTTTTGCACTATCACATCCATTTAAGGCCAATACAGTTTCTACTGCATTTATGGAAACAATTCAAAAGCTACATGGAAACCCAAATATTATTGTAAGTGATAGAGATCCCATTTTCACTGGAAATTTTTGGATAGAATTATTTTCTTGTCTTGGTACTCAGTTAGCTCATAGCTCATCTTATCATCCTCTATCTGATGGGTGAACTGAGATAGTAAACAAATGTTTGGAAGGATATCTTCCTTGCTTTGTATCTGATAAACAGACACAATGGGTCAAATGGTTGCCTCTGGCCGAATGGTGGTATAACACTTCCTTCCATACAACAACAAAAGTGACCCCATTTATGACACTTTATGGATATCATCCACCATCCATCACATCACATTTAAGAGAAAACTCTAAGGTTCAAGTAGTGGAACATCACATCGAACATGAACAACAAGTCCTCCAACTCTTAAAGGATAACCTCATGTTGGAACATAATAGAATGAAACAACATGCAGATCAACATCGCAGCGAAAAGAGGTTTTGATGTAGGTGATTGGGTATTCCTACATCTACAACCATATAAGCAAATGCCCCTCAAGCAGGCTAAGAAGGATAATAAACTATCACCAAAGTATTATGGTCTGTACAAGGTGTTGCAAAAGATTGGCACTATGGCATACAAATTGGAGCTTCATGTAGCTTCTCGATTGCACCAAGTTTTCCATGTCTCATGTTTAAATAAGGTTATAGGCGACAAGCTCCCAATTCAAACAATATTGCCAGAACTTGACGAGGAAGGAAAAATTATATTGGAATCGGAAGCAGTCACAGAAACAAGAACTCGATAGCTACGAAATCGATCAATTTCGGAGTATCTTATCAAGTGCAAGAACTTATCTGTTGAAGATTCCACATGGGAGGATGAGGATTTTATACAGAAGCATCCAAAACTACTCAAGTGTTGAGGAAAACTCTTTTTTGAAGGAGAGGGGCATGTTGGGTCCCTATAATACTAGTGATTACCCCATTACTATTATAGCTACATCCCTTATTAATATTGTTGTGCCCATATTATCCCCATATTGTTATTACTGTGCCCCATAGAATCCCTCTATTGTTATTTTTGTGGCTTTATATTATTATTGTTAGGTCGGCTGGGTTATATTGTGAATCCTTAGACTCCTATATATAGAAAGGAGGTTTTGTCATTTGAATCATCCAAGAATTGTTCATTTATGTAATGTAAAGGAGGTTGCCCCCTTGAAGAGGCTGAATTCTAAGGCGTTGATCTATCTTTTCCATCTTTTCTTGAGTTGGTTTCATAACATAGAACCATTTCGATTGATCTCTAGTCCAAGGGAAAAAATTAGCAAACCCATAGCTATCATAGAAAATTGCTTATGCAATGCAGTTTTAATGTTAACAATGATAGAATTTGAACTACTTGTTATCAAAATATCATCTAAGTAGAGTACTCTGATCAACAAGGAGTCAATTTTCTTCAAAAAATAAACATTGGAATCATATTTACAGCATACAAATTTTGAGATAACAAATAGGAATCCATCTTTCCATACCACGCTCTAGGTGTCTTCTTGAGGCCATAGAGAGACTTCTTTAGCTTCCATATTAAAGATGATTTTTTCATGTATCCCTACAGCTGCTCCATGTAGATTTCCTCGTAGAGAACACCGTGAAGAAACACATTTTTCACATCCATATCACGCACCTCCCATCCTCTTGTTGCTGCAATGGAGAGAGCTAGTTGAATGGAATCCATTTTCTCCATTGGAGAAAGGGTCTCATCATAGTCAACACCATGTACCTGCTGAAAACCATTTCCCATCGATCATGGCTTATATCAACTAACTTGGCTATATTTTAATTTCTTGGTCTAATAAACACACTTGCACCTTACAAGTTTATGATTAGAATGTAGTTGAACTAGGTCCAAATTCCGGTTCTCAATGACAGATTTGTATTCCTCATCCATAGTTTCTTCCAATTCAGGATGCAAAATTGCTTCTACACAAGTCTATGGATCAAATTCATGCATCATATAATCATCCATGGGCATACATGGCTCCATATCTAAGAGTTCTTTTTTAGATTCATCAAATTGAATCAAGTGGCAGGATCATCTAAGAGATCATTCATGTTGCACCATTTTTTTGCTGAAGGTGGTCAAGAATCTTCCAAACTGCATGAGGAATTATTATCTCAATGTTCAACAACTAGTGGTCTAAGGGGTCGCAGGAAAAGACTCATATAGATCATAATTTTGATTTGATGTATCATATGCATACTCGTCAACTATTGGAGAGGGAAACTTTGTAGCAGGTTCATCTAGGTGTGCATGAAAAGTATCTTCTTCAAAATTTACATTCCTTTCGATAAAGAGCTCTTCATTGTTGATATCAAGAAATGTGTACCCTTTGACTTCATCAAAATATCCAATAAACATGTATGCCTTTCTCCAAGGCTCGAAATTCTTTCTCTTATATGTAGGAATGTAGTCCCTACTCGAGATCCAAAAATGCAGATATGACTGACTTCAGGTTGCATGCTAGTCCCAAACTCAAAAGGTATTTTTCTAGTAACATATTTATGAGGAGATCCCACAATTTTGATGGAAGATATCTTACATGCAACATGAAATGCACTATCTCTTTCAAGGATCTATTATTCCTTTCAACCACCCCATTTTGCTGTGGAGTGTAAGGAACTGAATCCTGCAACTGTATTCCTGCTTCATTACAAATATTTTGGATATATTTGTTGACGTATTCCTTCCCATTATCTATGCGGAGTATTTTTTATGGGTTTTCCAAACTCATTTTTCGCATATTCTTTGAAAATCTATATATGCCAAAAAACTTTAGACTTGAGTTTCGAGAAATAAACCCAAGTGAATCGTGTGTAATCATCTATAAATGAAAACACATATCTTGCTTTTCCATTGAAGTTACTGGAATTGGACCCAGGAGATCACTCTATACAAGCTCCAAAGGTGAAGAGGCTCTCCATGAATTCCCCTTCCCGAACTTGTCTTGTGGATGCTTTCCAGGAGCACATCCATTACAAACAACATTTGAAAAATCAATGGTCAGAAATCCTTTAACTATCCATTTCTTGCTAAGTTGCTACATGTATCTGAAATTCAAGTTCCAAAACCTTTCACGCAAAATCCTACTTTCTTCATTTGCATGTGTAAGTAACAAAATAGAATCTGACTAAGGAACACAATTAAAAAAAAAATGTATACGGATGATATTAATCGTTTACCTTGCCAGATGCAATATTCAAATTAGTTTTCATATCATTAATTTTCATGGGATCTGAGGTAAATTCCACTATCTTTTTAGTTCCTGTGTGTGTCATCTTATACACTGAAACAAGATTCACAAAAAGCCTTTGAATATGCAAGAAATTATCAAAACTTCCATCTTCGAATTGCACTCTTCCTTGTCCAGTTGCTTCAACTACAGATTTGTCCCCCAAGGGAATAGGAGGACCTGAGTGTGCACGTAGAGAAAAAAATTATTCCATTGAAGAATCCATATGATGTGAAGTTCCTAAAACGATGATCAATTCTTGTGGTGTAGAATTAAGGGAAATCAAAGAATGACCATTACCCCTTGTTTCTGATGGTTTTTCCTCTGTCCTCCTCTTGGCACTTTCTAGAATGTGGTGTTGAAGATTATTTTGTTGAAGAGTCTTTGCTATTAGATCAATATTCTTCTGCATGCAAGATGATTCAATATGATAGTCTCTATTACAATAAGGACACTTGGAGTTTCTTTTCTTTCCCTTCTTACCCTTGGATCTAGAAGAATCATCTGGAGGTTTTGGATTTCCTCTATTTCTTTAATCTAGATATCTTTCCTTTCCTTTGCCTTTAGATTGTTGATTTGGTGTCGAGTTGGAATTTCCTTTTCATACATAGAAAGTGCATGTGTATTTGGAGAATTTCATGAACCCATCTTAATGAGATTATCCTTCTCATGAATAAGAGACTCAACAAATGCATCAAGTTTTGGAATTTTACACAGTTTATCTTGATTTGCAAGTCCAACTCTATGAAATGTATAAATTAAAAGAACATATCCATGACCTAATTTAGAAAACATAGAAAGGATCAATTGGCGTTCTTGTTTGGATTTATCAATCCCACCATCTTGTAATTGTAGAAGCAATGATTTGAATTTCATAAAGAAATCATGAATGTTCTTAAATATGTTTTGATCTAAGGAATTTAGCTCATTTTGAAAATTCGAGCATGCATCTCATTCTTCTTTCCAAATAAATTCTCCATGTGTATCTAGACCTCATTCGGAGTGTTGCATGTGTCCACATGGAAATGTGAAGCTAGAGATATGGGCAACAAAAGAAGACCAAAAGCCTCATCCATCGTGCTGATATATTTGGATTTTTCAATAGCAGAATTTGGTTCAGTTTTCGTATTAATAACTATCTAATACAAGCCTTTTCCTCTGAGGTGAAGCAAAATTTTTCGGTGCCATTGGAAGTAGTTATATGGAGTGAGAATAGTTAAAAATGGGAACTCCAGTTTTTCACTTTGTAGTTGTATCAACAATTGCAACAATTCTCTAATATTATAATCCACAAATCAATTCTCTAAATAATTTCCAATTCTTTGATCTTCAAACCTCCAAAAACTTGCTCATGCATATTTTTCATGGCCCTGTAGCTTTGATACCATGTAAAATTATTAGAGCACAGATACAGATCTTGCTAAAGAATAACAACACAAATTCGCAAGAATTGAAAAAGAAAATTGGAATAGATAATGAATTCAATTACTCAATATTGGTTTGAGAATCAATACATAAAGCAACTAAGTTAAGCTTAGTTGTACATGCAATAACTAAGGCTAATTAAACTTAACTAAATCTAATTGCGTTTTATGTTCTGTTAATGTGCACATGCACCACATGCAAGCACTAGAGTTAACTAACTAAAGCCAAGCGCACAACGCATGTAAGCACTAGATTTAACTAATTCTTACTAACTGCACATCACATGCAAGAACTAGAGTTGAATTGAAGCTAATTAAGACTGACTAGGTGCATGTACACCAACACCCACTATCAAGTGTGAGGGGAGAGCAACAAAGTAGTGCAAGAGAAGCATATTCAAAATTTTAAGAGACATTATTTTGAATGGTGGGGTTGTCAAGAGAAGATAACATTTACTACATCATGGTACTACTTGTACTGTCTTCTCTTTTTGCGATTCCACAACCTTCTTATTCATTGAGAATAATATTTTTTTAGTTCAATAAAATATGATAAATATTTTCAAATAGTTTAATTTTTATTTTTCATCACTTTTGACTGAAGGTTGAATTTGAAACTAGGTAAGATTGAAATGAAACCATGTCGGAACTAAGATTGAATCTTATATAAATTAAAAACATTGATAAATTGTTTTAATATCTCTACTTCTTATACCAAGGAATGAATTTGCTCACTAATTAAATACATGTTGATTAATTTTAGTAAATCAATGCTATTCAATGTATATGAACGATCATTTGATTCCATAGAAGCACTTATAAATATATGAAAAAAACTATTAAATGGAAACAAAACACCATCACTGTGTTCGTTTTTGTTTTCTTTAATCTACGTTGAGCATTCTGGAATGAGACAACCTTCAGAATTTTTAATACGAGGAAAATGACCATCCTCCAAAATTAGGCATATGTTGTTCTATTAATTGTGCGAAAACGTGATTAAATTTGTATTGGTTGTAGTTTATAAATATTCTACTTTTATACTAATCATATTGTAAATTTTTGAAATAAGTATGTTTTAAGTGGTTTTATTATTTCCTACAATATATGTGTTTGTAGTTTTTTTTTTCAAGAAATTATTATTATGGGATAATGTGTATCAATTTTTGATGTTAAAAGGTTCTAAAACCATAGTAACCTCATTTTTATAGGTTCTTGTCCGCTTGTGGAGGAGCACCCAAGGAGAATTTGATTGAATAAGAGTTTCACATGCGGTGTTCATTAAGAGCAGTGCTGACAATATCGCAAAATTGCATCTGAATGAAGTATTGGTAGTCTGGAATCTGGATCCACACTAAAACACCACGAAATATTGAAATTTTGGTTTGTTACAATGGTTGTATCCATGTCATCAAGAGTAACCACTATGATTTGGAAATCATTTGGAATTGTAATCATGGACTACTATGATGATATTTTAGAGCTTTTAATGAAACTTTATCAGCATTATGTGAATAGTCAGTTGCATAGGTACAGTTTACCCTAAATGGGTGATTCTTGCATACTAAGCTGCTTCATTTTGTTACTGTTCATATACCTCATCTTCTACATTCAACCGTCGTAACCCTCCTTACACTAAATATGAATGTTTAATGTTTGGAATGATAAAGTATATTTTATGCAGATTTGATTTTAATATTTGCTAATCATTTTAATATCCAACATTCTGTAGGCATGGGGATGCGTTCTGAAACATGGAAGTAGGAAAAATGGAGGAATGAGGTGTTTAGGGTGTGTATGAGGCATCTTTTCGATGTTTTCCACTTCCATGTTTTGAGGAACTTGCATTTTGTTTTAGTTGAAGACAAGTTTGAGATGTAAACATTATAAAAGAAATAATATTGTAGTCAAATATGCAATGGGTTCATGATGCTTTTTAGATGTAAACATTGTCAAAGAAATACATATTGTAGCCAATGGGTTCATGATCCATGGTTGTTAGTTTAAACTATGGTTATCATTATTTACTTATTCTTTGTTTCTTACTACATGAATTATGTCAAGTAACTTATAAATGGTAGAACTCAAGACCGTAAATGGGAGGCTTTGTTTTATTACATATTCAAATTCTGCTTAAAATACGCATATTGTTATATAAATTAGAATGGATTTTTTTATTTGAATGTTGTGTTTAAAAGTGATATTCATTTGGAAATAACCAATGCCTAACTCCTAAAAATTACATACATAAGTTGTCAAAAAAAAAAATCTGAAGAATTCATAAAATTCTAATCCCTTTAGAAACAACATATAAATAACTAGCCCCAAAATTTAACTGGTTTTTGTGAATTTGACCCATGTAGTTTTTTGTAGTATATTATTAAAAAAATGCACATGCTAGTAGGTTGAAAGGTTGAGAGCCTATTTGCGAATAAATACATGGTCACTTGACAAATTTGTAATACATGTTGAAGATGAATTGCTTGTATGCAATCAAAGGCTTGATTGTGGGGTGAAATCTACAAATCCGAACATCATATTTCTCTTACAACACTTTCTCCTATGATAGGTTAGTGCTTGGCTGTTTGTGGCGCGTTCCTTCATGAAATCTCAAGGTCATGTTGCATTATTTTCTCTCGTTCTCATTAGAATTCAAGTAAAGTTATGAAAAAGGCCACTAAGTATAGTTATTTTCATATGTACAATATACCATAAATGGATGATTCTTGCAAACTAAGCTACTTAATTTTATTACTTTTCTCATACTCATCTTCTACATTGAACTTGCATATCACTTCTTACACTAAATATGGCATTTTAATTGCTGGAATGATAAAGTATATTTTATGAAGCTTTGATCTTAATATCGTCTATTGATTTTAATATCCAACTTTTTGTAGGCACGGGGATGCATTCTGAAACACGGTAGTAGGAATAATGGAGGAATGAGGTGTTCACAATCTGTATCAGGCATATTTTCAGTTTTTTCCACTTCCATGTTTTGAGGAACTTGCATTTTGTTGCAGCCGAAGATGGGTTTTAGATGTAAACATTGTCAATTAAATAGATATTGTAGCCAAATATTCAGTGGTTTCATGATGGTTTACGAATGTAAACATTGTCAAAGAAATACATATTGTAGCCAAATATTTAATGGGTTCATCATCCATGGTTGTCAGTTCAAACTTGGGTGATCATTATTTACTTATTGTTTGTTTCTTACGACACGACTTATGTCAAGTAGGTTATAAATGGTAGAAATCTAGACAGTAACTCGGAGGCTTTGATTTATTACAGATTCGGTGATTACTGCAAAATATGTACACTGTTATATGCATTAGTATGGATTTTTTTATTTGAATGTTGTTTTTGAAAGTGACATTCATTTATAGCATTAATATGGAAATAACCAATTCCTATCTCCTAAAAATTATAAACATAAATTAGAGAACAACACTTCTGGAGAATTCATGAAATTAAAATCCCTGTACAACCAACATATAAGCAATTGGCCCTGAAATTTAACTTGTTTTTGAGAATTTGACCCATGTAGTTTTCTATAATGTATTCTTGAAGAAATTCACATGCTAGCAAGTTGAAAGGTTATGAGCCTATCTACAAGTAGATACATGGGCACATCACAAATTTGAAATACAAGTTCGAGATGAACTACTTGGATGCAATAGAAGGCTTGATTATGGGGTCAAATATGCATATCCCAATATCATATTTCTCTTATAAGACTTTATCCTATGATATGTTAGTGCTTGGTTGTTTGTGACAGGTTCCTGAATGGAATCTCAATTGGTCTTGTTGTATTATTTGTTAATTTTCAAATTGGTCTATGTTGTATCAATTACTTCGGCCCAATTCCACACTTCAATTAGTAATATTTCTAATTACAATTAGCCTTTCGAATCATCAACAACAATTGAAGATAGAACAATAAATACAATAACAAAGGAGGAAATCAACACATCAAGAAGAGACACCAGATTTGGTTAAAGGCCAAGGAAAAACCCCAATAAGGGGAAATCCATTTGAAATTCTTCTTTTATTAGATTGTCATAAAATGTTTAGCAAAGATTAAAATGAGCCCAATAGAATATCATCAACAATACAACACAATAACATTCAGAAACAAGTTTCCAGTGTCACATTATATTGGAGACAACTTCTGCAGTCTTCAATCAGCTGTAGATTACTTTCGTCAATGATAAACTTTAGTCAAACCCCTAGCCGCATGCATGAGGGGTTGTGAGAGAAACTATAGGATCCCAGTCGCTCCTTTCATGCTTGTGTGCTAGGGAATATAGCTAAAATTTCTCAGTGAAAAGCCTACGACTATAGCCAAGAAACCCTAGATCAATTGCAAGCCTCAAACCCTGAAATCTCAGACCTTTGTAAACTTCCTTTATTGACCTTGACTCAAACTTATGTGAACCAATCAATGCAAAGAGAAGAAGATGTTTGGTTGGCTATGTCCAAATGAGATATAGACCTCCTGTATTTATAGGCTTATATGGGTGTCCAACGATGTCCATTTGATGTTGAGGCTAACCTATCCAAATGTGCATGTGTGGGAACATAAATTCAAAATCCAAGTTCTTCTTGTCCAAAGGAGGTGATCTTTAGGTCTATTTTGGTCCTCTTGAAAAGAGGAATTCAATGCTATCATCATATCCATCATATGAGTTGCTCATGGTAGAATTTTACCGCGGTCTCCTATTTTGACACTGCCTCATAAAAAGGGAAGATTCCACCTGTCTAAATTTCTTTATCTAGTCAACTCTATCTTCTAAAACATTCTTGAATCTAAAGAAGAAGAATCATCAGGAGTAAAAGATACCACCCTATGTACAGCAGGGTATTACTCATAATCTTAGTCAGTGGGCTACTACCCGAAAAATATGTCAGCAAGCTACTACCCAAAATCTCATGGGGGAGCTACTACTACAATAATATATCGAGAAATAGGTGATGTATGGGAGCTACTACTAAACCCATCATATTTCTTGCCGATCTTCCCAATAATTACCCTTAAGAGTCAAGTGGTAGAACACCTTCATCATAATCTAAGCTTGGACGAGATACCAAACTTACGAAGAGGTAAGGATCACATGCCTCCAAAGCTCCTCAACCCGTTGGCCAAACGCAGAGGGACAATCCCAACAAGCCTAGTTTGCGGGTATGATGCCAACTGGGGTATACTTTGAAAAGACAAAGACAGGTTGAGCTACTACTCCAACCATATGGGTAACAGATAACGGTAAAACACTATTTTCCAAAGTTCCCTCAACCCCAGGAGCCCTCTATCAGAAATCTCACCTTGGGAGCTCACACATTGGGTAAGAGTTGGCTCAATGTCCTCGATCAGTGATGCCCCTCAATAGGAAAGGGAATATCCGTCAATCCAAGCTTCTCTTTGGATATCTTTTGACTTTCTTCTGGGTAAGTACATGGTGAGAATATCTACAATATGATCATCTATCAATATGCGATGGAGTCAAACAACTCCTCTCTACAACATGTCTCGAATGAAGTGATACCGAATCTCTACGTGCTTGGAATTGTCATGGAATACAGGATTCTCTGCCAAAGGGATCCCACTCTTGTTGTCATAATATATCACTGCAGTGTTGAGAACTTGCTCAAATATATCTCCAAAGAGTTTTCTCAACCAAATTTCATTTCATCTAGCCATGCTAGTGACAATATATTCAACCTCGATGGTAATAGATGCTATGACATTCTACTTCCTACTCATCCAAGATATCATGGAATATCCAAGACTAAAACAACATCGATATGTACTTTTTATGTCGATAACATTTCCTGCCTAGTTAGCATCGATGTATGCATGAAGTTGAACATCTCCAGTAGAATATCTCAGACCAAGTGTGGTTATCTCATGAAAATATCTCAAAATGAGGTAGGAAACATTCCAATGTGCATGGAGAGGCTCGGTCATGAATTGACTCAATGTATTCACTGCATAGCATATGTCTGGACAAGTGCTCGCAAGGAACATCAGAGCCATAATAAACTATCTATACTTGTATGAATTCACCAAATTGGGTCCTGTAGCTTCTCTACATAACATATTTAAGTTCATTTCCATCAGTGTGGTCATGGACTTGCATTATGTCATTCCAAATATCTCTAATAGCATCAAAAAATATTTTCCTTGTGAAAGGAAAATCTCTTCGAGCATTTCCACACCTTAAGGCCTAGAAAGTAGTGCATGAATCCAAGTTACTTCATCTCAAATTTAGAGGCTAGCTCCCTCTTACACTCAATCATCATAAGCTCACTACCTATCGAGATTAGATCGTCAACATATAAAACTAAAATCAACAACATACCTTGGACTACCTTGAAGTAGAGGTTGGGATTGACATTGCTTCTTATAAATCGTAGATTCATAAAGTAAATGTCTATGCAGGATTACCATGCTCTTGCAGCTTGATTCAAACCATATAATTCCTTCCTCAATCTACAAACATGTGTCTTTCGATCCATCCTTGACATGCGGGAATGAAAACTATTGAACAGATGGTTATATATCGAGCCATAGGTGAAAATATATCATCATAGTATTCTCCCCCTTTCTGGGAGAAACCTCGAGCCACAAACCTTTCCTTGTACTTTTCAGTGCTACCATCAACTCCATGCTTGATCTTGAATAACCACTTTGAAGTTACCATGGATTTCCCCTTCGGTCTCGGAACATCCCATAGGTCATTCTTCATAATTTATTCATATTCTTAGGTCGTACCATATTTCCAAACTTGTTATTTTACATATTCTTTGAAAGTCGAAGGTTCAACTTGAATCATAATACTCATGGTTGCAACTTATCCCTGGTGCCTGAATGGTTGCTACCTTTCTCTAAATGATATTCAAATGGGAACCTATTTATTAACATCCTGTACAGTGTAACATAGCCAAAGTGTTCTCTTCCTAAAAGGAGGATCACCTGGAGGAGGATCTAAGGGATCGATGAGCTCCATGGGATCATCAACTATATTTTTCTCAGATTTAGGCACGAAAGGACCATCCAAAATATCCATATCATCATTCTTCTCAAGAGGATGAGGCGAAGGAAGGCCCCTTTCTTTTCCAAGGGTGATATCTTCAGTGAATGTAACATCCCTACTAATTTCAACCTTCCTTTGATCGAGAATATATATTCTAAATGCTTTAGAATTTTCACAATATCCAACAAACATACC
The DNA here is from genome assembly GCA_031772625.1 of Pinus tabuliformis. NCBI lineage: Eukaryota > Viridiplantae > Streptophyta > Pinopsida > Pinales > Pinaceae > Pinus > Pinus tabuliformis. The sequence continues at coordinate 1,249,658,874 of CM062805.1, read as the reverse complement.
TTTTCTTCCTATAGCTTCCAATTTATTCTTCTTGTCCTTTGGCACATGGAAATATACATGACATCCAAATATGTGGAGATGATCAATGTTGGGCTTGGCACCTGTAAATACTTTTCCAGGGGTCTTGTTTTCCAAATATTGATGAGGCACACTATTTTGAACAAATACGATATCATGTGAAGCTTCAGCCCAAAGGAACTTAGGCAACTTTTGATCATGGAGCATTTCTCATGTAGCTTCTACTATAGGCCTAATTTTCCTTTCATCTAAACCAATTTGTTTAGGAGTATATGACACAATTGTTTCTTTCTTGATAGTACCTTCCTTCTTGCAAAAGACAATGAACTCGACATGTATTCTCCACCATTATTGGACCTAAATATTTTTATCTTCATCCATGTTTTATTTTCAACCAATGCTTTGAAATCCTTGAATGTTTCGAAGGCTTCATCTTTATGCTTCAAATAGTATGTCCATGTCTTCCTTGAAAAGTCGTCAATGAATGTGATGTAGTAGATATAACCACTAATATAATGAACAGGCATCGGACCACATATGTTAGAATGAATAGGATGGAGGATTTCAATGGTCTTGTTATCGCTAGAGGGGAATGGTCCCCTTGTCATATTTCCATTAGCACATCTTGAACATACTCCATCATGTTGATCTTGAACCTTTGGAATCCATAAGACCAATTTTTCAAATTTCAGAAGAGAATCATAATGTATATGATCCAATCTTCAGTGCCATAATTCTCTTAGATGATTAGTATCATCAACCAATGCTAGTATTGGTATCCTAGTGACCCTGCAGATTCCTTCATATCTTGATCCCAATGTGAGTGCATTTCTCATACGTGATCCAACATGCCAAGAAAGAAATGTTCTCGTTATGAAGGAAACCCTCATCCCTTTGTCTTCCAAAGAAGATATTGATACCAAATTCTTCTTCAACACAGGAACATACATCACATAATGTAGTGAAATAGATTCCCCATAATTCAAATGAAATTTGATTGACCCAAAACCTTTAACGAGATAAGTAGATTTGTCTCCAATAATGATTTTCAAATTTGACTCCCTCTATACCAAATTAGAGAGAATTTAGTTGTAACCATATAAGTGATGAGTAGCCCCACTATCAACCAACCAACTATCACACGAATCCAAATGAGATGAACTAGTAAGGGCAGAAATAAGAATATATTCATATTGATTCGCAACAATACTTTGATACCTGGAGAACCTTAACTTGTTTTGAGGATGACAATTTTCTTCATGGTCACTTGGAGCATCTCTTCTTCTTATCTCATCTCTTCCATTGTGGTCATTTCTTTGGTCATCTGTTCTTCATTGATCATTGAACATGTTGTTATTACTTCTAGTATTATAATGCCATCCATTGCTCTTCTCAGGGAAATATCAAGCATATTGACCTTTCTTATGACAATTGTAGCATTCAATGTTCACATATTCCTTTCTTCTACTTGGATTTCGAGGAGGGGGCTTTCTTGATGGACCTCCTTTCCATTTCTTCTTCTTCTTATCATGGGTGACGAATGCAGTGAGATCTCCTTCTTCATGCTTTTAAATCCTTCCTCTTGATATCATCCTTCTTCCTTCCTCTTGATTTCATCAAATGACAGGAGGACATTGTTGTTTATTATGGAAGTGATGAAGGTTTCCCAAATAGGAGGGAGGAATCTTAGAGTCATGATCACCAATTCCCTATCAGACACAGATTTTCCAACTCTTTGCAATTGATCTTTAGATGAGATATCCTCATTATGTAGGATTGCACATATTCTCCTTTTTTCATATCAGTGTCTTTGAGATAATATTTCAAGGAGATGATCTCATTCACATCATTGACTTCATACATACCAACTATCTTATCATACATGCCTTTAAACCTTCCCAGGTTTCCAACATATGCAAGTAAATTATCTTGTAAACCATCAACTATAATTTTCTTTTCTTTTGACTCGCCTTTCTTTTTCTTACTATTGATAGTAGTGGAAGCATTCTCCGGAGGCTCACAAAATTTTCCTTGATTGTAGTCCAAAACATCGTTTTTATCATATACGATCTTCAACCTGACTTTCCCCGTAGAAAAAATTGGATGAGTCACCCAACTTCTCATCACTCTTGAAGAAGGAAGTCATCCTGACTTTAACTTTGTCTCTTTCAATTTTCAAAATATGATTTCTTCAAATATTGTCTTCTTTTGGGCTTGTCCTTCACCTTAGCTCTGATACCATGTTAATTTTCAAATTTCTTTATGTTGTATCAATTAATTTAGCCCAATTCCACACTTCAATTAACAATGTTTCCAATTGCAATTGTTCTTTCCATTCAACAACAATAATTGAAGATAGAAAAATAAATGCAATGACAAAGGAGACAATAAGCACATCAACAAGAGACACCATATTTGGTCAAAGACCAGCGAAAAACCCCATTAGGGGGAAAACCCTTTGAAATTCTTCTTCTATTAGATTGTCATAAAATGTTCAATAGAGAGTCCAATGAGCCCAACACAATATAATCAACAATACAACTCAATAACATTTAGAAACAAGTTTCCATTGTCAGATTATATTAGAGACAACTTCTCCAATCTTCGATCAACTGTAGATTACTTTGGTTAATGGTCAACTTTAGTAAAATCCCCAGTTGAATTCATGAGGAGCAGTGGGAGAGACTATAGGATCTCAGTCACTCCCTTGATTTCTGTGTGCCAATGACTATAATAGAAATTGCTCACTAACAAGCCCACGACTGTAGCCCAGAATCCCTAGATCAGCTACAAGCTTTAGACCCTGAAATATCAAACCTTTGGAAGCTTCCTTTGTTGACCTTGCCTCAGACTTGTGTGAACCAATCAATGAGAGGAGAAGAATATGCTTGGTTGGGGATGTCCAAATGAGCTCTAGTTATCTTGTATTTATAGGCTTTCATCGGCTTCTGACAATATCCATTTGATGTTGAGGCCGACTTTTCCAAATGTACATGTGTGGGAACATAAATTCAAAATCCAACTTCTTCTTGTCCAAACGAGGTGATATTTAGATCGATTTTTGTCCTCTGAAAAAGAGGAATTCAATGCCATCATCATCTCCATCATATGAGTTTTCCAAGGTGGAATTTGAATGAAAATTCATATTTTAACATTATTTTTTCCTGTTCTCATTGTAATTCAAGTAAAGTTACAAAGAAGGCCAATAAGGGGATTGAGACTCTATTGAAAATTCTCACCAATAATGTTGAGGATTACCATGATAGGATGGATACTCTATGATTTGGTTGATCTTGTTCCAATACAGAGAAATTAATATTGAATTATTTCTGTGAATAATATTGAAGGTTAATCCAAGAGTGATTTGTTTTGAAATACGGTATTTCTAATACTATTGTTGTTTTCCTTGGCATTTAATAAAAAAAATTTTCTCGATTTACCTGGTCCAAATAGACATTTTATTTTTCCACAAAGAACCTAGTGTTAAAATAAAGAAAAACTGCGAGAAGTGGTGGTGTCTAAAGGCATAGTTGCTTGGGATCCCACTGGTCAACTCTAAAAATTAGCATGGAGTCTTTCCACATTTAAATAGGATACATTAGAGATGAATACCATCCACAAAACCATGGTTTCTCACAAAATTGGAGCCTAAATACCACTGGTAACTTGACGAAGTCAATTTTACCTAAACCACCTTAACAATGCATCACTTAAACATGACTTAAGGATGTTAACCTAGTCCCAATCATGCATCAAAAATCTCACATAGGATCTCACATTCCACCCCTCAAGCTAGGATACTAGTGTACCTACCACCTACTACCTATCCAAGTGGTAAATTTGACAACTTAATGACTCCATGGGCCACTACACCACATTTATGATTGATCAAAGTCTTAAATCCTTCCAAAAATCCATGCCCCCACACAACATGTATGGATGAGAAACAGGTCTTACAATTTACTAGGTAAAAACCCTTTCCTTGAACCAAAATGTTTAGGGCGTTTACACACTAGTGGTGCTATCACATCAGTGAGGCTCTCATGACACATTGGATCCTTTTTTATCTTCTTACTTTAGAATTCTTGTCAGTTATCACCATAATTTAATTAACGAAGTTAGAATCATGTAAATACAATAAGTTGAAATCTAAGGATGTTATATTCTGATGAGATATCTTAGATATCTTTTTTTTTCTCACCATATATATTACAAATCTTCTTTTTCTTAGGAGTAGTCCAATAATTGTGACTAACAGTCTTAATATTTATTAACCCTAACATGTAATTGCAAGCTTTACTGATAAAAATTGGAAGTTATAATAGCAACCCAGAAGATTGACCTATGCTACCCTTTCTACTTTTATTAGCTAGTTACATTTAATGTAATTTTTTATATTTTATATGACACTCTTGATTGGTGTGAACACAAATTTTCTTGTATCTTTCTCTAACATTTAACGTACTTTGGGGATGCATATGTATCCTGAATAATGATAGGCTTTCGAGACTGTGCTCAAATCTCAAAGAAATTTGCTCCACAATCGACTACTCAAATATAAGTAAACTTACTCCATTGTCCTTATGTAGAGAGTCTGAAATCTAACCCATGGTTCTTGCCTCTAGATTGAACATCTTTTTTAACTTGAAATGTCTATGTATTTGAGAGTCAACATTCCATATAATCTTCAATGATTTGATTTTGAAATTTTAATTAGTGCAGAAAGTGTGAAGCCCTCAACAAATTGGATTAGTTGAAAAATGACTTGATTGTTGACCTAGCAATGCAATAACTGTCTAGAAACTATTTGTAGTTACATGAATGATTGATAACATTATCATTAGTATGGGGGATTTTCGCAGTGCATTATATTAGATATCATTTTTGGGATTCAACTGCGTTAAGTAAGTCATTCAAAGTATGACCATTTCCATGAGAGGTAGTCGTAAAGTGACTAATTTCTCATGGTTCATGAGGCACAATACTTGCTAAGGTTTTGCAAATGGGGTAGCAAGCTAAGTGGGCTTGATTGTGGGGAAAAACTCCACAGTTAAGCGCGCTTGAGCCAGAGGAGTTCTGGGATGGGTGACCTCCTGGGAAGTCCTGGTTACCGGGTGCAAGCCCCGGAAGTGATGATTGATGCTATGTGATTCGTTCTCCACATTTCACTAGTTTCAATCCCACTTCTTCACCCCTGTGAGCATCACCCGATGCAATGAGTGCTAAGTGAACTATTCAAAAATCATGAGAAATTAGTCACTTTACGACTACCTCTCATGGAAATGGTCATACTTTGAATGACTTACTTAACGCAGTTGAATCCCAAAAATGATATCTAACATTATCATTGTTGATAAATACATTAAATTATAGATCTCATTCAGTGTGGTACTCACAATATCCTAAAAATACATCTTGATGAAGTATTTGTAGTTTAGATCCATAGTAAAGCACCACCAAATATTGAAATTTTGGTTTGTTACATTGGTTGTGGCCATCTCCTCAGCAGTAGCCAATATGATTTGGGAAACATTTGGAGTTGTAATCATAGACTGCTCTGAAGATATTTTGGAGCTTTTTAATGAGACTTTATCAACATTATGTGAATAGTCAATGGCATATGTATAATGTACCATAAATGGATGACTCTTGCGGACTAATCTACTCAATTTTATCATTTTCCTTATACTCCATCTTCTACATTGAACCTACATATGCCTTCTTATAATGAATATGAAATTCTAATGGCTGGAATGATAAAGTATCCTTCATGCAGCTTTGATTTTAATATCTTCTATTGAATGTTCATTCTATGAGTGATATGCTTTTTACACTTTAGGAGAGAAGTTGTTTCAATACATTTATGGATTTCGGTGGTTCTTATTTAGCATTCTTACATTTTGTGATTTTTGTGTTATTTTTTGGATTTTTGTTCAATGCTTTTGTATTTTGTATACATTATTTCTAGTTTCCCAACTTATCATTAAGTACCTTTTAGTCACAAAATTTAACATTCCTTTTCTCCCTTGCATATTCATTAGGTTTTGAAACTTCAAGAATGCAAATATATTGAGAATTCAACATTGATTTCCCTCCATAGCTGAAGAGTACTTTCGAAGCTCAGTGAATTAGATTTATCCTATGCTACTCTTAGTTTAAAAGGAAACCTCAAAGAGAAAAGAAAGAGTGTCTTGCAATAGTTTAGATTTTTTTTTTTAGATATATCATATAATGCTCACATTCCCAACGTTTAATTTGTTAGCTCTATTTCTACAGGTAGTCGGAACAATTTTCAAGCTCTGTGAGTTGGATTAATCTTATGATGCTCTTAGCCAAAAGGAAAGCTCAAAGAGAAAAAAAATAATCTTTCTTTCTATTGATCCAAGTCCTAGAGCTAACTCTGAACTTGGTGGAATAAATAGATTGAAATTCTAATTGAAGCGAGGAGAGAGGTTATCATAATAGAACTACTCAGTATAAACTAAAATAAAGAGGATATTCAGAGACCAAAATCAGTCAAACGCATTCCTTTCCCATCCTTGTCAAATACTTGTGCTTGAGCTCGAGGGTAGAAAATGAAGTGAAGGATGAGCTTCTTTCTCATTTTCTCATTTTCTCATTTTTGTATAGGAGAATGTGGTGTTTTCATATATACATGTTTAAATAATTTTTAATTCCATATCACCATGTTGTGATCATTGTTTCATATCTTGAAGGTATTAAGAAATATGGAGATGTACAAAACCAATTTTTTTCTTCTTAATATTCCAATCAAGATAGATGATCTTTAAAACAGAAATCATACACTTTGTGAAGAAATAAGCACCCCAACCTCCAGGTATAATATGATACAAAACTATTAATCTTAAGCCAAGGGTAGCTTTTAATAATTGAAAAAGAAAAAGTGTTATCGTACACAAGAAATACCACTCAATATTACATATTTTTAAGGTAGAATTTGAAACCTTCAAAATAAGGATGGAAATATAGGAAAATTAATCCATATGGGACTTCCCTCATCAAACCTTTTGGTAGCTTCTACTATCTCTACAAATGTGAAGTGTCGGACTAGATTTTAAGCTCAAGAACAAGAGTGACTCCCAGCAGATACCTTGCTTCCCATAGTTTCAAAATGTCTTCCATGTACTAGAAGAGGAAACCAAGTTATAGTAGAGATTCTTTTATGAGATCTATAACAAAAACAAAAAAAAGGTAGATCACCATTAACAACTCAATAGCAACAAAAAATCCTACAATTGATCCAACTATTGGACCAACCTTGCTATTTCTCTTTGATTTGATAGAACTCTTTGGTGAGAAATACCAATGAAGACTTCTTTTAGATTTGTTGATCTTCATGACCTTCATCCCATTTAGTATGGCATTGAGAACAACATTGGTCATATCTAATGCAAGTCCAACTTTGATAGAAAGATTTCTCGATATAGTAGGTGTATTAATTACTACAAAATCGGTGTGATAAGCAGCTGCCAATGTATTTTTTGTTATAGTTGATAGATGAAAATCATTGATAACATTATCATTGTTGATATACATTGAAGTATAGCTCGTTAAGTGCACTATTCACAATCTATTTCTTTATTTCAAAGGTAGCAAATCGTAATCTATTTCTTTATTTACGAGGCATTCATGTTGGCATAATCAAACATTAGGGGAATTTTGAGGTCTAAAATGGGTCTCCTAAGGAAATTATAAAATAGTAGAGGAAATAATAAAATAATATTAGACTGCATCATCAAATTTTAGAGGGAAAAAAGAAAAAACTAATTTTTCAACTCATATTTTCAATAGTATCGCCCAATGGGTTTAATCAAATTTTGAGCAACAACGCTCGTTAGATGTAGAATTTGATTCCTCATCTAAGAGTACCCACGTTGCATACGTTTGATTGACCTTGCTACATGAAAAATGATAAATACATGAAATACTTGATTGCAATCACGTTTTTTCATGTATTTCTCATTTTTTGCATAGCATGGTCCATTGAAAGTATGCAACATGGGTACTCCTTAGATGAGGAATTAAATTTGCATCCAAGGAGTACTTTTGCTTGAAATTTGAGTAAAACCTTAGCGAGATAACTTGACAATACAAGTTTAAAAATTAGTTTTATTATTTTTACATTTTTACTCCAAAAATGGTAAATCGTCTCCCATGGCTGACATCATCATCTTGAATCCTATTGGTCCTTATAAAGTTTATTTTGGTTGTACATTTTCCTTAGGAGGCCCATTTTAGACCTCAAATTCCCCTAATGCATGGTCTTTAACTTCAACACAGGCCTCATGATTTGTAAGGCTCAAGGAAGCAATATTGTAGTAAGATTTCATTGTAGACTAGTCCTTGCTTTTTGTTGATATTTTTTTGTCTTTCAACAGTTGTGAAAAAAACCTTAACTATTGCTATATGCCTTTGCCTTAAACCATTTCCTTTGCAAAATATGGTACAATTGCTAGTTTTATATATTTCAAATAAAACTTTGAAAAAGGTATAAGCTTTCATTTCTCTTCACTAATCTTTCGACATTTTTTTAGGTCTCTATGACTTATTTGTTATCAAAAATCACGTTCATTTTTTTTCAGTAAACCTATTATTGAAAATCACATAAAAGCATAGATATCAAGAATATCCCTTTGAAAAAGGTATAGGCTTGCAATTTGTTTCACTAATCCATTAACACTACTTTCTTTATTTTATCATTAAGAGACTGTATAAATCACTTCCATGTTTTGGCAATTCATCATCACAACTCCTCTCCTTTTATTTGAAATATTCAAATATTATAATTAAAAAAATATAATATTTAGAAGACTTTATTTTCATTAAACTATATTTTTTGAAGTTATAATGAGCTTATTTTAGACTTAATGTTAAGATAAAAATCGGTCGAAGTTCCTTAATACCATGGAGACTTGTTCCCATCACTACCCTTCTCAAAAACACGAATGTACACAAGAACACAATCATAATAAAAACAATAATTATGTTTCTTATAATTACTAATAAATAAATCTACTTATTTTGTTTAATAATTAACATTATCTTAAGAAAAGGATAGTTATTATTATTTTCGGGTTGAAGAAAAAAATGAGCTCGAAAACTCCTAGTTCTTGTTAGCTATGGTTTCTCTAATTGTGGTATCACATAGATTATTGTATCCCTCCAATCTCGGATTTGATTTCGTGATTTGGTGGGTGAAGATTGGTATTGGTTGAAAGGACCCTGTTAGCTATAGTTTTGGGTCCCGTAAGATTCATGATTTTATTTGACAGACGTATTGCAAGTGGCTCCTGAGATTTGATCTTGTAGATCTATTTTCATTTTTTCATTACAGAGGAGGTGGTTTCATTCAGATCCCTATTGTAGGCACAGAAACCGTGGGGCCTTGTTCTCCCCCCCAAAAATTGTGAAAAAATTAGTTGAGATTCCAGATGTGGAACTTTCTCTGTCATTTCCATGTAAAAGAGCCTTAACCCTGTCATAAAAAGCATTGACTAGCAAGTTTATGGGATTATGGCTGAATCCAAAATTTGTTGAATCCTTGATCATGAGAAAACGAGCCCCAAAGCTTCAAGGCCACGTAATTTTATTTGCACTAGGCAGGGGCTTCTATGTTTTTATATTTGTGAATAGATTGGAAAGAGATGTGATTTGCAGAGAAGGGTCATATTTTATGGGGACCACAAGCCTTTTTATCTCCCCATGGACTCTAGATTTCAGTCCACATTATGAAATTACTTTTATGTCAGTATGGATTTGGCTGCCTCATCTCACTCTCCATATTTGGTGATCTGATGCCTAAAAGAGATTGGAAATAAATTGAGCCACTATATAAATCAAGTAGAACCAAAATGAGGCCAAATTTCTTGAGCTCATATTTGTGTTGAAGTAAAAATGAATTTAGGGTAATGCAACCATATTCAGGAATTGGACTATGAATATATTCCCTTCAAATGCATCATCTGTCATTGTCATGGGCACTCTGTCAAAAACTACTGTAAAAAAAAAAAAGATGAGCAAGCCCAAGCCCTTGTCTCTAAAGAAGGGCAGACACATACCCCAATTTATAATTGGGGTAATTTTCAACTAGTTCAAAAGCAAAGGAATAATCAATAGAACAAGGTTGCAGCTCCAAAGAAATCTGTCGAAGAAGTTCGTAAACCTTCTTTCAACAAAAATTCTTTTGAGGCTCTTCACGATCCAGAACAAGATGAAATTACTCCTCTGGATGAAACCCCAAAGGAGGATCAAGGAAACTTAGTAGTGGTGGGGGAGAATGAAGAGAAATCTCCTCCGACGATTGCCTCTTCGGATTTAGAATCACACTTTGCAGAAAAAGTATTAATAATGTCAGCTCTTGAGCTTGCAGAGATTAGTAGATCTACTCCAACATTTTATAAACAAGTTATGACAATCAAAAGAGCTCACACTAAGTCAAGTTTAGGGGGAAATGCTAGAAAATCACTCTCCTCAATTGTAGCAAAACCTCCTCTCACAAGAGGCCAAAAATCCTATAAGGAAAATGAGAACTTGAAGTAGATGTCAATTTAGCTTTAGGATCCTATCTTCATGTAGAATCCTTGCTGCAAAATTCTATCAAATAATTCAATGTATTGTTTTTGCATATTATTATGTTTGCAAGTTGTAAGAATTTACTCTTGTAATCACGAGGAACTTTGAGCTGTAAAAACGGTGGAAGATACTAGAATTTGTCATATATATATATATATATATATATATATATATATATATATATATATTTTTCGAAATTTATATAAATTTTAAGACATATCGGTTCACGGATGAAAATACACCTTTCTTCCCTTGAGGAAAATAAAAAATAGTAGAGGAAGCTATTGAAGTTAATGAAGGATGTCCCTGTCTCACTTGTTTTTCTTAATACCACAAGTGGTCAGCTACGTAACATCCATGGAGAGCCTAATGTTGGTTAGTTGGAAAAGAAAAAGAGCGGTCACTCTCACAACGACGAGATGAACAAGAACTGACTAGTGTGAGATTGACTGTACATAGATAAAAACATGGGACAGTGACATCCAGAAGCAGTGGATTGAATCTGACATGACGTACCTGACCATTCCCTTATTTCACTCTATTTATACTACAAATCCTTTTCAAATTTTATGTGTCTACATTTCGTTTTCCTCATGTTTAACACTCGCTTTCACTGGACTCTTTTGATCAATTAGTTTCTGACACTAGCACTACCAATGTTTCCATACTATTGCAAGACCTTGTAGAACCAAGGGAAGAACCCCAACGGGCACTTTATGGAGATGAGGAATCATGTGGGATCTTGCATGGAGGGTGACAGGGAGTGATGCAGCCAAGGATGACTTGCCAACATCCACTAGAATTTTGAAGTGTTAAAACCTTGTTGTGTACAACACAGTCATATGTAGGGGAGAGTTGAATAGAAATCTTGGTTGTGTATCTTGTTATGCTTCCTCACATGATCTAATATATGGATGAATGCTTTACTTGGCAAAGGAATAATGGTATGCCATCACCCCACCAAAAAGTACTTATTTGTGTTACCTTGTTTGAATTTGGTCCTATTACTAGCTATGAGGTAGTATACTACATGACAGCACAATCTTCTTGTCTCAATGATCACAAGGTTATCTTACTCTAGAGTCTAAACAACTTAGTTTTTTGTGGCTTTTATATATTTTCCAAGGAAGACAAAAGTGTGCTGGCAGGGCCAACTCATTACAAGTAATGTGAGTATAATTTATTTAATCAGAAAAGTTATGCTTAATCATGGTATTTCAAGAAGACTATTTGAGATCTTTAGAGTGTTCTTGAATAATTTGAGTATTTTGAGTATTGAGGTTTATTTGGTGTAATGTTAAGTTACACTTTGAGTAAAAGTAGTATGTTAAATATTCTTGTGTTCCGGGAAGGATACTTGTGGATATCGAGTGACTATAGTATTAGTGTTTATTGCAATTGACTTTGTTCTATACTTGAGTGAGTTAACTTATTACAAAGTTTCTAATAATTTGGTCTTACTATTCCATTCTCTATGAACTATGGGTTTAAGAAACATTGGAATCAACCTTATACCATACTTGCACGTAATTTAGTTATAAATTTTCGTTTTTGATTATAAACTCCTCTAATCACAGAAAAATGTTTGATCCTCCAAACACATGATATATGTGAAGTTGGTTAAAATAAGTTGGTCATATAATTATTTTCATTTCCTTTATAAGAAAAATGAATATGGTATGTTTCCATTCTATATGAACCATGTGTTTAAGAAACGAGAATAGAAATCGTGACATGGGTGAGCTCTATCAATCGAAGAGAAGTGATCCCCACTATAAAATTATTACAGCACGGATAAAGATATAGTTGAAGAATAATGGCACAAACTTGCAAGAATTGCAAAATAAATTTTTAATAGAGAATAAATTCCATTACTCAATATTGATTTTGGAATGAATACATAAAGAAACTAAGTTAAGCTTAGTTTTACATGTAATAACTAAGGTTAATTAACACTAATTAAATCTAAGTGTGTTTTATGTTATGTTAATGTGCACATGGACCACTTGCAAGCACCTAAGTTAACTAACTAAATCTAAGTGCAAACAACATGTAATCACTCGAGTTAACTAACTAAATACAAGTGCACACCACATGTAAGCATAAGATTTAACTTACACCAACTATGTTCACATCACATGCAAGAACTAGAGTGAAATTGAAGCTAATTAATATTAACTAGGTGCAGGTACAACAACACCCCCCCTTAAGCATAACTTAGGTCAGTGTGATGAAAAATGAATGAGTCCCAACAGCAAGGCCATTCTAGGTACCATGTATAATGTATGAAAAGGGGAAAGATGGAAAACACAATGGGAAGAACCCCCCCCCTCAAATATAATGTACAAATTAGAGAAATAACAATTGCTACATAGTCATGTTCTTCACCCCGAGACAATCTCGCATAAATTGAAAATTCTCCTCTGCTAAATTCTCACTGAAGATATGAACAGTCTGCTCAAAACTGGGACAATACTGAAGATCGATAATTCCATCATGAATTAGTTTTCTAATGAAGCGCATGTGGATTTCGATATGTTTGGTCTAGTGTAAATCATTTGGCTCCTGCAATTCTTTAGAAACTATTCCTATGACATATGAAAGATCAAGGGAGGATTGACTGAGATAAAGAAGACTTCTCGCAAGCTGGCAGTACAATGTGTAATCAACTAATTTTGTGTCTTTTCCATTCTCAAGCTTTATTCCCAATAAGAAAGGTGTGGTTATTGGCTTTCAGTCACTCACGTGAAATCGTGCCAAAAAATCTCTAGCATACTTTGGTTGAGAAATGGTAATCTCATAACCACTATGATTGATATCTAGTCCAAGAAAAAACTTTAGCAAGCCCATATCTATCATAGAAAACCAATTATGCATTGTAGTTTTAATCTCAAAAATGACAGGAGTTGAACTACCTATTATCAAGACATCATCTACGTAGAGTACTATGATCAACAAGGAGTCAATTTTATTCAAATAATAAAAAAATAGGAATCCATCTTTGCATACCATGCTCTAGGTGTCCTCTTGAGGCCATAGAGAGAATTCTTTAGCTTGCTTACCAAAGATGAATTTTGCATGTATCCCTGCAACTGATCCATGTAGATTTCCTCCTCAAGATCACTGTGGAGAAAGGAATTTTTCACATCCACTCATGATTCACCTCTCATTCTCTTGATGTTGTAATGGAGAGAGATAGCTGAATAGAATCCATTTTTTCCACTGGAGAAAAAGTCTCATCATAGGAAACACTATCTACCTGCTGAAAATGTTTCTCCACCAACCATGCCTTATATCGACTAAATTTCCCATCTGTTTCTTTATTGGTCCGTTAAACCCACTTGCACCTTACAAGTTTACAATTAGAAGGTAGCAGAATTAGGTCTCAAGTCTGGTTCTCAATGACAGATTTGTATTTCTCTCCATAGTCGCTTCCCATTTAGGATGCCCAACTACTTCTGCATAAGTATGTGGATCAAATGAATGCCTCATATAAGAATGCAAGGGCATGCATGGCTACATAGTTAAGAGTTCTTGCGGATATTCCTTAAACTAAGGCATAGTGGTAAGATCATCTAAGATATCATGTTATGAAATTAGCTCAAAAAAATATGGAAAAGATAGATCAACGACTTAGAAATCAACCTCTTCGAGGTGGAAATATCCTTTACATACACAAATGAACAATTCTTGGATGATACAAATGACAAAACCTCCTTTATATATATAGGAATCTAAGGGGTCACAATATAACCAAATGTGACCTAACAATAATAATATAAGGACACAAAAATAACAATAGGGGGCTTCTATGGGGCACAATAATAACAATATGGGGACAATACACGCACAACAATAACAATAAGGGACACAATGACAATAGTAATGTGGGAATCACTAGTATTATAGGGACCTAACAGATCACTCATGTTGTGCCATTTTTTGCTGAAGGTGTTCAAGAATCTTCCAAACTACATGAGGAAGTATTATATCGATGTTCAACAACTAGTGGTCCAACAGGTGTCGTAGGAAAAGACTAATCTACATCAAACATTTTGATCTAAAGTATCATATGCATACTCATTATCTAATGGAGAGGGAAATTTGTTAACAAGTTCCTTTGGTGGTGCATGCAAAGTATCTTCTTCAAGATTTACACTCCTTTTGATAAAGAGCTCTTCAGTGTTGATATCAAGAAATTTTTACCATTTGACTTCATCAAAATATCCAACAAAAATTCATGCCTTGCTCTGAGGCTCCAAAGATGTTCTCTTCTCTGTAGGAATGTGGGCCCATACTCGAGATTTGAAAATGTGGAAATGATTGACTTCAGGTTGCATGCTAGTCCCAACCTCAAAAGGTGTTTTTCTAGTAAGAAATTTACAATACATCTATTATAGATGTATGAGGCACAATTAATAGCCTCAGCCCACAATTTTGATGGAATATATCTTGCATGCAACATGCAATTGGACATCTCCTTCAAATACCTATTCTTCTTTTTAGCCACCTTGTTTTGTTGCGGAGTGTAAGCAACTGAATGCTGCAACTATATTCCTACTTCATTACAAATATTTTGGTTATATTTGTTGACATATTCCTTCCCATTATGCGTGTGGAGGATTTTGACACATTTTCCAGACTGATTTTCTACATGTGCTTTGAAAATATTTAGATGTTGAAAAACTTTAGACTTGAGTTTTAGGAAATAAACTGAAGAGAATCTCATGTAATCATCTATAAATGACAACACATATATTTATTTTCTCATTAAAGGTATTGGAAATGGACCCATGAGATTAGTATGTACAAGCTCAAAAAGTGAAGAGGCTCTCCATGCATGCCCCTTCCTGAACTTGTCTTGTGGACACTTTTCAAGAGCACATCCATTACAAACACCATTTGAAAAATTAATGGTCGGAAATCCTTTAACCATTCCTTCCTTGCCAAGATGCTACATCTATTTGAAAGTCAAGCTCCCAAATCTTTCATGACAAATCCTTATTTCTTAATTTTCATGCGTACGTAGAAAAATAGAATCTGACATAGGAAAAAACCAAAAAAATGTATACATACATGATTGATCATTTAGCTTGTCAAATTCAATATTCAAGTTGGTTTTCAGATCATAAATTCTCATGGAATTTGAGGTAAATTCCTCTTTCCTTTTGGTGTCTTGTGTGTGTCATCTGATACTCTGAGTGAAGATTCACAGAAAGCCTTGGAAAATGAAAGACATTCTCAAAGCTTCCATCTTCGAATTGCACTCTTCCTTGTCCAGTAGCTTCAGCTGTGGAATTTCCCCCCATGAGAATAGGAGTACCCGAGTATACATGTAGAGAAGAAAATGATTCCTTTGAAGAAGTCATATGATCCAACGATACAGAATTGGTGATCCATTGTTGTCATGTAGAATGAATGGAAATCAAAGCATGACCATTACCCCTTGTTTCTGATGGTTTTTCCTCCGGCTTCTTCTTGCCACTTTCTAGAATGTGGTGAACAATATTGTTTTTCTGAATAGTCTTTGCCATCAGATCAATAGCCTTCTGAATGCTAGAGGATTCAGGATGATAGCCTCTATTACAATAAGGACACTTAGAGTTTCCTTTCTTTCCCTTCTTAACCTTGGAGCTCGAAGAATCATCTAGATGTTTTGGATTTCCTCCCTTTCCTTTTCATTTAGATTGTTGATTTGGTTTCGAGTTGGACTTTCCTTTTTCATGTATGGAAAGTTCATGTTCATTTGAATACTTTAATGAACCCATCTTGATTAGCTTATCCTGCTCATGAATGGGAGACTCAACAAATGCATTAAGTTTGTTAATTTTCCATTTATCTCCAGTTGCAAGTCTAACTGTATGAAATGTACAAACAAAAACAACATATTTAGGACCTAATTTAGACAAAATATAAATGATCAATTAATCTTATTGTTTGTATTTATCGATCTCACTATGCTATAATTGTACAAGCAATGATTTGAATTTCGTGAAGAAATCCTTAATGTTCTCAAAATTGTTTAGATCAAAGGAATATAGCTCATTTCCGAGAATATGAGCTCGCATGTCATATTCCAAATAAATTCTCCAAGGTTTTCTAGACCTCATTCATAGTGTTTCATGTGTCCACATGGAAACACAATGCTGGAGATATGGAAAACAATAAAAGACCAAAATCCTCGTCCATCCTGTTGAAGTATTTGGATTTTTCAATGGTGGAATTTCGTTCAGCTTGTGTATTCATAAATATATGATACAAGCCTTTTCCTTTGAGGTGAAGCAAAATTTATGGCTTCTATTTGAAGTAGTTATACAGAGTGAGAATAAATGAAGATGGGAACTCTAGTCTTTCACATTGTAGTTGTATTCTGATTCGGAAATGAAATCACCGAATAATTTCCAATTCCTTGATCTTCAAACCTAAAAGATATTGTTTATGGACCTTCTTTAGGCCCTTGTAGTTGTGATAGTATGTAAAATTATTAGAGCACTAATATGGATCTAGCTGAAGAATACTAACACAAATTTGCAATAATTGAAAAAGAATATTGGAATAGAGAATGAGTTCAATTACTCAATATTGATTGCAGAATAAATACATAAAGAAACTGAGTTAAGCTTAGTTGTACATGAAATAACTAAGGCTAATTAACACTAACTAAAGCTAAGATTGCTTTATGTTCTATTAATGTGCACATGCACCATATTCAAGCACTAGAGTTAAGTAACTAAAACCAAGTGCACACCACATCTAAGAACTCGAGTTAAATAACTAAATCCAAGTGCACACCACATGTAAGCACTAGATTTAATTAATGCTAACTAAGTGGACATCCAGTGTAAGAACCATAGTTGAGCTGAAGCTAATTAAAACTAACTAAGTGCATGTACACCAACATCCACTATCACACGTGAGGGAAGAGTAGCAAAGTAATAAAAGAGAAATATATTCAAAATTTTAAGTGACATTATTTTGAATGGTGGGGTTATCAAGAGAAGGTACTAATTTTTGGTTTCAAGAAAAAAAGAGTGTACATATTTTTTGTTTTTCTAGTTTCCATTCATAATGTGTTATTAGGATGCATTTGTTTTGGAACAAAAGAAAAAAATACTCATTTCTCCTCATTGCAAGGTATTTACATTTATGTTAATAATGACATCTTTTAACTACTCATCAAGATATTTATGAGAATTCTTTTTAGAACCACATAAAAACTATTCAAAACTCTTTTTTACATAGTCTTAACCTTTATATCAATAATGACATGTTCCCAAAAATAATTTAAAAGAATTTTTCAAATAAAAGAACTTTAACATTCTCACTTTGATCCATGATCATAGGAAACCCGTATAGTTTCAAGATTTCAACATTAGCCATTAAATACATCTTCAACATGTTCCCAAAAATAATTTAAAAGAATTTTTCAAATAAAAGAACTTTAACATTCTCACAATGATCCATGATCGTAGGAAACTCGTATAGTTTCAAGATTTCAACATTAGCCATTAAATACATCTTCATATATGAAAGTAACTACAATAGAAGGCATGCTCATAGGGCTTCAAATAATCACTTAATATGTGCACTGTTAAGGAACTTCTTGGTTAATGTTCACCAATTTGAATCCCTTTTAACCTAAACTAAATTTTATAGTGCTAGTGATTAGAATGGAATCTATCTCAAGCTATTAATTTAGTCACAAAAAAACTGCAATGAAAAAGTATAGTCATCATAAATGATTGGGTCAAACATTTTATTTTCCATAGATGTGATGATCAACTTATGTTTGTAATGTGTAGCATTATACTCAGATTCATGGTATGTGTTGTGCAACCCATGTTTGTCCACATCAAGTGAATCCCTTTCATTAGAGAAATTTTAAGGTCTAAAATGGGTCTCCTAAGGAATATTATAAAATAGTATTAGAAACAATAAAATAAGATTACATTACATCATCAAATTTTAGAAGGACAAAAAAAAATAAAAAAATCAACTCATATTTCAACTTATCTACCTACAATTTTATTCTAATTTCAAACGAGAACACTCATTGGATGCATAGTTTAATTCCTCATCCAACGAGTACCTATGCTGCATACTTTCGATGGACTCTACTACATAAAAAATGAAAAATACATGAAAATATGTGTTTGCATTCACATTATTCATGTATTTCTCACTTTTCGTGTAGTAGGATCCATTGAAAGTATGAAATATGGGTACTCCTTGGATGAGAAATTAAATTATGCATCCAACGAGTGCTCCAGCTCAAAATTGAATAAAGATAGTAGGGAAATAAGTTGAAAATACAAGTTGAAAAAGTAGTTTATTTATTCATTTAATATTTTTACTTTTTTACTCCAAAAATGATGAATCAACCCCCATGCTTGACATCATCATCTTGAATCCTATTGGTTGTTATAAAGTTGATTTTGGTTGTAGAGTTTTTTTTTGAGGCCCATTTTTTACCTCAAAATTTCTCTAATAGGCTTATCGCTATGTGATTTGACCTATTTGTTTCTTCACATGTATACACAATTTTCATCATTAATTACATAATAATTCAAACTGATGGGTGGCCTACTACCCCATTTTTTTTAATAACGTTTTCAATCATTTTCATATACATGCTTAAGAAATAATTAGTATATTGGTACCCAAGACTCTCTAGTTTTATCACCAAAAATTCCTTGCTAGTGTTTTCTTACCATATTATCTAAGTTACCAATATTCCTATTCAATTCCCTAAGGACATGGAAAAATTCCACCCTTTTGATCCTTTCAAATTCTTTATTTATCTTATAGAAAATTTGCAATAGAACACATTGAATGTATCCCATGCCTTTATGAAAATATCTAATTATTAATTTTAAATCTCTAATGACAATTATGTTTCATTGTTGCCCTTTCTTAGTCATCTGTATATCTTAGAACAACTTGAGTGTCTCATCTTGATCATTAGAATCCTTTCCCGGCCCCAAACATATTGTAACACACCCAACCCTTAGTATTGTTAAAGAGGTGAGGGTAATAATATTTTTTATGTAAATGGGTGCTTAGCTCGAGTGGTAGGGATGGTGGTTTGCCATCCCATCCACCGAGGTTCATGTCCCTGGAGACGTGACCCATCATAGTAAGGCTATAGGGATATGTATCCCATTGGATTCTTGGATCTCGTAGTACTGGTGGTTTCTAGACATATCGGTCCTAGGTTGAACTAAGAGTTCTTGATATATGTGGCTTATGAGTTTTTACATATATCTAGGGAGGTTGCAAGTTCCCTATCAAAAAATATTAAAAAAATTATGTTTTTTATTATTCCTTATTCACCTTGAACCCATCTCTAAATACACCATTGTTTCATCTACTAGTCAAGCTCTTTATGAAAATATGAACTTCATCTAAATTGAAACATAGGGCAAAAATATGGCACTATGAAGATTACTCTATTTTGTTATGTCAAAGCTCTACGCACTCACATTTCGCACATAGTTTGTCACCATAAGATTACATGTCAACTAGTGATGGTTTCATGTTAAACCCACATCCACATAACTCTTCTTGTTATCACTTGATCTATCTCAAAACTTGAATATATAATTGAAGCCAATGTTACATATTATATTATATATATAGATAGATATATATAAACTGTTAAGAATAACTCCATATAAACTCTTCGCAATAACCCTGAGTGGCCAGCGCTCCACATGGTGCTAGTAATTATCCATGATGTGACCAGGGTCGTAAATCAATGTCATCCATTACATGACATTGTTCTTATACTCATGGTATGATATGACGATTGTGTGCCAATGATGTTTGATTGGACGGTGTTTAGGCATCTTTGTGCTAATGAAATAATCTCACCCAAATTCTTAAAACCACATACTATAGTTCACTTCCTTCTCAGCGATGCATCACATGCTCAAATTCTTCTTAGGCAATTTGGTCATTGGAAACAACCAGGGTCGCCATGGCCCAAAAACCACTCGTCTAGGCACACCAATCTAATGGCTTCAACATGGCTTTCCCCACATTGATCCACATCATATTTTCTCCATCCCAATGTTTCACACCATTTACTCCATCCCAGTGTTTCACACCATATATTAGTGATTTGAGGTATTCTTAGTTTAAAGAAAATTACATATTACCATAGTATTTCACACCAGATATGAGCAATTTGAGATTTTCTTAGTGAAAAGAAAATCACATCTTACCATGTTAGAGTTACGAGAAATCCTCTAGCACCTTCAAATTTCCTTCCTTAAGTGTATGAATATTAAATCATTTCAAGATATGGGAAGGCCATTTCGTCATCATATTAAACCTTCATGAAGTCCCCATTTGACCATTCAGTGCTCTAGACTAATATCCACATTGAAGTATATACAAATCAGGGCTATGGAGCATCAGTACATAATTCTATGTGTCATTTTGTGCTCCTCCGAGTTCTCTCAACCATCCCAAGGCTCAACCCATACCCACAATTCACAACCATGAAAACAATCATTATACTCTAGCTTAGGAAATCATTCCAAATCCAAGAGGGAGATTGATTTTAACTTTAGTTATGGCGTTGTATATTTATTTTTGGTAGCAGTTTTTTTTGGAAAAAATTAATTCCAACCACCTGCATTAAATGTCTTGAGTCTAGTTTCTTCTGGAGAATTCATGAGGAAGTTTCAAGAGTTTAGGTAGCTTCCTAAAGAATCCACTGTCACTCGAGAAGCTTCTTGACAATGTATAAATACACCTATTTCACAATCAAATGTTCAAGTGTGTTTTGTGTTCAATTATGATTTCTGTGTTCTCTGATTTGGTATCAGAGCCTGGTTGAGTGTTGAGAGCTTAAGGCTCTTTTGTGAGCAATCAATGTGAGATCGCTATGTGAGAGATCATTTCGTGAGTGATTACTGTGAGATTGATGTGTGAGAGATCAGTGTGTTGAGAGCGTATTGCAAAGAAGTCTCAGAGAGATGCCTATGTGGAAGGGCGAGATGGCCCAAGGATTGAGGTTACTTCGTCCCTATGTGTCAGTTTTCGCTACTGTGGACTTGCAGTTTGTCTGCTTGTGTGTAAGAACCATCTGGTGCAGATCACTTGTTTCGATACTCGTTGGAGGGTTCTGAAACAGTGTGGAGTAGTGGTTTGTGGGGGAGGGTATTCATGAACGCTAGGGTCGAGCTGGATAACCATTAGGAAGGTCCACGCCTTTGTTTCTTTTAATATTGCAGTGTTTGGAATATTGTAGCCTGTGGAAGTATCGTCTGGCTTCTAAAAGTGCCTAGTGTGTGTGAAGATTGGTGAGGTTGTTTTATGCATGGTGACCATGAGATTGGTCTACTACGGTGAAGAACTAGAGATTGTCGTCGAGTGTTTTCTTTGTTGCAGTATTGTGTGTGGATGAACTGTGAGAGAGCCCATTGTGTGCATTGTTTAAGAGTTGTGTGGAGAGGCCACTGTGCAGGGAGCGTGAGACAAAATTAAATTGCTTGTTGTATCGAGTGTGTAGAGAGCGTGAGCTCTTGCTTCTGTGGGAAAGCGACATAATCACAGTGAGTTGTGTGGAGCCCTGAGAGCTGGTTGAAGAGATGCATGAACTCTTGACCTGAACAGAGAGCACTGCTATTCTATTTACCGAGCTACAGTGGATATCTTGCAATCTAGAGTACAAGTCATTGTGTTAAGTGTTTGAAGGTTATTTTGCTAAATATTTGAATTCATATTGTATAGCACTCGCAAGGGATATTTGAGTTGGAACCAGATAGACGAAGCTGCTGGACTTAATGAAAAATAATTGAGAGCATGCACCTAGAGATCATTGTTCGATCATTGTGGATTTTTGAATGAGTCTAACAGCTGCGGACTGGGAAGAAGAGTGATTCCAGACGCCATTGAAAACTCCAATTCTCCAACGAAGAGGGTTGAACTTGTACCATTGTGGAGTTTTCTATTTGAAGCGGCCTGCTGCTGTGTGGAGATGTTGTCAACGTGAAGTTGAAGTGAGATAATGATGTGCCAAGCATGAAGGAGCTTGAAGGCAAAGGAGCGTTGAGGAAGAAACACCCTGTGTGAGAAAGAACTCACAGCCTATGGAAAAGTGTGGTGGTAGTTGAAGATCGCTGAATTTTATTTAAAGGAAGTGTAAAGTTATTTAAATCTGGTGAGTGTTTTCAAATGCTTTTTTTTAGCAGTGTTTCATTAATAATAAAAAGAAGGAGGGTCCATTTAAATAAAATAATAGAATTTAATATATTCACATGATGTAATTAAAGTTGTGAAAGGCGTTAAAATAATTTGGAGACTTTTAAGTGTTTTTTTCAGTGGGTTTATTAAAAAAAGAGTGTTTTTATGTATGCGGAGATATTTGTGTTATTCCTTTAAAAGGAAAATATATAGAAAATGGGTTTATGTACCATGAATGTCTCGTGGTTTAAAGTGAGAATCTTAAGGCATGATTTAATGTGTGATTGATTGGGCTATCTGAGTTTGTTATTATGGTTGTTGAGAATGCTCAAAAAGATTTGGCTCTATGGTAGAGTGATGAGTGATGGGTCAGAAAAAGAGACTCAAAGTCTTTCGAAGATACATACAAAACATTAAGAGAGAGAATAAAAAAGAAGAGGTGGAATATGAAATATCAGATGAAGAATTTGAGGACATCGATGCAATATCGAAGCAATTAATGCCAGTTTTGCCTACTTTCTTAGCTAAAAGTTTTTAAGCTTTGGGCAATTAAAATGGAAGGATGGCTTGGTTCAATATATTTACAAAAATTTGTCTAAGAAACCTCTATTAATTCTGATGATAAGTGCAGAAGTGCGGTAGCATTACTTCTCATTATATCAACTCTCGATGAAAGCATTTTGTCTTGTATTTTGCATGAATTTTGTGAGATACATAATGAAAAAATGTTTTGGGGTGTTCCTAAAATGAAGTACAATATTGAGGGACTGAGAAATTTGAAGATGATGAAAGTGCCAGTAAGTTAATTTCTAGTACAAACCTACTTACTGTGACATTAAATGGAATTACTGATGAATATTAAATGTTTATCACTGGTCTTTCAGCTAGAGAGAAGGCTCCTACTTTTGATGAGTTGGAAGGTATATTTATGTACGAAGAAGAGCAGAGAATAATACTTAAACAAAAATCTCCCAACTCAAATTTAGCATTGATAGGTAAAGAGAAGTAATCCTTGATAGGCAAAAAAATGGGAGAAAAATAATGGCAAAAAGCCACAGGTAAAATAATTTCAAGGTACACCTTTACCAAGGAAAGATGCCAAATCAAGTAGAGATAATGTGTGTTATTACCGTGGAAAACCTGGTCATTTTGCTAAGAATTGCATGGAAAGAAGGTTTGGTCAATTTAAACAAAAAAGGAATTCAGGAAACTATGTTGATAGAAATGAAGAAATTAGTCATGATTTTCACAGTTTTAGATTGTTTGTGTCCAATGCTGCTTTATCAGCTGAAACTGATGATTATAATGCTTGGTTTATAGATTCTAGTGCATCAATCCACATGTCATGAAAATGATATTGGTTTGATACTTATCATGAGGTTAATAATGGTGGACACATCTATTTAGGAGATAATAGATCACATGAAATTAAAGGATATGGTGATATAAGTGTTATGATGCCGAATGGACAAGAAAACAAAAATCAAAATGTGGTGTATGTCCCAGGACTAAAGAAGAACTTAATTTTTGTCTCTACTATTATAGATCAACATTTAAAAGTTGAATTTGTGAAATCAAATTGTTTGGTAAAGGATGTGCATGACAACTACAAACTTGTTGCAAAAGGAATGAGAGTTGGACGATTATACAAGTTGGATGTAATGAAGAGTGGGCATGCAGCTTTGGCATCAACAAGCATGTAAAATATAGAGGATTGGCATCAAAGTTATGGACACTTAAATCATAATGACCTAATGTTACTACAAAATAAATTGACGGTAAAAGGCCTTCCAAATATTAAGGGTGAACACTTTGAATGTGAAGGTTGTGCACTGGGGAAAAAACATAGGGAAGAACTTCCCATGCATGAAAATAGAAGAAAACATGAAATACTTGAACCAGTGCATATTGATGTATGTGGTCCAATGCAAACTAAGTCACTTGGTGGAGAATATCACTTTCTTATATTTATTGATGATAGCACTAGATACATGTGGGTGTACTTTATAAGAAAGAAAAATGAAAGATGTGTTATCAAATCGTGTGTTGTATAAAATCGAGAATATGTTGTAAGCCTAGCTGAGACATAGACTAGCATGCATGTTAATAAGAGTATGTTTGTGTCTTATGTATTGTGTTATAGGGTATTTTGTGTGTTTATATTATGGTTGGAATTAAGGGGGAGTGTTGGAAAACATTAATTCCAACCACCTACATTAAATGCATTGAGTCTAGTTTCTTCTAGAGAATTCAGGACAAAGTCTTGAGAGTTCAGGTGGCTTCCCAAAGAAACCACTGTCACTAACTCGAGAAGCTTCTTCAAAGTGTATCAATAGCCCTATTTCACAATCAAATGTTCAAGTGTGTTTTGTGTTCAATTATGCTTTCTACGTTCTCAAATTGTTTTTGTACAATTTAAGAAATTTTCAGCGAGCGCATACTCGCTTCGACTCAGAGTGATGATTCCATTTGTCAAAATTAGATCCACACAGAGACCATCAGGGTCAATTTGGGTTCTTGCATACATTTACACATGAATCCCTAAATATTTTGGAAGCAATGGGCATAGAATATAGGAATGATTGTAATTTTTTATCGTGGATGACCTATAAGCTGCCACATCATGGCATAATCATAACTTGCCACTTTACCACTCCCTTATAGGTTTTTGTGGGCATACCGATATGTTTATATAAATAGCCATATTTTATATATAAGTCCCAAATACATATACATCCATGGCATAATCGATAGCTTATGTAAGGTTTTTTTCCCTTACATCAATGTATTTGGATTGTACAAAATATACATTACCCTATTGATATTTATTATGAATTTTATCCACGTATTGTTCTTATTATAGTGGCCATCCCACTTTTATATATATATATATATATATATATATATATATATATATATATATATATATATATATATATAGATATATATAGATAGATAGATAGATATATATTTTAATAAATTCGCATTTTAATACATGGAAATTTTCTTACGAGAATATTCATAGTGGTTTATATATAGGGTCTTTAGAGATCCTTATATGTTCAATGTTTAATAGTCCATTTTAGGTTTATCTGATAGCGTTTCTAACATGAAATTATAGGTTTTAGAAATTCATTTTTTTCTCTAAAAGATAATGATGGGGTTAGGCTTTAGTTTAAGTTACAAAAATTATATGACTAGATAAAAAAAATTGGTCATAGTATAATACTTATTTTATCTATGGGATGAGTTATATTATATATAAATAATGTTTAAGAAAATTATAACAATTATTACTAGCAAAGAATTATTCTCATTCTAGATTTATCTTAGTGTCAAGATGTATCAAATTTCTCAAGATGAAAACCTTATTTTGAGTGAAAAACTTGATGAAAGATTTGAAGCTCAAGAGGCTTGATTCCTCTCGTCTCTTTGTAGATGTGGTGTTAAGATGGATCGATGTTGGTCTTGAGCAACAAACTAATAAAATATATTAAATATATGATTTTTTTTTATTTACGTTTGTTTTATATAATATTTATATAGTTGTATTGAAATGTTTTATTTATGTTTCACATTATTCACATTACACTGTTACCACATGCACCCTCATATTACTCTGAGGTAGAGAACATATATCCATAGGATATAATAGCTCTCTCTCCAAATAAACACACACATTGAATAATTTTTGTTATCAATATTTTTTGAAATGTTATATATATATATATATTTGCAAATATTGTTTTTAGGATTTGAGATATTTGGCAGGTCCCTAACTACATTTTTCTTACCCAACTTTATAATATGATCAAAATTTAGATATCTCGGCCTCACGTGCCATAGGAAACTCTCATAAAAATTGCAAAAAAAACACTTTTCCTAATTTTCTTTTAGCACAAAGATTGTTATCATTTCTTAAAGCTTCAACTACTATTTAACCTACTCCTGTAGTGATTTGGAAATTTTTAAACCTAAACAATACATCATAGCCTTGATCACACATCAGCAAAACACCAAGCAAGTTATAGTGTTTCAGGATTTCAACAAACAAGACATTATTTGCCTTACCTATTGCATTCACTAGGCTAATAAGTATTTTCCCCATAATATTGCCTAGTGAATCCTTGCCAAAGGTCACATTGCCTTTGTTGACTAGTTTCAATGATTTTTTATTTTTTTTTAATCTCCTGTCATGTGCTTGGAACAACCATTGTCAACATACCAATGGTTGCCTTGATTTTGAGCATATCAAACTAAGTCACAATATCCTTTTTTTTGCTTTTGTTTCCACACTTTGGGTTGTTGGTTTGATTGCATCATTCTAGGGAATAGTCTTTTTTTCCCGATTCTTCAAAGAACTTCTCTATGCCTATAATTTTGACAAATATGACATTGCATAACATTAACTAGTGGAGAAAATGCATTGTTAAGTCTGGGTCTATTTCTCCTTTGTTTGGAAAATTGATTATCAACCTGATAATTTTCTCCCTGGTCTGATTTTCCTATATGATAGATTTATGCTATAATTTGTAGTTTTATGACCGTATTTATTACATGAAAAACACTATGCAGGACAAAATGCCCATGCGCCTAGTAAGACACCACTGTAAAGGTAGAAGGAATATGAGTCATAAAGACTTATTTGGCTAGCTTAGGTGGGTTTAAATAAGAAAACTAATCAAATATTTTATTAGATAATTAAACTTGGAAAGACACCATTTTAAAGTTACAAGGAATATGAGTAAACAAAAATATGAATGAAATCAAGACAAAATTAATACATAATGGTAAACACGAAGTGGTTCTAGAGGAAATAAGCCATTTGTCTGGGATATCTTCCACTCATCTTGATGATGGGTTTATTTATTTAGGATTCATCTGAAAACCGTTTGGATATAGGATCAAGGATTGGGATTGGTTAATTGACAAGATCAAATAAAAATTGGATCGATGAAAACACAAATGGATGACACTGGGGGGAAGAGTGGTTATTCTTAAATGTGTTTTACAAAATCTATTAGTATTCTCGATGGATATTTTTCCATTACCTAAAGAAATCATCAAAAATATTATATCAGTTATGGGAAATTTCTTATGGATAGGGGTTCATAATGTAGAAAAAGTAGGCAAGATACACCTGATTTGCTAGTCATTGATAGCAAGACAGGTAGAGATTGGAGGTTGGGGGATTATTGATCCTAGGAATTTCAATAAGGCACTTATCATAAAAAGCATGTGGAGGTTGTCTCGGGAGAAGGCATTTGGGTTGATATTATCAAGGACAAATATATGTATGGCCAATATTTTTCGACTTGGATCACTAATGGGGCAAGAAAGAAAACTCAGACATAATTTATTTGGAGAAGCATGTTCCAAATTCTACAAATCCTTATGGGAAATGTTTGTTGGTTGTTTGGTGAGGAAGCTAGGATTAAAGTTGGTTTAGACTATATTATGGGCATGGTGGGGAATCACTCGTTACCGGTTAGTATTCTCATTCACATTCATAACAAAGAGATTTATCATCATAATCAAATTATTCATTATAGGACTAATGAGTTGGATCTTCAAGAATGGTATAAGGGAGAGGAGTTGGAGTTGCCTTTAGAATGCATTGATCAATGGGAGGATTATAATGCTTAAGAAAGGAATCCTAGTGGTAAAAGACATATATATGAACTTTCCAAGTGAGGATAAGGGATATGGATTTCCATTTATTTTTCGGATCATATTGAAATGGAACATCCGAAATAAATAAAATGTTTTAGTTGGTTATCCATTCATAATAGGATATTGACATGGTAGAATCTTCAAAGGAAAGGGTTTTAGGGACCTGGAATTTTCCTTATGTGTAGGGAGGCTAAGGAGGATAATAATCATCTCTTCATATAGTGTCTTTACACAAAGCAAATCTGGAATGGGGTGCTGGGAATTTTTTAAAATTGCATCAAAGGGAGTTGTACAGAAGTTTTCATCATGTATCAGAATTTGGATCAAAGACCGACAGTTTAGGGCGCTACCTTTATATATCATATGGACTATTTGGAGAAGGCATAATGCCATCATCTTTGATCAGAAAGGATTGGAGGTGTAAGAGGAAATTAATAAGACAATAGTCTATTTCAACGAAATCAGGCAGATAATGGGAAACAAAGGCGGAATGAATATCAAGATTAGAGAAATATGGCATTCATATCCAATGAGGTTCTTTGATGGGGCATGTGCTAACACCGCATGTGTATGTGGAGCTGTTATTTTCATCAAGGCTGATACAATCTATCATTTCTAGTGGGAGGGTGGAAAAGGAACCAACAGTAGGGCAGAAATCAATGCATTATGGGTGTATTCATTGTGGAAAAATGGTTATGGATTAATCAAATACAGATCTACGGCGATGCCAAGGGAATTATAGAATGGGTCAAGGGTAAAATGATTTCAATCCGCCAATTTTAATTAATTGAATGAATTGTATGAAAACCTTGTAACATTTTACCATATCTATAGAGAACAAAATTGAACTGCAAATTTTCTTTCAAAGAAAGGTATAACAAGGGAAACACATAAATTTTATTTTGCTTCCTTTGTCTATGGAGACATGAGTAATGCAGGTGCTATCAATTATCCCTAATGGCATATAGGGCTTTTTGTATGTCTTTTTGTGCGTAGGAAAGACATAGGAATTTTAATGATTTCTAAGCAATAAAAATAGGATATCGAGGTTGCTTGAATAGAAAAATTTTGTACATTCTATTTTGTGTAGCAAAGGGTGTAGGCTGGTGTTAAAACATTACGTTTTTAGAGGCAAAGCTATAACTAGCTCAAACATTTTAATTTTTTGTAATCTAATGAAGGAAAAGATGAAATTGTGATTTGCTATATGTATTACCTTTAATACTAAAGATTAGGAAAAAGAATATGAGTCATGAAGAATTACTTGGCTAGTTTGAGTGGGTTTAAACAAGAACAACAACATAATATTTCATTTTATTAGCTGATTTTCCCAAATAAAAACTTTGTAAATAAATATTTTTCTTGCATTTACCATATGTTTGTGTTGTTAGTTGATTTATCACTTAATAAATTTTAACATTGTGTAAAATGCAATCTTACTTAAACCAGAGTGGCCTATTTTTGATCTATTTTATGAAGGTGAATGAGAATCCACTGAGCCACCTAGGTGTATTGTGGAGATTGTTGAGTGACGGAACGGAGATAAATGCTTGGGTCTTCGTATAGTTCTAGCTGGAGAAACGTTCATATGGCATGACTGGGGTCACTTGTGTGAACTCAACCTGTGACACCGCTACTAAAGGACATCACAACAAAAATGGATAATGTTCTGCGGGGTGAGAAACAGAGTAGGAACAAAAATGTGTTGGGGCATTGAAAGTAACAAGCGAGAATTGAATGGAAGCCTGCAATGGGATTTGGTTCCCTTAAGCATCATACCAACTGGGTTGGTTGCGAGTGTGGGGTATATGGGCATTGGGGTCAAAAATCCCTGGGTCATTTGCTTACATGATGAAGAAGCATAGGTAAATCTATTACTGGATGTTTGGATCACTATAAGCAATTGCAAATCGAAAAATTGTTTCATGTGTGGAGATGAGTGGGTAGTGTTCTCCTTGTAACTAGAATTGTACATAGAAAGCTTGCATAGCATGCTCAAAGAAGAAAATGAAAGGCTAGAGTTCTCCATCGCTGATTCACAATTTGCAACTATAAATTTATAATGAGATCAAGGCTTCGTCATGAACACCCTTGCTGGAACAAAACTAAAAATTACACAAGAGAACTTGGAAGCAACCAAATGGTAGCGCAATGGAGAGAATGAGTAGTGGAGTTGGCCAAGGGTTTTCTGCATTTTAGGAGTGGTTTAACTGACATCAACACAGAAGGCGCAGTAGAGGTAGTGGCCCAAAGATGATGGTATGAGTATCTAGCTGCAAAGGGCATCAACCAGTGTGGATATGCTCTCATGTTAGAGTATGAGAAGATGTGGGAAAAACAGGCTTTAGTTACCCAAGTGATATGGGCTACAAGCGTGTAGAATTGGTGGAAAATCTATGGAGATAGAGGATGACACCTGCAGATGCTGAATGGGGATATTCGACGAGTCACATTTTCCTTCAACAACTAGGATCTACATTTTCTCCACAAATCTGGTTGTAGATTCACATAAGATGGGATTGATATGCTATTAAAATTACTTCTGAATAGCATTGGATGCTACGAAGCAAGCCATGCTAGTAACCAAAATAGCTTTCTTCATTGACGTGGTGCTAATTGAGGTGTAGGTGCTACTATTGGATTACATGACAAGGGTTCAAGTGTGTGCAAGCGAGATTTAAATGTTGTCATAACAAAAATCAATTAGGTAATGTTAGGTTAGGTTAGTAACAATCAATTATATATATTATATTATATATAGGTTAGGTTAGGTTAGATAAACAATTTTAATTGCATGACTATTTTGGTAAGTTAAGTAAAGTTTTAGATATGAATTTAGGTGATTGGGGAATATGTTGGGTTAGTGGATATTTTGTTTGTGTATTCTTATAGGTAAGGTCAAGTTCATATTGCATTGTTTGGTTAGATTTATTCAAGAGAAACTCAATTCAAGTCTTAAGGGGGATTGTTAGGTAAATTTTACTAGGTGAAAGTGTCAAAGTTTCCTGGTTAAAGAGTGGTTGTTTTAGATATATGGGTTTTCTTACTCATGGTTTCATAAATGTGGATTGCATGTAATGAAAAGTTTTAAAGACTTAGAAAGAACCCATTGTAGAAATTCCTAGAAATGTGAGAAGTGAAGACTTATTTGGTAGGCTTGCCAAATTTGGTAAATAAGCACAAATAGAATATTATGTTAGTAAACTTCCCAAAATTAAGCAGCCAAAGATAAACATAAAGCTTTTTTTTTTCTTTTTTTTTCTTTTTTTTTTTTTTTTTATAATAATTCCTTTATCTCTCAATAAATTTTAACATTTATTTTGTTCTGTAATTAAATACATTACAATTTAACTGATTTGTTTGGTATTTACTTCAAAGCCTTGCACTTTGACTCCCAATCAATAGAGGATATGCCATGATGGGTTACCATGATGGGTTACTCCATGTTGTTGCTATTAAATTCATTACTTTAGCAATTTGAACCTAAAAAGGGCTAATGTGCAACTTTAAAAAATTAGTTTTCCATTGGGTTCCGAACTATACCATCTCCTCTTTTCAGTAAAGAGAAAAGAACTATATTAAAGTTCCTTGTTCCTCTTTTCTCCTCTTTTCTCTTTATTTAAGAGAATAATGTTAAAATTCCTTGTTGCTATATTATATTTATCAAAAACATTTTCCTTTTGTGATTACATGTTTCCAAACATTTTATCTTTTTAGAATACTAATAAAAACAATTATCTTTTTAGAATTCTAAAAACACAATGTTAAAATTTCTTGCAACTGTACTATATTTATCCAAACATCTTCCTTTGTGATTACAAGTTTCCAACCATTTTATTTTTTAGAATACCAGTCAACCATGTAATATAGAACAGAATGAAAAACATACTTTATAATAGATGTTTAAATGTCATCATAATCTAGTGTTGAGAATAAAGTGATGATTATACGCCAGTAAGTGGAATATTTTCATAGTATAAGTTACTTCTGATACTCTTACACTAATTTCTATCCCTCACTGGTTCGCCATTTCTTTTCTCAGTATCCTAAATTTCCTTGACTGCCAACTTCATCTCTTAGATAAGGACTACTATGGGTGTTTCACAATTAATAAATAACTAAAGGATTTCGAGTGTGAAGATTTATGCATATTGTTGATGATCATCGTATCTAAACGCATTTATTTTATTTTTACTTCCTAGTCTTAGATAGTTTTCTTAGATAGTTATAGAGTGTGAAGCTTTATGCATATTGTTGATGATCATGGTATCTAAACAGATTTATTTTATTTTTACTTCCTAGTCTTAGATAGTTATCGAAGACCGTTATAATTAGATATTGAGTTGTGTTTTGGGTTTCCACCTATAGTATTTGGAGGTTTTTGAAATACTCATTTTCTTTATTATCTTTGATGTTGATATTATATTCTGGGTGCACTTAAGTTTTTTTTAAGTTTTCATTTTTTTTTCTTCTTTCTTTTTCCAGATATACTTGTTTTTAAGTTTCTAATGCTTTTTTACTGTTTTATTTTTCTTTTTATTTTTTTGATGTTTTTTTTTCTAGATAGTCTATCTTGGGTCTTCTCTTTTTCTTGTTTACTATTAAGTTGTCTTCCATGTTAAGGTCCTAGTTACTTCTGTGGATTTTTTCTTACATATTATTAAATTTGTCTCCTTTTTGTGAGTTGTAACTATGGCTTCCTGAAGGTCCCACATAAAATTTCTCTTGAATGTCTAGGAAATAGAAGGTTGAAATAGTTACGATAGTCACACTAGTTCAATATACTCATATTGTGCTTTCTTTGATGAATCCTAAAGTATGTTTTTTTTATTCAATACATAGATCTAAAAATTATTTGAGGTAACAACCTAAGTTAATCATTCTTCCTTAGTTATCTTTTTGGAATTTATTTCCTCTTTGACAACAAGTGTTGTTGATTTAGGAATAGTTCTAGCTTGTTTCCTATATGTTGGTGATGTTTAACTCTTAATAACCCCTTGGTAGGATGCATTTTATTGTTTCTCATTTTCAATACCTCTCCCTATTCCAACTTTACTAGTGTTTATGCTTGTTTCTTCTTAAAATATTTGGAAAAATTTCCATATTTATAATAGATTTTTCACTTTTAAAGGAAATTTCTTGCAAACAAGTTGTTGGAAAATAAAGGAGAATGCATTCTTGGAGGCCCTTATCTAGATCCACATGAATATAGGTATGGGTAGTGGCATATGTTCTATATTTAGGATTAGATTTATCAATGTGCCTATCTAATGTTTCAACAATTAGTTTAAAGATCATCACCACCCCAGTAATGAAGATGTAGATGGGGTAGACATGCCATACAAGTACAACATACAAGGAATCTAACTTTGGATAAAAATTAGGGGTCATTATATTGACAACAAAGTTAGCATAATGTGTCTATCTAATGTTTCAACAATTAGTTTAAAGAGCGTCATCGCCCCAACAATGAAGAGGTAAATGGGGTAGACACAATCATATAGGTGTAATAGATGGAACATCTAAGTTGGGATAAAAATTAAGGATCAATATACTGAAATACATAGTTCTAGATCCAAAAACATATAGTCCACTTCTAAAAGTCATGTATTGGTATCCATTTTTTTCAAAGATGAAATCATATAATCCCTTTTCACAAAAAAAATGGCCAAGCATACCTTTGATTAGAGCTTGGCAATTCCTTTATGGCCAATTCCACATTGAGCCCATATATTTTATTGTCTAAATTCTCATTCCACAAGAGCTAAGGTGCTTTGTCTAGGAGTTGCCCTTGGCAGGTAAAATTTTGATATCTAATCAAGGTTCTTAATGAATCTAAATTAGATTGATTTCATAGAATATTTTCCAATTCTGAAAACAAGTACCTAAAAAGTGGCAATAGTAGTACCAAAGCTGAGAGGAGGAAGGGAATCTCCCCTTAACATCATTGGAAACATCACTGCAAAGAGAGAAAAGCATAAATAAGTTGTAGAAATTAGGAATTAGGATTTAGAATATGACATCGAAATAAAAACTTAACACACACACACACACACACACATATATATATATTAAATAAGAATATGTTAATTTTATGTAAATAATTGCAATTAAGAAATTTAATTCTTTGGATTCTATTTTTTTTTTTAATTTAATAAAATATATTTTTTCAAAAAGTCATTGTATTTCATTGGTATATTAATAAAATAGAATAATTGATTTATATTTTCTTAAGTGGTATTATATTGTGAAAATGATTGGGATAATAACACATAGTACATACCAAAATATTCAACTTATTAAATTTTCATTAAATGTTATATGAAGTAGGACGATATCGTAAGAATATGTACAACCAATAATTTTTTGTGAAAATGAGGTCTCTTGTATTTTCTTATAAAAACATTATTAATTTTTTGTTATAAAATATGTAGAGACTTCCCTCACAACCATCACATGTATTTGTTAGTTGGTTTGTTTGTCAAACACTAGTATATAATTTTAAAATACACCATATCATAAATATATAGGAGTTAGGAAGCATAGGATTAGTTTTTCTTCCCTTGAGTCCCCCTTCCTCTTCTTCTCCATCGGATACATAACCACTATCTTATAAACTTTATACAATTTTTAACATTATATTTACATAACTTCATTATACTATGAAATTCATACCTCATAACACATTATACTATACAATTCAAAACTCATAATACATAGTAAACATATTTATTGTAGTTAAATATCTAATTTTTGCTTTGAATTTCGTAATAAAAAAATTATACAATATATTTACATTATTAACATATAAAATCTTTAATTTAAAATCATACAACTTTATTCCCTTAATAAATTATTTATTTATAATTTATATAAAATTTTATAATCAAAATACATTAAAAAAAAATTAAACATCAAAATATTATGATAAGTTAAAAAAATATTTTATGCCATTATTATTAAGATTTTCCTCAATAAAAATGGAATCTCATTCATTTTCATTGCATGCCAGAGAAGATATCGAAATGAAAAACTGAAAAATAAATCCAAGAAAAAAACTTATTCTTATAAGAATACTTTGATATTTGTGAGAGACAAGTCTTTCTTCTAGGTGATCGAGTAGATTTTAGGCTTTCGGCCTCTTTGATCTATGATCAAATGGCTATTGTATCTTTAATATGTATTCCATCAAGTATATTTGAGGCTTTAGGTCTCCTCCAAAACAAATGAAGTGGCTAACCTATTTTAGGTATGTATATTTTATATATAAAGCTTTTGGACTCCTCCATCTCTCATGAAGTGGCTATATATATATAATATATAAAAAACGAAAGTTAATATTAAAATATTATAATTATTTATTTTAAATATTTAAATTGGAAAAAGTTGAGCTTTCTTCTCTTTTATATATATATATATAACGAAAGTTAGTATTAAAATATTATAATTATTTATTTTCAATATTTAAATTGAAAAAGGTTGAGCTTTCTTTGACAATACTTCCATTATTTGGTTAATAAGCTCTATAAATCACATGTTGTCTCGAACCATCTTCATCGCTCTTCTCATCTTATTTGTTCGTCTCCTCACTCTGACAGTGCATGCTCTTTTTCTTTTACGTAGCTGAGCCGTTTTGCTATCAAGAAAATATTCAAATATATTCATTATAATAACATATTCATCGTATTTGATAGATTATAATAATATAACATCCATGACAAGCCTACTGTCGGTTGGTCGGAATAGAAAAAGAGCACGAACTGTCAGAGCGAGGAGACGAACAAGAACCAACCAGTGTGATATTGATTGTACATGAGTTATAACATGGGGCGGTGACATCTAGAAGCGGCGGATTCATATTGCAATCCCCTTTCGAAGGTGTGTGTCTACGTTTCATTTTCCTGGTGTATAACATTCGCGTTCTTTGGTCTCTTTTCTGATCCTTTAGTTTCCAATTCTAGCACTGTCAGTGCCCGGATGGCGATGAATTTCCTCTCTATTGTTAGAAATTAGATTTCTCTAAATCATTTAGTTTTCTTGCCCTGAATTTAAATTAATCATAGATTTTTCATATATCTTGAAGTCGGTAGGTTGGACAAGTTTGTTCTAACTAATATAATTACATTAATAAATGTCAGATTAATAATTATTAGATGTATGGTAAGATTTTAATATTAATATATTAATTTATTAATTTTCCTTATATTCTATTAATGCACATATTTATTGGGGTTTTTAAACATTTTTGAGAATGAGTTAGAGTTTATATATGTGTTATATGGAAAGAGTTTGTTAGAGTATTTAAATAAGAAAGGGAAATTAAATTAAATTCCAAAGCTATAGTTCTTTTTAACGAAGTCTTTAGGGCTATATTGTATTTCATATGTTTTACTTCTATTAAAGAAGTCAATAGTGAAAATTACAAGATGACATCTATAATATTATGAGTGCAAATTACAAGGTGACATCTACAATGATGAAGGTGTTTTTTCTTTGGTTTCTTATAGTGTATTTTAGTTTGTTCATGTCTTCACTAATCTTTCTCTCAAATTGTCTGCGTTTACTCAGGGGGCTAGATAAAAAAAGAGATATAGTGTATTTAAGCTAGCTTAATAAATTAAACAAAAAAACTTGTGAATATGAATTTAATTCAAGAAAGCTCATGACGTGTCTATGAATGTTGGAATCAATTAAATATTTTCCCTTGATGATTGCCACTTGCAATCCATCTAGACATGAAAGCCATCTCATGTGTGTCCATTTCACTACACAAATTTTTTATTGTATTGCAACAAGTCTCACTCAGATCCTATACATGTTAAATAGACAAACACAATTATAGGATCTCATATATCTAACAATTATGGAGATAATATGGTTCAATAAGAAAAATTACCTTAATCCTTTGTAACATTAACATAAGGGGCATAATTATTAAATCAAATGTATAGCAAAGAAACAAACTTGGTTTAGTGTTGGCAACAGGTGCCACTACAGTGTCCCAATGAAAAGCACATCCAAGAGCTCTACCTTTTTATTCTTTGTTTCCTCCCGTAATAGCCTTGGATTAATAGTTCATGTAATAAAGTTAACAAAAGGAAAATAATACCAAGGTCATGGGACACGTATTCCAAGTGGAATGTTGAGAAAATCATCTTAGTGCGCATCACTTGTTGTTTATTATGGTCAAAGGGAAATTGGCAAAGGAAATCGAAAAGACTTTGAAAAGGAAAAAAGATATTATTGGCATTTTATTGATGAAAATAAAGGAAAATAGGTGAAAAAGAAGGTGAAAGGTCACAGTTTGCATGTGAGGAGGAAATTGAAGCAAAATAGAGGAAAAATGAAGAAAATTGATGCCTCAATAATAAAAAGGCTTCCGAGGATCAATTCACAACTTTTTGCTAGCATGTTCTCGATTGAGTTTTGAAATTGGTTTAAGGGAGGAGAAGAGCACCAATAGGAGAAGGAAAGAAATAAAGAAAATGAAGCATAAGGAAAGAAAAGGAAGGACAAAGAAAGTAATGATCAAGTAAGGAAATGTTGGATCAAGCGAATTTGACAAAGAATACTTGTAGGTAACAGATTGCATTTATGATTTCCTAGCTGGTTTTTGCATGCATAGTGTATGCATGTGTGTCTTTGATTCATTGTTGTCATTGGCATGAGTTTTTCTAGGTTTCAACAATGGTTTCAACATTGCATTGCCATTTTTGGATAGCCATGGTATCATCGGATACATTATTGGTTGAGGTTTGGATTGTTGGAAGGTCTTGGATCCATGTCAGGTGGTCTTAGGAAAATCCCAAGGGTTATGTGTGGAGATGGTTTTCTCCAGGAAGGCCTCAATAGGTGGGTGGAGATAGGAAAATTCCTCAAGGGATGGTGAAGGAATACTGAGTTATCCAAGCTTGGTTTAGTTTTCTGATCTCGTGACCGGTTTAGGTGAGATCACAATAATGTGAGGGTAGAGTTTGTTTAACTTCTAGCATCCCTTGGTTGTTTATGGATTGGTTTATCCCATGAGATCCCACATTCATGCTTGGAATATGGCAGAGGGGTTCTTAGCTGAAAGAAAGATTCGGTTAATATCAATCTATGGTCAGGTGGTATGTGGAAGTCCCTGACTTGGTTGGCTTTTGCGTATAGCATATAAGAGATAAGTTCCTCTTCTATATCATTAATAATTATACTTTTTATTATGTGGCTTTAATTCCTATTCTATTGTTGTTATTTACCTAGTTATATGTTGGTTATAAGCATGGTTTCATGGCAGAATGAAGTTATGGCTCTTAACATGTCTTTACTTGTAACTGATTGATTAATGAATGCATGACATAATAGATGTTATTAAAGCTATTTTGAGATGGAATTAGTCCTTCTTGGTAAACCTCAAATAAGTTCCAAATCTCTATGTTTAGATATGCATTGGTAACCTACAGATATCATGTTCTTAATGTGTTTGGAAGAATGAATATCATGGCTAGACTAGGTTAGGTCAAGTCCTTATCTAAGTCTTCTATTTGAAGATTTTTCTATGTGATATTCATCATTCCGGAAAGTCTCGTCAAGTTTTGGGTAGTGATCTAGTCAATAGCCTTGAAAAAGTGGCTTAGATATCATAGTTGTTGTCACAAAACTGAGTGAAAAAGTCGATAGTCATTGGGATGTAGGCTCATGAGTATGAGTAGAGGGTATCGGCCACTAGCTTTCCTTGTCATGGAAGCGACTGAGAGCCTACATTAGTAAAAAATCAAGTTAACTCAGGGGTTGGGCACCTTGAGTGGTTTGTTAGCTCCTGGGGTCCTGTAGCATGTGAGGGAGGTCAATAAGCCATTATTTTGTCAAATCAATTTCATTAAGGTTACCTAGGAGGTTGAGTCATGACATAGCAACCCTTAGCTCATGTTTATCCTGGGCAAACCAGTGAAAGTGGGTAGATATGGGGGGAGGTGTTACAAAGTTGTATCAGAGCATGGTTCAAACACTTGACTAGATGGGCTAGATGCATGTGCTTATGTATGCATTATCATGGTTATGGTTTTCAATCATGAGGCCATGGTATTGGTGTAGTTCTAACAACAGAAGGAAGGCCTCTTGTGTTTAAAAATATCCAACACAATAAATTAATTGCTAAAGCCTATTTATGAGAAAGAAACATTGATCATAATACATGTGGTTAAAAATGTTACCCTTACTTATTAGGAAGATGCTTCAAAGTAAAAATATATCATGACAGTTCTAATTACTTCTTGGAGCAATGATTATCTTCAGAAGAGAAATAATAATGGGTTGTAGATATGATAAGTTACTATAATAAAACATAATATGGCGGAAAAAAGCAGTTTCAATGAATGATGAAGAAATTGAGGGTATATTATGTGCTATTTATATTTTATAATTTGATTAGGTTGAAGAGGTAAGGACATAATGATAAAAATATCAAAAGATATGGAACATCATTCAATAAAAAAAAGATTACCCATGTAAATTAAATAAATTTGTTTAAAATAATGATTTGGTATGGTATTAATATCACCTATATTTACGTAAGAATTCACAACTCAAAAAAAAGGTCCTTTTGGAATTTTACACTTCTCCTATACAAGGGCATTAAATATTCTTGAAAATTTAGAACAAAATGAATAAGGAATTCTTTGGGAATATCTTAAAAATAATGTTAAAATTTTTTATGGCTAAATGTATGGCTTACCAGCAAAATAATGGAGATAAATGAAGACCATGGCCCTTTTACAACCGCTAGCTATACCAAGTCAACACTAGGAAGAAGTTCAATGGATTTTGTTATAGATTTACCCAAATATGAAGGAATGAATTCAATTATGGAAACAATAGATCAAAAAAAAAGTATGCTTATTTTGTCTCTTTTTCCAATCCTTTTAAAGAAAACATAGTGGAAACATTCATGGAAATAGCCCAAAAGATACTTGGAATTCTCAATATTATTGTAAATGAAGAAGATCCACTTTTCATTAAAAAGCGTTTGGAAAGAATTATTTTGTTTTTTGTGTACTCAATTACCTTACCTCTCGTATTATTTCCCTCAACTTAATGGGGCAAATAGTATTGTGAATAAATGTTTAGAAGGATATATTTGTTTTTTTCCATTTGATAAATAAACACAATGCGTCAAGTGGTTTCCCTTAGTAGGATGGTGAAATAAAAATCCTTCAATACTTGATAAAAAAATGTTCTCATTTCTAGCATTTTTTCGGTATCATTCTCCACTCATTACATCACCCTTGAAAGGAGCTATAGAGACTCAAGCTCTAGAGGACCACATATGACACTAATGAGAGGTTCTCAAACTATTTGAAGGAAATTTGGTTATAAAACAAAATAGAATGAAACAACAAGAATATCATGATTGTAATGAAATAGAATTTGAAGTGGGATATTTGGTATTTTTGACACTACAACCATATAAACAAATGTCCCCCAAGAAACAAATAAGGACAAAAGATTAACCCCCGAATATTATGGCCCCTACAAAGTGTTGAAGAGGATTGGAAGTATGGATTCGACTTTTATTTTCCTTCCCATTTTCATATAATCTTCCATATTTATTTCCTAAGAAGGTAATTTCTAACTATATCATAGTCCAAATTATTTTCTAGAGATTAATGAGAAAGGGAAAATCATACTTAAAAAATATAAATATTGAAACAAAGAGTGAACAACTACAGAATTAAACAATTATTAAGTGCCCGATCAAATTGAATAATGTAACAATGGAAAAAGTGACATTAGAAGATGCATTATTCTTATAGAAACACCTCGAATTCGTGAATGGTTGAGGATATCATTTTTTTCAATGGGGGAGTATGTTAACCATGAAACACCTTATTAAGCCCTAGGTATTGAGTGATTACATATGTATTGCTATATCAGTAGGTGAGGAAAAACTTTTCATTGTACCATTTCATTATAATTGTACCCTTTCTCTCTCTCTCATATATATATATATATATATATATATATATATATATATATATATATATATATATATATATATATATATATATATATATATATATATATATAGATGAGAGAGAGAGAGAGAAAGGGTACAATTATAATGAAATCGTAAAATGAAAAGTTATATATATATATATATAATACACCCACACACACTAAAGCAACGTAGTCTTAAGATCATGGCAGCGTTTCCTTGGTATTAGATGAATTGTAAAAGGAGGTTTCTCCCTCAAAGTGGATTCAATTCATTGACTTTATATAATTTTTAATATAGTTAAATCGTCACACATATCTTTATCTCATAGAAATAGACTGAGGTGAGGGTTTTTACAAAATGTCACCTATATATCCTAATCTACAAGAAATGGTTTCTCAACACTATTTCCTTAATTCTAGATAATAGATGACTGTGGGATATTTATGCCCATAGAAATGAAGAGACGGATTATTCAATTCCAATTAGGATGGTTTCATATTCTTGAAACTTACAACAACAATAATCACTCTATTACAAGTTGCATATTTTTTATTTAAAGATTCTAACATGGGGTGGTCGAACATTGGGACTCTCATACTAAAGCATGACAAACAAGGAACTAATGGATTCAATATCAATTGAGCTATCCTATTACCTATGTAATTTTATTTTGATGCCAAAGTTTCAATCTACTTAAATACTACAATTCCTCTTAAAAGGGTGTGTGTCCTTTGTTTCATTTTCCTTATGTATACCTCTTGGTTATTTTTGTTATCTTTTATGATGATTATGAATAAATACCTACATGCGTATGAATTTCGAATATATTTAAATTCCCTACATAAGCAACTACAGGACAACTCATTAAGGGAATTTTGATGTAAAAATTGGGTTTTGAAAATGAAAAATGTACTAACAAAATAAACTTTAAAAGAACTAATAGGACTCAATATTATGATCTCATCCTCATTGGTAAATATTTTTTAAAGTAAAAGAAGAAAACTACCTTTTAAACATATTTTCGACTTATCACCTCATAGGTTTACTCAAAGTTCAGATGTGGGCACTCATTAGATGTACAATTAGATTCATCAACCAATGCCTGCCCACTCTGCAAACTTTTGCATAGACACATACTTAAATAATTGAAAGTAAATGGAAAAAACATGTTTGTTTCAAGAGACATATTTTTTTACACTTGAAATTTAAGTAAATCTATAAAGAGATAAGTCAAAATACCACAAAAATGTAGTTTTATTTATTTTACATTAAAAATTTCTAATTAAAAATTTATTATTTTTAATAGCATTTTATTATATTCCTTAGCATACCTATTTTTATCCCAAAATATTCCTATAATAGTAGTAGCCACATTATGTTACTGAGGAATCACATCAGATTTTTGGTGGAAGGCCATAACAAGAGATGAAAGACCATAAAGCCATAACAAGAGATGAAAGACCATAATAAGAGATGGACCCTATGTTTGTACAATATTGAAGAGAAATTTGAAAATTATCCTTGGAAACATATCTTGTAGTGATTCTCATGCTAAATAATACATCAATTTATCTGATTAAATATAAACACATGGATTGTAACTTAATATAAAAATAATACCGTAAGATTCACACAATCAACAAATATTTATTATTCTTATGCCATTTAAATCTAAACATAATAATAATATGTATGAAGTAACAAACACTTATTTAGGGTCGTTTCTCTTTCAAGAATTACTAGGTAAACATTCTTTAAATAGCTTTTATATATATATATATATATATATATATATATATATATAATTTTAAACGTGGATAAAAAATGTTGATAGTGTCATTTCAAATAATCTAGAAACCATTCATTACAAAAACATACGTTAAATATCTAATTTTATTAAACCATACAATCTTATTGTTGTATGGCCTTTACGTTTGTTATCATTTATAAAATACTATGTAAACGTGAGTAATAGTTGGTAAATTTATGACGTAAAGTGAATGAGTGGTTGAAAAAAACTATATAAATGTGAGTAATAGTTTGGTAAATCTGGGAGGTAAAGTCACTAAGTGGTTGAAAGTGAGTACACGTGCTCCACCACATCTCTCATACATAATGCATATTGAATATTGAATACCTATTAAGACTAATAGAAATAGGGTTGGAATTCCTTCCCAAAATTTTATTATTCTGTGTATATGTGTTCGTGTTGGTTCCTGATGTAGCATGTTCTTGTATGTTGTGATTTAGACTTACAACATCGCGCATCATTTCCACCCTTTCCACCTTTATTTGGCTAGGTGACAACAACATCAAATGAAATAGTGGAATGAACATACACAATGAAAACAAAACGGATTAAAGTGGAAATGACGTTGTTCTACACGTTGCTACCTAAGAAAAGTCTGTTGCCCAGACTATTGTTCGTGAATGCTAAAAATCATAAAAGTGAAAATATGAAACTTGCAAATTACAAGAAAAATGGATTTTTTAAACCACTCGTGAATGATCGGATGTTGCGCTGAAAAATAAAGTTTTTTGTGAAGATCTTAATGGAAAGATTGTTAAAATACTTGACGAACATAAAGATTGATCCTATGTGCTTGAGGACAATGTGAATGGAAGCATACTAGTTCACATAATATTCGAATAAACGGCTATGTCCCTTCCATTATCTAAGTGATGAAACAACGCCTAAGTGCTCCACTAGTCACATACAGCCAGATCAATAACTTGAAACACACAGAGATTTTTCTCACTATATTCATGCCCGATGACTTTAACAATGCCTAAACTCAGCGCAATGCCATCCTCTACGTTACACAGGTCACAAAACAACGTACCGTAGGTTTCATGCTCAAATTCACAGTTTCCTCAAGGCACACCAGCAAATTCAACACTGAAGATTCACTAGCTTAACTCTTCTCTAGCTCATGATCCTGATTAATACAAGCAACTCCTCATTCAACTTAGCCAACAAAGTCAAAGTCACTTAATCTCAAAGAATACTCTTTATTTTCCACACACTTTGAGAAAAGCATAGCATTACAGTGAAAACCACAACGTCACAACAAAAAGGGTCACTCACAGAAAAAGTGCAGCGTGAGGAAAGAAAGCCGTAGCATGTGTCTAGGAACTCGATTTCACTAGAACATGAACAAAACTATGGATCGGGAATAGAAACTTTATCTTTGAATGATCACTATATCAATAATGTCAGGATTTGAACTGCCGTTCAAAAAATCTTCACGCGGTTGCCAAACTATGGCCCTACAATTCAT
This sequence comes from Pinus tabuliformis, assembly GCA_031772625.1. Lineage (NCBI taxonomy): Eukaryota > Viridiplantae > Streptophyta > Pinopsida > Pinales > Pinaceae > Pinus > Pinus tabuliformis. Next base: position 1,249,614,138 of record CM062805.1, on the reverse strand, counting down.
CCACTATATAATCTGATTCCCATTTCCTATAAAATGTCTTTTACCAACTCGACAAGCTCCCTCTATTACTGTGTTTTGTGCAAGTGCCCAATTAGCCAAGGTGCTGTGTAGGGTAACACCCATATTCCAAATATTATCATCCTAAATAGCCATCCAGAGAGGGAAAATAAAATGAACACCAATGTAGCAATACTTCTGCCAAAGGTGTGCTTAAAAACTGGTTCAGTTCCCTTTTGTACCCACACAATTCACCATACTCTATTCTACATAGTCTTCTCTACGCATACCTGGAGTGGTACGCACAAGGCTCCATGATATAGTGATCCTCACACTCCAACATTCCATATCAGAATTAATTTTGGCTCCTTCTGACCGCATTAATTTGAATTGAATCAACTAGACATCTTCTGTGCTCCACTCATAGTAACCAATGTCCAATTCATATTATTACACCATTAGAATACTCAATTTCTTCATCATGAGTCATTGGGAAAAATCTACAAGTGCTTCATTAAACTCAATGCAGACTCACAGTTACCTTATGCCCAGAACCAATTAACAAAAACACTCTAATCCATCTTCACTTCCACATGAATAGAACTATAATTCATTAAATCCACCATATACAAAGAATAGAATTCATCACTATGTTGTGGTTACAAAAACAACATATGCATCATAATGCTTTTATTTCTTTCAATCAAACAATAATGTACATAAAATTTGTTCTGAGATTCTATTTCCTATTTACACTCTCTTGTAGACATGTTGGACTGGACCTCATTTAATTGGCCACCTACATCTCTAATCACTCTCACACCTACTCTCCAATACATATGCAACTTACCTATATATGAGCAATTACATAGTTATAGATCATTCTAAATCCATCATCTTTTCCATAGATCCCTCAACTAGTTCCTAAAATCTCTTAATGATCCCCTGAGGATCTCAATATATCTAAATTCTTCCTTTATGAGCAGATTATACCAAATATCACAATCCTTACTTTCTAGAATTCAATAATTACATAAAAATAATATATTTTTTCCTAAAAAAAATTCTCTTTGAAAATTTTCCCTCTCAAACCCAAGAGGTTTTAGACCTCTAATGCTCCTGCATCAAACTCCCAAGGTTGAAAACATTCATGATCTCCTAATCATGTAGTTTCATATATTCATGAAAAACTTCCAGGGTCCTAAATTTTAGTTTGTAATGGTTCGAATGCTCTGCACCTTTGCTATCTCTGCATGTCTGCTATCTTTTGGTTTATTTTCCTTTCTTCAATCAACTTGAAATTTGGATTGATCATCCCTTGTGCTCTCATTTTTCTCCATCTGGACTATTTCATCATTAAATTCCACAGTTCTTCAATCTCCATGTCCAGCATATCCTTGGGCCGGTACATACTCTGCCATTTGTTATTGCTTCTTCTTTCTTGCTGAAGTTTTCTACTGCTGTCCACTAGCTATTGCATTCCCACATTCTACATATCTTCAGGATTCTTACTTTGAATTGCTTCATTATGACTGCTCTGTGACTCTCCCATCTCTTCACTTGGATCTGCATTTAGTTTGCAACCCTTTCCATATGCATCCTCCTTAAGCCATTGCTCAAATTATTGCACTTCACCTTCAAGCTCTTTTGTTTCCTAATGTTGAAATTGAGATTTATCTTCCTCTTCCATGGTTATCTCCTCTTGCACTGAATCCTAATTTTCCAACATTCTTTCCAATAATTTAATGTCTTCTCTCCATAGTGTTGTAGGGAAAAGTATCCAATACGGAATGACCCTATCCCACTCTAAGGGTGATAGTACCTCAGCAACAACCGAATGCAAAGCTATTCAAGATTACTTCTTTATGAGATGTAAGAGAGAGGAGAAGGAAATCCACCAACCGTTATCTTCAGCTAATGGTTGATCCAATCTTCCCTCTTTGCTGCTTGCTCCCAGCTCCTTGCTCTTTCACTGGCCCAGCTACACAAAGATCCTGCAAAAGCACAAGAAAAGGAAACTACAAGAAGCATACATCCATAATTCATTCAAGGATTAGAATAAATCAAATATACAAGCATCAATACGCCACAGAGACACATGCATATAGAAGAACCTCAAATGCTTTATTAATGGAAGAAGTAAAGTTCTGAGAGTGTTACAACCATAAGAGGCCCAATCCAGCAACACCTCCCAGCAGAAAGAAATCTCCTCTTCACCTCCTTCAAAGCAATCACCCAATAGTTCTATACTCAAACCAACAGCACTTCCTTACATTCACAAAATTCCAGCCTCCTTAGACCTCATGAGAGAGCTCTATATATAGGAGTTTTGGAGAAAGGATGAGTCAGCTTGAGGCTGGCATGAAGCTGACTAGTGTCCTCTCCCACTTCAGTTATACTTCAGTTCTTGAGTCCACTTGGAGTTTCTTGCTTCCACTTGGAGATCTAGATCCTCTTACTCATCACAAGGCGAATTCCCTGATCCAAGTGTCATTTTGGAAGCTTCCTGGGCATTTGACACCTTGCAGAATGACTGTGCCACTTGGCCAATCTCGCCCAGCGCAGGTAGCCTTCATTGCTTTTGACATTCAGCGCAGGTACAGAGTGGAGCAGTTGACATTCAGCGCAGATGCTCAGTGGAGCAGCTGACATGATCCAGAAATAGCTTGTTTTTTAGTGTTTTCAGGTGGAGAACTGATTTTCAGTGCTGTGGTTTGCTGACCTTGTTCCTCTAGGGGTAGGAACAACATGTTTAGGGACTTTGGATCCCTTAGATTATTGACATTTCATGCTTCATGCTGTAAGGCACAAAAATGTCTATAACAGTTGCCCCCTAAAGTATGAGGTCGTTTATCGGGTGAAATGCTTTATCAGGAGGATCCGAAGTTCATTCAATCGCTAAGAGGTGCCCTGTAATAAAATACAATACAATACATTATTTTTCATTCTACTTTCATGATCTAGCTGAGGCGGGCATTCCCATGCTCAGCTTTATAAATTCATTTTGGTACATTGAACAGACGATCGTCTGATGGTAGACTGATAATTCTCTGCTGAAATTATCATCCTTTGAGTAGGATGATCATCTGCTGCAATGATGTACATAACAAATATCTTTATATCCTGAATATATATCGCAGCCCGGATGGATGAAACTAGATCCGGGGTCTTCAAACTCGTTCGATCTTCACTCTAAGTACAAGTCGATCCATGTGAGAATTGCGCTGAAGTCGAACATGGAAAGACATCGCTTGATTACCGGTCAATAATGTAAACCGTTAACAAACGCGAGAGGAATCACCAATAATGACAATGACCCTAAAGGTACTGCAGTACAATTCACGTGGTGTGAATAAAGGACTTGGCGTCGAACACCACACAAAATCTTCTGGTCGAAGGTCATTAATGTATACCTGTCGCCGGAAGTGAGAAACTTGCCATTGAGGCATGCAAGCTTCAAAGCACTGAGGGGGTTGTTCCTAGATCAACTTCTTGGATAATGAGCTGAAGTCGACAAGAAGCAATCCATCAAAGGAGGGACTTAATGAATCCCACATCAATGACACGGAACAGAGCTAATGATTTTAGTGGAGGTGAAAACAATCTGTGAAATATGATTCAGGGTGGCGATCATGGGTGGATGAAGGATAATGTATGGCAGTGGATGGGACACGGTTGACTCTTTCTGAACAACATCTCTTGAACATATAATGACACTGATGTGATGGATCGGTAGCATTACCCCAAATGTGGATGGTTTGGCGAGGACCATGGTGATGAGACCGGTGAATGAAACAACCCAACCCAATGTGATACGGAGGACAAAGTGTCATGTTCAAGAGCGACTTGCTACCATTAAAGCTTTGAGGTTCTCCCAATTTTTCCCCAGCGGAGTCGCCAATTTGTTGTAGGGAAAAGTATCCAATACAGAATGACCCTATCCCACTCTAAGGGTGATAGTACCTCAGCAACAACCGAATGCAAAGCTATTCAAGATTACTTCTTTATGAGATGTAAGAGAGAGGAGAAGGAAATCCACCAACCGTTATCTTCAGCTAATGGTTGATCCAATCTTCCCTCTTTGCTGCTTGCTCCCAGCTCCTTGCTCTTTCACTGGCCCAGCTACACAAAGATCCTGCAAAAGCACAAGAAAAGGAAACTACAAGAAGCATACATCCATAATTCATTCAAGGATTAGAATAAATCAAATATACAAGCATCAATACGCCACAGAGACACATGCATATAGAAGAACCTCAAATGCTTTATTAATGGAAGAAGTAAAGTTCTGAGAGTGTTACAACCATAAGAGGCCCAATCCAGCAACACCTCGCAGCAGAAAGAAATCTCCTCTTCACCTCCTTCAAAGCAATCACCCAATAGTTCTATACTCAAACCAACAACACTTCCTTACATTCACAAAATTCCAGCCTCCTTAGACCTCATGAGAGAGCTCTATATATAGGAGTTTTGGAGAAAGGATGAGTCAGCTTGAAGCTGGCATGAAGCTGACTAGTGTCCTCTCCCACTTCAGTTATACTTCAGTTCTTGAGTCCACTTGGAGTTTCTTGCTTCCACTTGGAGATCTAGATCCTCTTACTCATCACAAGGCGAATTCCCTGATCCAAGTGTCATTTTGGAAGCTTCCTGGGCATTTGACACCTTGCAGAATGACTGTGCCACTTGGCCAATCTCGCCCAGCGCAGGTAGCCTTCATTGCTTTTGACATTCAGCGCAGGTGCAGAGTGGAGCAGTTGACATTCAGCGCAGATGCTCAGTGGAGCAGCTGACATGATCCAGAAATAGCTTGTTTTTGAGTGTTTTCAGGTGGAGAACTGATTTTCAGTGCTGTGGTTTGCTGACCTTGTTCCTCTAGGGGTAGGAACAACATGTTTAGGGACTTTGGATCCCTTAGATTATTGACATTTCATGCTTCATGCTGTAAGGTACAAAAATGTCTATAACACATAGGTTAAGAACTTCCATGGAATCTTCCTCTTCATTCAGTCCTATCACTGTCTTTTTTTTCCTTGTGACAAATCTGCCTCGACTTCATCTTCAACACACTTTGCATTGCTATCTTTCTGTCGGACCTCTTCAAGAGCTATCCTTGCCCCATATTTTCCATTAGCATTCTTCTTCAATTTTTCAATGAACTCCTTTTGTTGCAACCATTCAAATCCTTCCTCGTCTAAGAGGTTTTCTTCATCATATTTCACTACAAGATATTCAAGATATTCATCTGTCCTAAAGACATATTCAAAAGGCTCCTTATAAACTACATGTAGAAATTCTCACTGTAGATTAGCTAGATCTGATACCATGTAGAAATTCTGCTCTCTACACATCTTGTAGAGAAACTGTAGATTAAACTCATTATGCAATGTACTAAAGAAAAATACTCAATCTACTTCTACTATCAAACTTGCGGAAGCTTAATCGATTTAGAGCAAGATCTAATAGAACACATATAACAGAGAAGAAGATTCAATCACACATGAAACACAAAAGAATACTCTGGGGAACGCCTCAGCTAAAAACCCTGCTATCTGTATTATCATACAAGTGGAAATATCTCTGGATTACACAAAGCTTTAGCTCACAAGCTATTCAGCTCTTAGTACAATCCCTCACTACTACTCATAGACAAAATAGACAACACCTGTGCCTTTCTTCAGTCCTCCAAGCCTCTTATTTTCTTGCTCAGTTTCTCCTAGGTCCTCGAGCTGCAACCTGTGCGATTCTCACCTCACACACAACACTAACCTCTAAAAGAACTGTGCAATCCTAAAGGAGGTAATTCCTTCTGCATGGATGAATTTCCTTTATAGGAAAATTCCTCGAACTAATAGTACAATGTCCATGCCTTTTAATCTCAACTGGGTCTTTGTCTGAACTGAAATGCATGAGTTTTTTATGAGAGAATATTCAGTTACCTGGAGTACACTAGTTTCATGCATGCATGCATTAACTAACTGAACTCACAATTAGTTCTTCATATTGTTTGGAACTAATTTAACTGGACTTAACTCAGTTAATTGAGCTAACTAATTACAACTCAAATAAAACTCATCATTATCTTCTTAATTAAGGGATAACTTCCTCCATCAAAGGGACAACTATTACATGTCTTCACAAAGACTTCATGTTTGATTTTCACCAACTAATTAACACAAGATGAATTAATTAATTATTTTTCAAACAACTAGTGAGACTAAATTCGAATTTTAATTCTCAATTTTGATTCAAGGACAAATCAAAATTGGAATATATCCCGAAATACTATGTATAGCAATTCTATTTTTAGCATTTCTATTTTTTTCCATTTCCAATAAAGTTGGAGTATATCCTAATGCTATTTATAGCAATGCTATTTTTAGCATTTCTATTTTTATCATTTCTTGTTGCTATTTTCAACACTCCCTCTCAATAAGAAAGGGATTTAACTCGATCCTGATCGTGAATCTTGTAATGTTCTGCATGCATCACTTCTCACTAGTGTTGTTGCTCAAGCAACTCAGAAACAAAAAAAATATCCAACCTAAATCAGAATGATGCCTTTCTCATCAAAGTCTTTGACTGTTATTGCCTCTTTCGACTTAAAACTGTACACCTCTGTGCTCTTCAGTATCTAACTTTTCTAGTCTCTGTCACTTTCATCTCTGACTGCATCAATCTCTGTTACTGGTCCTATCTCCCAGCATGCATCTGCACTACACCTCCTCTCATCATGTTGCATCGTGCTGCCCACTATTATAGTGCAACTCAGTTACTGAGAAGTAAGTAAATGATCTCCCAACTGACCTCCCTATTAGGCTAGAAACACCCTCTGATGCTGAAGCTCCCTCTGCCACTCCATCCGCATCTGTCTCTATGCACTCAGTCAGTCCTGCTACTCCTCATCGGGGCTCTCGTAGCAAGGCTTAATTAAAGAGGTTGGGTACCTCAAGGATCCTACCCCTATTTCAACCTTCTTGGGACTATCTCTTCACATCACCCCAGCTCACATCTGGAGGTATGGCTACATGTGATCCTTCTACCCACTTGGCTCGAAATTTCCCCCTACTGTAGGTCTTTGCATGAGTGGATGCCTCCACTCGGTCTCCTCTCATCTTCTCTAGTTGTGGCTAATCCACAACCTCCTGAAGATGCTTCACCAATTGTGGCTCCTCCACAATTGTCTGAGACTTCTTCTCCCACATTTTCCTTGCTCCTCAATGGTTTGCATGCATCTTGAACCTCAGGAGCATACAGGTTCTTGACTCGTGAATTGATCTGCTTCACCTGTCTCGTGGTGATGTGTCTAACGAAAACCTTTCCCTTACTGAAGACAAAATCGTAGCCTTTGTCCTCCAACATCACGATTGATACCAAGTTCTTCTTCAGTCGAGGCACATACTTCACATCTGTCAAGGTAATGAGAGCTCCATGCTACCTCTAAAAAGAAACCGTGCCCACTCCTAAAACACTATAATTTTCATTATTACCCATCTTTATGTGCATCTGGAGGTCTCTCTCCTCCAAGATACTAAACAAACTATTATCGTTGGTCATGTGGAATGAGGCTCCATTGTCAAGAAACCAACCAAAACCCATCATCGATGAAACCATGCATGTGATGAGGGTAAAATAAAATTCGAACTAAGAGGCTAGGCCGTCACCTTGAGATCCTACCGAGGATCCCTTCTTGGATTTCTTCAATGAACAATTAGTTTCATAATGGCCCACCTCATGAGAATTAAAGAATCGCACTTCAGATTTGTCAATCTTCTTCCCACCATGAGAAGAGCTCGATTTGGAATGAGAATCCTTATCCTTCCCTTTCCTTGCTTTACTGGCTAAGGCTAGATTTTCTTCATCCTCGTTAGATGAAGAACCATCTTCGGTGCTCCTCCTAATCTCCTCCTGCATCAGATCCAGCCACAGTCATTCCCAATCTAGCAGTTTCTCTCTTCTATTCATTGAGTCCTGGTAGCTATGCCAGTTCTTAGGAAGACCAAGGAGAGAAATACTCACCATGTCATCATCAACTATCATGGTTCCTACACTTCCAAGCTCATCTCTGTAGGTGGTGAGTTTTTCAGATATGTAGAGATCATGTCACCCTTTTCACACTTGATTTTAAGAAGCTTCTCCTTCAGCACCAGCTTCCTCTGGTCGCTATTGTTTTGATATAGATCCTTCAATGTCTTCCACATTGAAAATGGTGTCTCCTTCCCATGGAGACTCGAGACAATGTGGTCTCAAACTCCCTCCAAAATAATCCTCCTCGCTCTCGCCACGCATTTCTTCTATTCCACCAATTCTTGGGCATTAGCTACTATCGACTTGGGGACTTCTTGATTAATGAAGTCCTTCAAACCGTTGTCCTCTAATACCACTTCCATGTGATCCTTCCAGGCTATGTAATTCGAGCTGCCATCGATGGCATACTCGAGTCACAAGCCATTAAACGTCATTGGTGAACTTTGATATGTGATGAGAAATCGATTTTGTACCTACAATCAAGAACTTCTACCTTCTCCCTTCTCCCTTCTTTGTATATTGTTCTCTGCTTTGATCATCTTTGCTCTGATACCATGTAGAAATTCTCACGGTAGATTAGCTGGCTCTGATACCATGCAGAAATTCTACTATCTACAAATCTTGTAGAGAAACTATAGATTAAACTAATTATGCAATGTACTAAAGCAAAATACTCAATCTACTTCTACTATCAAACTTGTGGAAGCTTAATCAATTTAGAGCAAGATCAAACAGAACACATATAACAGAGGATAAGATTCAATCACACATGAAACACAGAAGAATACTCTAGGGAAAGCCTCAACTAAAAACCTTGCTATCTGTATTGTCATACAAGTGGGAATATCTCTGGATTACACAAAGATTTAGCTCACAAGCTATCCAGCTCTGAGTACAATCCCTCACTATTGCTCATAGACATAATAGAAAACACTTATGCCTTCCTTCAGTCCTCCAAGCCTCCTATTTTCTTTCACGGTTTCTCCTAGGTCCTCCAGCTGCAACCTGTGTGATTCTCACCTCACACACAACACTGACCTCTGAAATAACTGTGCAATCCTGAAGGAGTTAATTCCTTCTACATCGATGAGTTTCCTTTATAGGAAAATTCCTCCAACTGATAGTACAATGTTCCTGTCTTTTAATCTCAACTGGGCCTTTGTCTGAACTGACATGCATGAGTTATTTATTAGAGAATATTTAGTTATCTGGAGTACACTAGTTTCATGCATGCATGCATTAGCTAATTGAACTCACAATTAGTTCCTCAATTTTTTTGGAACTAATTTAACTGGACATAACTTAGTTAACTGAGCTAACTAATTACAACTCAAATAAAACTCATCCTTATCTCCTTAATTAATGAATAACTTCCTCAATCAAAGGGATAATTGTTGCATGTCTCCACAAAGGCTTCATGTTTGATTTTCACCAACTAATTAACTCAAGATGAATTAATTAATTATTTTTCCAACAGCTAGTGAGACTAAATTCGAATTTGAATTCTCAATTTTGATTCAAGGAAAAATCAAAATTGGAATATACCCCAGAATACTATTTATAGCAATGCTATATTTTTAGAATTTCTATTTTTTGCTATTTCCAGCAGAGTTGGAGTATATCCTGAAATGCTATTTATAGCAATGCTATTTTTAGCATTTCTATTTTTATCATTTCTTGTTGCTATTTTCAACACTGCAATACTAGCAATCATGCACAAATTGTTAGCTTTAAAAGCATAAGACCTTGCAGTCTCACTTGATACTTCAGCCACCAGGTGTTCTTCTTGTTCTAAATCCTTCATATGATTCAAATCCTCTGTAGATTTCTCATTTGCGTCTTCGTTACTTTCAAAAATAATGGGCCATGTTCTAGTTCACATACCAAAACTTCCTCCACATTCTCATTTATTCTGAGTAATTCTTCCTTCAGTTGAGAATTCAATTTATGCTCCCTCTTCACTTGGCATTTGATTTTTCTTTTTATGATCCAACCATCCCTATGACTTTCCTTATTCATTTGTAACATCTGCATCAATAACTCAAGGAGAAATTTTATCTCAGTTTTCTCTTTGACAATCACTTCTTGTCTCATCACCGTTATGCCCTTTACCTTTGCATATTTCTTTTTGTTGTGGCTTTCCGCTAAACCTCTAGAATGAACTTTAGTGATCATTTGTTTCCCCTCCTTTGTGAACTTCATCTTGTTCACTTGTGGACTGCACCGCAGCCTCTCTCTTCAACAAGTCTCCATACCTACCTTTGATATCTTATCAAGTTTTTCTCCTTAAGCTTGGCCTATTGATATCTTACTTTACCAAGCTATCTCCTTGAGCTTGATCTATGGTTCTCTACCTCTGGAACCATTCTTTCAGCCAAGTCCTTTGCTCTTTAGGCTCTACAGCTTCCACTTCCTTTGAGAACATTAAGTTGTCCTCTCTTTCCAACCTTGAGTTGGATTCTCCAAGTTTTTCCACTTTCCTTCAGTGCATCTACTTACTCCGTCTTCAAGAATGCAACTGGTTCTTCTTCTTGTAGCTCCTTTTGTTATCTACTACTATCAAACTTTAATTGACTACCTGCAAAACCTAAAACCAGAGTTATCCTAAAATATACCTGCAAGATCTTTTCACAATCTTAACTCTTCCTTATTCAGCATTTGAATGGGTCACCTTCTTCTTGATTCAGATTTCATATGCTCTGTTCTGCTTGATTCAGGTTCATCTACACAAATTTGCTATGCAGTACTTCTTCCTGAAACATTCGTTGCACCCAAAATATCACTTTGAAAGGCTCCATTTATTGTAAATTTCCTCCTATGTGTCTTCTCACACCCACAACTACATATTCACAAATCTTCAATCTTATAATTCAACAACTCTCGACAATGCTGCCAAAGATTCTTCATTTTGACTTAAAAGACTTCCACCAACTTGACTTCTATATAGTAATCATAGTTCTAACTTGATATAAATATGGTGCTTGCGGCCTGGTAATGTGTTTACACGCTAATGAAGAATCCCTGAGAAAAGTATTTGCGTATGTCTCAATTCTTGCTTCACAACACAAGGATTTCAACTCTATAGGCACTTTCTTCGATGCTGGATGAGAATTGCACTAGTTCCACGTGACCAACCACAGATCTAAAAGCCACTTAGTAGTTCCTGTCACCTATCATATTTAAAATTTGATCCTTTCTTCCTGTGTAATATCTTTAACAAATGCACACAAAGCACACTACTTTGTTTTCCTCTTTCTACAATCAGAAGTGTATCTGCATATACAACTTCAAGAGCATAACCTTGTTCTAGTTTTCCCCAAAGAGCTTTTACTTGCTCTGATACCAAATGATGACCTACCAGGTCTATGAATCCCCAAATTTATAGCCTTAAGACACTAAAGACTACATTATAATCTCAGTACAGACATTTCAACCACTCGAGTCTTCTCTGTTACTTTAAAATTGTGTTTCTTTAAATTATTGAAACTAGTGCTAAGAACGGAAGCATACTGGTTCGCACAATATTCAAATAAAAAGTTATGTCCCTCCCATTATCTAAGTGATGAAACAACACCTAAGTGCTCCACCATTCACGTACAACTAGATCAATAACTTGAAACACAAAGAGCCTTTGCTCACTTTTTTCATGCGCGATGACTTTAACAATGCCTAAACTCAGCACAATGCCATCCTCTATGTTACACAGGTCACAAAGCAGAGTACCGTAGGTTTCATGCTACAATTAGCAGTTTCCTCACGACACACTAGCAAATTCAACATTGAAGATTCACTAGCTTAACTCTTCTCTAGCTCATGTCCCTAATTAATACAAGCAACTCCTCATTCAACTTAGCCAGCAAATTCAAAGTCACCTAATCTCATAGAATATTGTTTCTTTTCCACGCACTCTGATAAAAGTGTTGCATTACAGTGAAAATTGCAACGTCATAACAAAGAGCACCATTCACAGCAAAAAGCACAGCGTGAGGAAAGAAAGACATATCGTGCATTGAGGAACCCGATTTCACTGGAACAGAAACAAAGCTACTGGATCAGGAACATAAACTCTGTCTTTGAACGATCGCTATATCAATAATGTCAAGATTTGAACTACCCTTCAAAAAATCTTCACACGGTTGCCAAACTATGGCCCTATAATTCATGCATTTTATAATCTGATTCCAATTTCCTATAAAACATCTTTTACCAGCAGGACAAGCTCCCTTTCTTACTGTGTTTCGTGCAACTACCCAATTAGGCAAGATGCTACATAGGGCAACACCCATGTTCCAAATATTATCATCCTAAATAGCCATCGAGAGATTTTCCAAAGGAACACCAACGTAACAACACTTTTGCACAAAGGTGTGCTTAAAAATTGGTTGAGTTCCCTTCTCTACCCACACAATTCACCATACTTTATTCTACATAGTCTTCTCTACACAGATCTGGAGCAGTATGCATAAGGCTTCATGCCATAGTGGTCCTCACACTCCAACATTGCATATCGGAATTAATTTTGGCTCCTTCTCACAGCATTAATTACCATGGAATCAACTAGACATCTTCTTTGCTCCACTCACCGTAACCAATGTTAAATTCATATTATTACACAATTAAAATACTCAATTTCTTCAGCACTGGTCACTAGGAAAAATCTCCAAGTGCTTCATTAAACTCAATGCAGACTCACAGTTACCTTATGCTCAGAATCAATTAACAGATTAACACTCTAATCCATCTTCACTTCCACATGCATATAACTATAATTCATTAAATCCATAAAATACAAAAAATAGAATTCATGACTTTGTCATGGTTATAAAAACAACATATGCATCAGAATGATTTCTTTTACTTTCAATGGAACAATATTGTACATAAAATTTGCTCTCGGATTCTATTTCCTATTTACATTCTCTTGTACACCTGTTGGCCTGGACTTCGTTTAATCGGCCACCTACATCTCTAATCACTCTCATGCCTACTCTCTAATCCATATGCAACTTACCGGTATATGAACAATCACATAGTTATGGATCATTCTAAATCCATGATCTTCTCCATAGATCCTTCAACTAGTTCCTAAAATCTCTTAATGGTTGCTTGAGGATCTCAACAAATAGTCCTATATCTAAATTCTGCCTTTATGAGCAGATTATACCAAATCTCTCAATCCTTACTTTCTAAAATTCAATAACTACATAGGAATAATATATTTTCTTCTAAAAATAAAAATTCTCTTTCAAAATTTTCCCTCTCAAACCGAAGAGGTTTGAGACATCTAATTCTCTTACATCAATAATCATTCTCTTTCTCTTCCTATTTACATCTATATGGAAAAATAATATAATTTTCAGCATAAGACCTCTAATTCTCCTGCATCAATAATCATTCTCTTTCTCTTCCTATTTACATCTATATGGAAAAATAATATAATTTTCACCATAATATTTACATATTTTAACCATATTATAGAAATGTTCCCACCTAATATTTGGTCAAATAGCTTTAACTAAATTATACCCTTAGCAAATTGAGCCTTACTTTGAAGTTGACACGACAAACGCATATATCATATTTACATTTTTTATACATGATATTTCTGACTAAATAAGACATGATTGGAGTCTTATCATTATAAACATTTATTTATAATTTATACATAACTTAATTTTATATATTCCAAAAATATAAATCAATATTACAAACCAATATAGACATGTTAATCTCTTTATCTATACACCATATTTACGATAATTATATAAAAAATCATTAACTTCAACGCATATGACTTAGCCCTATATTCATAAATATTTACTTAGAATCTACACAACTTAATTTAATTTAATTTAATGTGGTACATTCTAAAAATCTAAATTAATATTACATATAAATATGAAAAAATTAGTCTCTTTCTATTTATTATTAGAAATTTCGTGAACCTTTTTTACTCATTTACTTTATAACCATAAAATAACTCTCATAACACTAATTTCATAAAGTCCTTATCAAACTATGTTTTTTTAGTTACAAGAAAGATGGGAGGATTTTGACCTCTTCCATTTATTGATAATTATATTTCTCAGTCACTCTCAATACATGATTATTTTAATACATATACATATATATATAATTAAATAATTAAATATTCTTATTAATTTATATTAAATATATATTGTAAAATGATTAAGAGTAGTATTTTTCCAGCTTCATTCTTACTAGACTTGTTGGCCAGAAGGTAGTAAAAAAACACACTCACAACAATAATAATAAATTTAGAGACTACCATACAGATCACCCAGAAAAGCTAAAAGAACCCAACTACCCAAATACATTTGACATCGACAAGATTACCTGACACTAGAATGTCTAGTCCTTTTCTTGGAGGCGGGAGAAGGAAAAAAGCTTCATGAACATGTGCTATGTTCCATCCTGCCCTTGAGATGTTCCATCATGCCCTCGAGACTAGGATCCCTTTTTGACCATGGTGAAGGGATACCATTCAATCCATCTTGTGTCATTGACTGTGTTGAATGTTATTCATAAAAGAAATAATTTCATTCTAGTCCTCAGGTTAGTCGTGTGCTACCTACTACAGAATAATGGTGACTTACTGAATTTGAGTTTCTATAGAATCAAATGGAGGTGGAAGATTAACCCTTCTAGGAGAAAGGGTTGGTTTTTGGTCTACTTCTTCCCCAAAATCTCAAATTTCGATACGGTGGGTTGCTCCCTTGCCTTTATGTCCCTCACTCCTGCGAGCGCGACCAAGTTGGCACTACATGGGACTCAAAATAATAGTTGAAGGCCACCAACCCCACGCCTGACAATCTGAGAAACAACTTCCTTGAAATTCCTATATTATACCGGCATAAAGACATCGAGTGCAAATAATACGACAAAATTTATAGAAATGTCGACAAGTAAAGAGTTGATTGTGAGCCACACCAGGCTCAAAGCACACCTTGGACATTAATTTTTCTGCTAGAACTAGCAGAGAGAGGGAAACCCTAGAAATCACAACACTACCTCCCCAATTGACCACCAATAATGAACTATAGCTGACGAAAAAGACACGGATCAGAAGCGGCCTACTCCCAACAACTACAGAGTCAACCTCGACTTCCCTGAGTCAAACAATATAGCCATGAAGAAGAATACAAACCCAGAAAGGTGAAAGAATGCTCAGAAACCTGGAAGTTGGGGGAGAAACGTTTACTAGTGGGTTCGAAACTGAGGTGGCCACAAATAGAATCACCATAACCATCAACTCCAACTCTTATTTTCTCCCACCAACAGAAAATGCCTACCCAGTGTCTATGGAGACGTCTACGAACTCGGGTCCCAAATTTTATAAACTGAATCAATGTTGTCAAAGGGAATGAGCATCAAAGGAACATCCTTCATTTCCATGATAATTTGGGGTGGCAAGGATGTCAAAAGCAATGAGACACCTTATACTCCTAAAAAAATATTTGCCTACTAATTTCCTTCTACCCATTACAATACAAATCCAACAATTTCCCAAGAAAACCCAAATACTAATTATAACATAGAGCCCTATGAGAACCATGGGCTTCTGTGTGCCACCATAAGCATATTTAACAAGCTTCACATAATTATTGCATGGGATGCAACTAAACGTCACTCCTTATTCTTAACTCATCGCGAAAATCACCCAAAGACATTGAGTATATCTATATATATATGTATATTTTATTTAAAGTGGTAAATATTAAAAAATTAATAGTTATAGTGGTGAATATTAAGATACTACTAAATGAAAATAGAGATCTCCACTGATAGAGTAACACTTCTCTCACACTGTTTGATGCTCTCATCTCACTATATTTGAGGCATATGTTCAAATACTAGGAATTTATTAATATTATAATTTTTTTAACTAATTAACTATAATTATTTATTTATTTTTTATTTTTTTTTTTATTTATTCAGGCTTCTGTCATCCATAATGAATTAAGCAAAGTCTTTCGGTAGAAATCACATAAGAGAATGTGATTTTTGCCGAAAGACTTTACTTAATTTATAAATTTAATTATTAATAATTATTTGATGAGGAGTAAACATTTAATTTTTATTGGATATTTAATAATTAATGGTTAGCTAAACGGAAGAAACTTAATCTCTACTAAATATTTTAGAATATTTTAAGTTACAAATAAATAGTTTATATTTTTTTCTTTTTATTAATTTAATTAATTAAAAAAAATGCCGTATCAATATGAGTTATGTTTTTTTAGACAAGTAGTATTTGTAAGTCATGGTATTGACCAATAGTATTAAAACAAAGCTTATTTATAAGTTGATAATTTTCATGGTAAAAGAAAATAAAGAGTTTTGTGATATATATTTTTTAAATGTATATAAATTTAATTGGTAAATTGTTTGTTTAACAATAATAATAATAATATAAAATTGTAATTTACTTATGTTTTTAATCTTAATAATATGTAATATATTATGAAATAAGTATTTTAATATTTATAAAAATTCAACTGCTATTTAATTAATATAATCTCTCTAATTCATTATTTTTAATATCAATAATATTATAGCAATCAATTTTAAATATTACTAAAATGTTATAAATATCATAAATTTCTAAATTAATTGAGAAATTAGGAAAATATAATGTGAATGCGGTTTATCCACCGACTCGAGCTATTTTCAAAATTTAACTTTTTGAACCTACATCGCTTCTCGGGGGGCCATTAAAATGAAAGAAATCACTATCAGCCGTTGAGGTCGCTATCACTCGTTTTTTCCTTAAGGATTTCTTCGTCTCGCTCCTTTTTGTTCTTTTTTTTTTCTAGTAGCATGCCTGTCGAGCTACATAACATGCATTTGCGGTTGGGTGGCACGCACTCGGTGGGGGGGAGAGAGGAGATGATCAAGGAGCGAACAGCGCGAGATTGATTGTACAGAGATCGTACGATGGGGCGGTTGCATGTACTGAAGAACTGACAAATCCAACAAGCGGTGGATTCAATATGACCTGATGTTGTACCCTCTCAACTTTCTCATTACTATTTGCGGATCTTTTCGACGTCGGCGTTTCACTCTATTTATACAGCAACTCCTTTCCAAAGGTTGTCTGTCTATGTTTCATTTTCCAGGTGTATAACACTCGCCTTTTTTGATCAAGCTCTTGCCTGAATGTCCCTGAATTCCATTCTGTTGCAAGCTCCTGCAGAAGCAACTTGGGGGAGAATGCCAACGGCTAAATGAGGAATCATGTGGGATCTTGCATGGGGTGTCACAGCGAGTGATGCAGCCAAGGATGACTTGCCAACATCCACTAAAATTCTGAGGATAAAACCCATGTTGTGTACGACGTCCTCACATGCAGGGGAGAGTTGGCAAGTATCCTTGGCTGTGCATCTTGCTGTGGTTCGCATGCCAGACCTAAGATGATATTATATAGAGACGAATACGGTACTTGGCAGAGGAATAATAGTATGGCCTTAACCTGATCAACAAATATTTATTGGTTTTACTTTGTTTGAATTTGATGATATTCGCATTTGTGAGGTACGATACTGCAAGGCAATGGTTTTTTATTTCGTCAACGATTATGAGGTTAGATTGTTTTATAAGAAATTGTTTTTGTTGTTATTGTATATATAATTGTTGCAGATATATACTGATGTAAGATAAATCTAGGATGTTTATATCATGGTTTTAGAAGAAATAGTTTTTGTTGCGATTGTATATATAATTGTTGCACATATATATCGATGTAAGATAAATTTAGGAGGTTTATATCATTTGGTTATTGTGGGTTAAGTTTTTATCAAATCTTACTTTTAAATTTCAACTGGTCATATTTTTATTATTATATGATATTATCCCGATCAACAGGTATTTATTATTTTTACTTTGTTTGAATCTGATGCTATTCGAATTTGTGAGGTAGTGTACTACACGGCAATGTATTTTTTTCGTTCGACGATTACGAGGTTAGCTTGTTTGAGAATAAATAGTTTTTGTTGTTATTACTGTGTATATATTTATCGCACATATATATTGATGTAAGATAAATCTAAGAGGTTTATATAATTTGGTTCATTTGGCTAGTGTGGGGTTCAATTTCTATCCAATCTTATTTTTAAAATTTCAATATGGAATTAATCTTATCACAGAATCAATTTAAAATGGGAAAGTATTGAGATTAGAAACTATTTTTTGAAAATATTAAATTATTTTAAAGAATTACAATTTTTTTAATAACATGTTAATTTTTAGATATTATTTTGGGATTCAACTATGATAAGTAAGTCATTCATCTATGACCAAGCTAAGTGGGCTTGATTATGGGGAAGAACTCCACAGTTAACAGCACTCGAGCCAGAGGCAGATGGGTGACCTCCTGGAAGTCCTGGGGTGCAAGCCCGGTAAGTGATGATTGACTCTATGTGATTCATTTCACTAGTTTCAATCCCACTTTTCACCCCTGGTTATTGAGCGCAAGCCCCGTAAGTGATGTCCAAGAAGCGATGATTAACTCTACGTGATTCATTTCACTAGTTTCAATCCCACTTTTCACCCCTGTGAACATATGCAATGAGTGCTAAGTGGACTATTCAAAAATGATGAGAAATTAGTCAGTTACAATGACTTACTTAACACAGTTGAATCCCAAAATGATATCTAATATAATCTATTATGAAAACCCCAATACTTAAGTAAATTCTTAATAGTTTTAATAATAAAATAAATATTTAAAAAAACAAATATTTTTAAACATAAAATTTTAAAAAAATATTTCAGGTTTTAGTGCTGTCCAATAACATAAATATTAATCTATTAAAACATATTTTATATTTATCTCTCATCTGTGTTTAAATTCTTGGAGTGGTCATCTATATACCTGTAATTTAGGAGAATACAAACAATATGAAAACAAGTAACATCTAGTCTCACTTGTATTCTCCATACAATTTAGTAATGGTCAAACAATATATATATATATATATATATATATATATTACATTTTCTCTTTATATAAAAATTCTTAATTTTAGAAAGCAATTTTTAATTTTAGAATAGTAATTGTGAAAAAAAAAGCATTTTTGCAACCAAAAAAAACCAATCATTTTCGCTGTTGTATTTTCAAACGTTTAGCTGTCAGTTGTTTTTTCCGAAACTTTTAGCTGTTATATTTTCATTATAAATAATGTTTCACATAAAATATCCAATTTAAAATTTGTATATATATATTCATGTTTTTCTCTTCAATAAAGTCACTTCATAATCATTTGAAAAGTCACATCCACTTGATTATATTTTCTCTTCCTATTGTATCATGTGAAAGTGATCGGTACATGAGCAGAATATTAATGATGTCCAATAAACTGAAAGTTCCGATAGCCTGTTACGACGATAATATTCTCTACATTGTTTTGGTTTTAATAAGTTATATTTAATGGTAAGAATATAAAAAAGTTTTAATTATTTTTTTCTGCTCTCCATGTCAGTGGATTTCGTGACGACACCTATGAGGTGAAATGGGTTTGGAAAATGAATAGAGTCACTTCCCATTTTCTATGAAGTGAAATTGGTCTAAGAAATGGGACGTGTGAGGGAAGCGAGGTTTATAAATCGAAGAAATCGATCCCAACTACCAACGGAGCGGGCAGTAGCACGTAAATCGGTATAGGCAACCATTCTTTTCTCTGTAAAAGTAAAAAATACGGTGAAGAAAATCCTGATTATTGTGTATAGGCGATATTAGTATGCAGTTAAATAGGATTTTTAAAATTTATATTTTAAAACATTTTTGGTAGTAGTTACTAAAGGTTGACATTTATGGAAAGTAGTTGTGTTTTTTTTTAATTAAAATAAATGTTATATCGGTAAGAGTTATAGGTTTTTGGGCATGTGGTATTACTAAGTCATCATATTGGCTCATGGGATTGAAAGAAAACTCGGTTACACATTAAAAATCTCTTTGGCAAAGTATGGTGAATTTTCATGATTAAAATTCTCCTTGATAAAGTATGGTGAATCTTAATGATTAAAAATATTATTACATGTTTTTAACTAATACATCACCTTAGATCCATCTAACACCAGATATATCATGGCTCAAAGGGAGCCCTCAAAGGGATAAAATATTTCATAGTGCAAGCCTTTTTTTTGGAGTGTAGAGCTTGGAAAGGTTCGCACCTCGAGGGATTTGATTCACATGATAGATCTATGTATTACATGGATCTAAGGTGGTTCGGGCAACAATGTTACATTTTTATATTATCATTATTATGTATATGTTTGGCATAAACTTCAAAATTCACTTTATGTTTTCTTTGCTTGACATGACCATATCATTCTCTTCTTTAATTTAGCTTGTGTTGTTTGTATTCGTCTGTGTTTGGATGCTTTGAGAAGGTATCACAACTTCTAACAACTAATTAATTCTTAATAGTGTCCTTCCAGATATTACTAAATATATATTGAATACTGGTTTTAATAATTAAACCCGTGAAATTTACCATTGAAATAATATGTTTCTTTCCTAATATTTGAAATAATTTATTTCCTTTAAAAATATTTTGATATTTTTTTTTTATGAGTGTCTAGATTTGTGAAATCTTTACATTATTTTGTTCTCCAAAGAATTATCAAATCTCCTTCAAGCATATTTTGATTTGTTTTGAATGTTTTTAAATATATATTTTCCTCTAATAAATATTTTGAATACATTGTTGTGTGCAGGTATCTATTAATGATTTTGAATATATGTAATTTTAAATATATTTCGAATATATGTAATTGTCTATGAGTAATTAATTGATGATCAAGAAGGGTGTGATCAAGAATTATTTTTCACTTTGCACATCCATTTCATCTTAACTATACGTATAGAAACTTTTGACACCTAATTAATTCTTAATAATTTCTATTTAGGTATTACTAAATATATCTTGAAAATTAATTTTAATAATTCATAGTGTCAATATTAACAACATCTTATGCATCTAATTCAAGAAATCAAACTTTTGGCACCTAATTAATTATCAATAATTTCCATTTAGGTATTACTAAATATATCTTGAAAAATATTTTTAATAATTCATAGTGTTAATATTAACAACATCTAATGCATCTAATGCAAGCAATCAAACATGATTAAAAAACATCTACACTAAAATCAATGCATCTAATGCAAACAATAAAATAAGATAAGAAATCAACATCTACAGTGAAATCAATGCATATAGTGCAAGAAATCAAATAAGATTAGAAATCAACATCTACATTAAAAACAATGCATCTTGTGAAAACAATTAAATAGGATTATAAATCAACATATAAGATTAGAAATCAACATCTACACTGAAATCAATGCATATAGTGCAAGCAATCAAATAAGATTAGAAATCAACATATACATTGAAAACAATGCATCTTGTGCAAACAATTAAATAGGATTATAAATCAACATCTACTTTGAAATCAATGCATCGAGTGCAAACAATCAAATAGGATTAGAAATCAACATCTACAATGAAAAAATGCAACCATCAAATATGATTAGAAATCAACATCTACAATGAAATAAATGCATCCAGTGCAAGCAATCAAATAGGTTTAGAATTCATCATCTACATTGAAATCAATGCATCCAGTGAAAACAATCAAATATGATTAGAAATCAACATCTACACTAAAATCAATTAATCTAGTGCAAGAAATAAAATATAATTAGAAAGCAATATCTACATTGAAAGCAATGCATCTAGTGCAAGAAATCAAATAAGATTAGAGATCATCATCTACAATAAAATCAATGCATCTAGTGCAAGAAATATTATTCTCTCTCCTCCCTCCATCTATATCTATATCTCCCTCCATGTCTCCTTGTTTTTCTCTATATCTCACCTCCCAAATTCACACACTCTCCCTCCCTCCTTCCCTCTCTATATTTCTCCCTCTCTCCCTCCCTCTCTCCATCTCTCTCTTCTTCACTCTCTTCACCTTCCATCTATATCTCTATCTTCCTATGTATTTCCTTTTCTTTCCTATATTACCCTCAAAATATACACACTATTTATTCATATTTCTCTATCTCTCCCATCCTCTTCCTCTCTCCCTATCTCTCTCTCTTCCCCTTCTCTCCCTCTCCCCCCTTTTATCTCTTTTCCTTTCTTCTCTCCTCTCCCCCTCTCTCTCCATCTCCCTTATCCCTCCCTTTGTCTCTCTATGTCATTCTTCTTACCTCCATCTCTCTTTCCCCCTCCCTCTCTCCCACCTCCCTTCCTCTTTCCCCTCATCTCTCTCTATCTTTCTCCCTTCACCCTTAAACTCTACCACTATCTCCCTACCTCTCTCCTTCTCAGCTCCCTTCCATCCATATCTGCTTCTTTGTCTCTCTATTTGAAACCAAAACATACAAAATCTCTCTCCATCTCTCCCTTGTCACCCCCTCTCTCTCTTTACACTTTTCTTTCTCTGTGATTTTCTTCTTCCCTCCCTTTCTCCCCCTCCAACTCTATCTCTTCGTCCCTCCCACTCTCCTCCTCTCTCTCAAGTCATCTCTCTAGTCCTTCCTCTCTCCCACTTCCTCTCCTACCCCCCTCTTTCCCCCCATCACTAAATCTCTCTTTCTCTCTCTCTATCTCTCTGCCCTTCAACCATGTCACTATCTCCCTCCCTGAATCCTTCTCTTCCTCTCTGTCTCCTTCTCCCTCTCCCTTGCTCTCCCTCCTCCATATTTGTGTTTACCCCTCTCTCTATGTTACCATTCTCTGCCTCTCTCACTCCTCTCTTTCTTTCTCTCTGCATTCCCTCTCTCTACTCTACTTTATCTCCATCTCTACCTTGTCACTTCCACTATATCTCCAACTCTATCACTCTATGTCATTGTTCTTCCCTCCCATATATATAGAGTTATATATATCATGATATATTAATATATATTGAATATTATATTAAATTTAATATTCTACTAATTCAAGGTTATTAAATTCAATAGTATTAATGTTATAATATAATATTAATATTAATCTTTTGATATTAATGTTAGATTTAATGATATTCTTTACATGACATCATTATCAAATTTATAATAAAACTACATCAAATTAATATTTTCAAATATTACAATTTTGATGTGGAAATATTTATGTCTTTAAGAATTTTAATATATTCATGGGATCTAGTTTTTCATTTAAAAAAATCATTTTACAAATATTTAATTAAAATAAATCTTAAAATATTTTGGAGTAGGAATTTTGACTCTTTGTGTTGAACTAACCTTTTTCTTTTGAGCTAAGAAATAATATTGACTTTAGCAAAGAGTAAAGATGTTTAAATTTTTAATTAATTTGGAATTTTAATGTGATAACTTTTTTTTTGAAAGTAAATTTCTGATCCATTCAAGTTCAATGCATATGATAAGAAAACTATTAAACGATGATTATTATCCATTAAAAATATATATAACAATACATAATTACATTTTAATAATTAATATTTAACCAAAGATTAAAAAATTATATATTATCTAAAGATTTAAAATATATATAATTTAAGATTAAAGCCAATTTATTAGTCCATTATTTATTATATTTATATTTTTTTAAATGAAGTTTTTCAAACAAACATAAATCTACATGTAATTTTTTTATTTTTTTTTAATATTTGTTTATTTGTGTATTTATAATTTATAGAATTTGTTTATTTGTTTGTGTGTATTTATAATTTACAAAATTAGTTTATGGATTAAGGAATGATGATGTAAAATTATCACCTATGTGGCCAAATTACATGTCACTTAAACAATAACCGCACTTTAACATGGTTCGTCTTTATAGGATAATATTAAAATGTGTAGTCTAATGAGGCAAAGGAGTTGCCCAAAAAGTTATGGAAATTCTGGTCATATTTAGAGAAAATCCGTCAAGGATTTTTTTAAATCCAAGTTATAGTTGTTAAACTTTAAAATTTTAGGTGCCCTAAACGTTTTTGACGGTGCTGAACCTATTTCGACCTTCAAAAACACGATTCAAACATTGCTTCTACAAGATTTTTTGAATTTTTTTTGCCCAGATTCCGACCACTTTTGGTCGTCCGGGCAAATATTTATTACACTAATATATACAAATCTCAGCATGTATTTATTAATAAAAATATAATTCTATGGATTACAGAAAGATTGATATAACTGACTGGAGATGGCTACGAAAGCATTTTGAGTACCATACTATTCTTTGTGGATCAACCTTTACAAGTTGAAAAGCCTGCCTTATGGCCTCTTTTGATGGCTTGCAAATAACGGGAGTCTTTTTCGTCATACAGTTAACAATGGCTATATATGAGTGATTTTTGTTTCTGATACTTTGTGAAGTATGATTAAGTGTCTCAAAGCATATCATGCCTTCGAAGTAATCTCTCAACCCCATCTTGTTAAGTACTTTTGTGCATGAACTCTATCACCATTTGTAAATATCTGTTTCACCAAAACCTCAAGATTCCTCTTTGTATTGCATTCATACAAAGAAATTGAACATGTACTTACAATTTTCCTTTAAGCATGCTTAATCAAGAATTGTTCAGTATAGGGTCTGCTTTAAGATTCTCATATGGAAATCTTCCATGAAAAAAATGTATAAGAAAAATTGTTTTGAATTAAGTACAATAGTGATTCCACGAAATTTCTAACATTTAAACCCCTGGAACTCACTCGGAACTCTAGCAAGTGGGAAGATTCACCTGAAAATCCAATGAGCGCCGAGGAGTTAGAATACATGCATTAACTCATCAGGGTTTGAATACTTTTGTGTTAGCCACTGTCCTAGATCTCGCACAGAAGAAATATACAGATTCATTAATAGGAGGGATAGTTGCACCACTTTCAAATGGTCCAGTTTATTTTCATTACTATCCAAATTTTTCACTTTATGTCTTTGATGAAACCATTAAGAGTATTCTCCAACTCCAAATCCAGACAACTGGATTTGATATGAATAAGAAAAAGACATAATATATCAATCCAAACCAGAGGTTGCTTCAGGCACACAAATACCATGTATCCTGTTGTAATGCATGCCCCCAGTAAAGATTCTAAAGCTAGTGTTGTGGTGTTAACAGACTCTAGAAATCAAAAAATAGAACACCAAACAACCAAGTGGGAAGATTTGACATCCCCTGAACACTGGGTGGTTTCAAATCCCAGGCCTCCGTCAATCAAGAAAATTACTTCTTCAGATATCAGAGGAGGGTCCTCCTCTATCGTCTTATTTATCCCCCGCCGATCTACTATAGACAGAAAGAGGATAGATCAAATGTGCAGGAGTTCCCCATTATATAGAAATCCTGAACTTGTTGACACTGCTTACACAAGTTCTTCTGTAAATATTTGCAAACATATTTCATTGTTTGAATTAGCCCAAATGGTAAATTTTTCTTCCCTAGAAGTTAAATGCCTAGAGTGTCAGTATCTAGTTATTTTAAGCCAGCTTGCAGAGTTGGTAATCCATGAGAATCATCATCATAGGACTGGTGAAGCCCCACCTACAACTTCTGTCAATCCATGTCCAAATCCTAAGTGCTCAAAAATTCCATTTCCTCA
The DNA here is from genome assembly GCA_031772625.1 of Pinus tabuliformis. Lineage (NCBI taxonomy): Eukaryota > Viridiplantae > Streptophyta > Pinopsida > Pinales > Pinaceae > Pinus > Pinus tabuliformis. Next base: position 1,249,588,520 of record CM062805.1, on the reverse strand, counting down.
TGAGTCAGAGCATGTTTTGATGATGCATGAGATTCCTATTTTGGAAAATGAAGATCCGAGGTTAACCCAAACGTTTTCAATAATGAGACCAACTAAACCAAGATATGGTCTTGTTTATCTTGAGCAAGCTAATGGCCTTATACTAGATTGTCGATTTGGTTCTGTTCCGGATGACTGCAAAAAGCCAGCAGTCATGGAGATGCACAAATTCTTCACTTAAATGGATGGATGTCTAAAAAATAGAGTCCCTGCCAAATGGATGAAAGCCATGTTGAATTGGGATCCTTTTACAAATCCAAAACTAGAAGAATTTGATTCCAGTCATTCTGCTCCAGAGAAAATAAAACTGTCTCAAGAATGGAAAAACCACATGGAATGTACTAACACATGGATCTCATTCTATGTCTAGTTAGAAAAGAGACAGCAACAAATGGTTTTAATGACTGATGCATCCACTTCATCTCAACATTCTTGGATAGCATTAGATGGCCTTAAAGTTGAAACACCTACAACCTTTCCCCCATACAAAGGCATAGTGCTTGGAGAAGGACAAAATTTTGCCAAAGCAATACCCTTAGTATTAAAGGATGAAAGTGCATCTGGCACTGATGGCATAATACATAAAAATTCTAAACAACTGAATTAGACAAACACAGCTGTGAAGGGTCTTGAGATGAACATAGCCAAATCAAAAGAGGTTAAAGAACAATTTGATATTGTCCAAGTTTCTTTAAATTCTGTAAATAATTCCTTGAATAATGTTCAACAATCTACTTCAGTAATTAGAGGATATGTTAGAGAATCTCTAATAAAGCTAGAGAATGTTGAAGACAAAATGGTACGACATATTAGTTCTACATCTGGACAAATAAATGAACTGGTATAGAAGATGAATCAATTACCTATATGCAATATAGAAAAACCAATTTCTTCTTCTTTTCTGCATAAAGCAAGTGTTCGTATCCAGGATCCTATCAAGCCAGTCGATAGATTTCCTTTTCTATTCCCCAAAGAAGTTGCATCCCAAGAACCAGAAAAAGTTGAGACTTCAAGTGAACATATTTCTATAGCAAGTCTATTTAAGGAAGAGGAAAAGGAGCCATAAGTTATGCCTATATATGAGCCTCTGGAAAGTTAGTACAACAGGTATTCAACACTGATATCAGAGGAAAAATCAAATTGCTTGAAATCCATACTTTCTTCCTTGATTCTCATAGGGAATGGACTATAGATAACCTCAGTGTAGGCCAGATAAGACAAATGGTAGACATGATGTTTATAGAGTATAAACTTATGTATCTAAGAGGAAAAACTAAGGCAGAGGCCTACAAAACAATTATCCAGTGTTTCATAGGCACACTATCAAAATGGTGGGAAACAGAATCCTCTCCTACTTTAATTAAACATATGGAAGAACAACTGCTCAAAGACGAGCAAGGAAATATAATTCATAATTTAGATGGGACAGTATAGAACAACATGATTGGAGCCTTGACCTCCATGATTGTTGAGCACTAGTGTGGTTCTGAGGTAGAAATAGCTGATAAGCATGAGATCATTTTAATGAACCTCAAGTGCAATAAAATATCCCAATATGAAGACTTCCATTGGGATTGGATGCAGAGAATCTATGAAGTTAAAGACTTAAAGAATTTGTTATGGAAGCAAGTCTATCTTGCAACACTTCCTTCCAGGTTTGTTGACTATCTCAGACTACAAGAATTTTTTCAAATGCCTTTTGGGTCTTACACATGGGGACAAATATATTCAATTATTACTAAAGCTCTGGTTGGTCTTTGCACAAGCTCGAAAGTTAATAAGTCTCTCAAAAAGTTTTCCAGGTTCCCCGACAACAAATCATTGTGTAGCATGTATGGGCTATCTCTTGATGATCCATTAGTAAAAAGGAGAAAAATCAAGAAATGAGCCAAGAAAGAAAAGAATTTATCAACTAGAAAAGACTTTCAGAAGAAAGGTCGATCTTTCAGACAACATAAAAGAAAGGGATATTACAAATATGTCCCTAGGACACATTATTATAAACCATCTGACATTCACCTGCATAGTGCCAAGCAAGAAAAATGGAATAAATTGACATGTTGGTTGTGTGGCAAAAATGGACATACTGCAAATAACTGTCCAATAGGTGAAGAATCAGAAAGAAATCGAGGCAAAAAATCTCAGCCTCAAAATACAAAATTAAAAACTTCAAAAACATAGGCTAAGTATCTTTGCATGAGATGTGGGTCTAGAAATCATAAAACTGATCATTGCCCCAATGTGGTGATCAAGGAATATCCCCAGATTCAGCAGCAACAGTTGTTTGACTCATCTGTTGAGAGTTCTAATTCTAGTTCCATATATACTTTAGAAGAAGAAGTTGAAGAATTAATTTTTTATGCAAATGCTTGTGACTGTTTAGATTCTGAAAATTGTAAATGTATTTTCTCTTCTGAATATGAATTTTCTAATGAATCTTCTGATGAAGATATACAGCCATAGAAACACAAAGAAAAAATTCTTATGGCACAGACAAAATATGAGATAAAAATCGTGTCCCAAATAAAAGCTATGGAAGAAGGAGAAATGAAGAATCGCCTTATGGAAGCCTTCATGAAACAAATGAAATCTTCTAGTAAAACTTCTTCAAGGAAGCCACTCTTCATTGACGCCTCTTATGAAAAGAATGAAAAATCATTCCAAAGGCATAAATAACAGGATAAGGTTCGCGCGCTTACCTTGGGGGAGGTGAGTCATGAAATTCACAATCTCAAATCTGAAATTTCTATTCTTAAATCTCAGATTGTGAGGTTAGAAAAAGGAAAATCCATTGATGGAGCAGATCCTATAGAAGAATATGATACATAAGAATTTTACAAACCAAATGTACATATTTATGAAGGAAGAAAAGATATTGCTTCAGGTTTTTAGGAGATGAGGATACTCAGCATCGAGTACCAGCAACTCCATGTGCAAATAAATATTTGTATACAGGAACAGATGTTCAATTTGACTGCTCTCATTGATTCTGGAGTAGACGTGAATATTCTAAATACAAAAGTGATCCCTGCTAAATATTGGATGACAGCAAAAAGAAAAGTTATTGGCTTTGGAAGTAAAACGCTAAAGTATGAAATTCCCAAAGCAACTATCTGCTTTGATAATTGCTACATTAAATTAAAATTTGCAGTTGCTGATATCCCTGTTGATTGTATTTTAGGTAACATATTTTTGGCTGCTGTTGAACCACACGGTTCATGTAGAACAAAAAAGAATAAAGGTGGATATTTTATTACTCTTACTACCTCCTCAGATGGCCCGAGAAAGATTAAATTACCATATGTCTCAGCTCCATGAATCTTGACAATGGTCCAGACTATGGAAGAGCTAAAGAAAGCTAAATCTAAACTGAAAAATCTAAGGGATCTGAAATCCACCATTCATATCTCACAATAGCTAAGCTTACCAACAATACAAAAGAAGATTTCAGAATTAAAGGAACAAATTGAGAAAGATTGTTGTGCAGAAGATCCAAATGCTTTTTGGCACAGAAACCAATATTGTGTAGAATTGCCTTATAAAACAGAATATACAGGTAAGCCATGTAAAAGTAAGGCAATTCTGATGAACAAGGAATATTGTGAGTTCTGCAAAAAAGAAATCAAGAATCTCTTTTTGGCACAGAAAGCAATATTGTGTAGAATTACCTTATAAAACAGAATATACAGATAAGCCATCTAAAAGTAAGGCAATTCTGATGAACAAGGAATATTGTGAGCTCTGTGAAAAAGAAATCAAGAATCTGTTGAGTAAGAAATTGATTAGAGAGTCAGAGAGCCCCTGGAATTGTTATGGGTTCTATGTAAATAAAAGAGCAGAACAAATCAAAGGCATCCCAAGGGTAGTCATCAATTATAAGCCTTTGAGCTCAGTGCTAGCAGATAATACATATCCGATTCCCCACAAAGGAGATCTGATAAGTAGAATAGTAGGAGCAAAAATATTTTCCAAGTTTGATTTGAAATCAGTATTTTGGCCAGTTTCTATATCAGAGAAGGATAAATTCAAACCATCTTTCAGTGTCCTAGCCGGACATTATGAATGGAATGTGATGCCTTTCGGCCTCAAGCATGCACCATCCAAGTTTTAGAAGGTGATGGACTCTATATTCAAACCCTTCTTCAATTGGCTGATTATGTATATAGATGATATACTTACTTTTTCAAAAAATTTGCAAGATCATTTTAAACATATACAGACCTTTGTAAATACAATAAAGAGGAATGGTCTTGTATTAAGAAAAAATAAAATCTAAGTCTTTCAGACTTCCATTAAATTTGTTGGCCATACTATATTCAATGGCCAAATCTCCTTGCAAAGACATGCTCTAGAATTCTCTAACAAATTTCCAGACATCATTACAGACAAGATGCAGCTACAAAGATTTCTTAGTTGTTTAAATTAGGTAAGTAATTTCTATCAAGATTGCGCCAAGGACATAAGCTTATTAAATTAGAGGCTGCACAAAATCCTAAACCTTGGACTCTAATCCATACCAGAGCAGTTCAAAAGATTAAAGCCAAAGTCAGAAACCTTCCCATACTGGGTATATCTGATGATGCAGCATATAAGATTGTAGAATCTGATGCCAACAATATCGGATGGGGGGTATATTAGGACAGAAAAAAGATAATCAAGAATAGGTTATCCAATTCGCTTCAAGAACATGGAACCCCACTAACAAAATATATTCTACTATAGAAAAAGAGGTGAAAGCCACATGGAATAGCATCGACAAATTCAAGATCCATCTGGTAAATAAACCATTTCTTCTCGGGACAGATGCATCTGCCCTTAAGAAAGTGCTTAATAAAGATATCAAAAATCCTGGAGAAGCCAAATTCGCCAGATGGCAAGCCCTCTTTGCCAATTTCGATTTTGAAGGGTGTACTGTAATAGTTGCATTAATTTATTTTTACTTTTCTATTTAAATAATTTTTTTCAATTTTTTTTTGGAGTGGTATTACATTGCTTTGGATAGAAACATATTTAATAATAATAAATTAATTAGGTTTTTTTACAAGTAATAATAATAATAATGTTATAATTTAGTTTTTTATATGTTTTTAATTTTGAAAATGTAATACGTATTATGAGGTAAGTGTTTATGCTTGTAGGCCTTGGACTATGTCTTAAAATTGTTTATGTTTTGCTAAGAATTCACCTTTCTTGAACATAAGGAGAGGTAAGAAAACAGGTTAACCGGCCAAGAAGAGGTTATTCTTTTCTCCTTTTTGGACCCACATGACCCTCAATTTTTGTTTCCATAGTATTTCCTGTTCAAAGCATCTTTCCCCTCATTTCTTTAGTAGCTCTATTTCCCCATTCCTTATTCTACCTATGTACCATTCTTTTATTCAAACTTCCTATAATGCCTCCATATTTATTTCCAAATCTCTTTTTTCCTGGGAGATATTATACTAAATTCTGTTTTATTCCAATGCCTCAGATTGGATTTAATATATCTCAACCTGGCCTGCAATTTCAACATTTTGGAGCCCCTGATTGGGAGAGGATCTTCCCCCGATTTCTTTATATTCTCTATAAATGAGGGCATGTTACTCCAGATAAAGATTCCATTACATGTCTCCATATCTATCATATTTTCTTCTTCAATGAACCTCTTGAAGGTCGATGAGTTCTGTTATTTTTTCTTTAGCATCCTTTATTTTTTGCGAGAGACGTGATCATGTTGAAATCTCCACCTAAAATCCAAGGGAGATTACACATCCTTCAGATCCTGGATGAAACCTAATTTATCATCTATGCTCTGCGGCTTGCAGACATTTATCAAATGAATTGACCTAGGGACTCCTATTATCTGCATCTACATAGGGAGGAAAAATCGATTGCCTTCTGCATCTACTAGATACATTACATGTGGGTTCCACCAGGTAACTAGTCCTCCCGCAGTACCTTTGGCTTCCACATCTAGATATGTAAACCCCCATCCTAATTTACTACCCAGTTCTTTAAGCTTCTGTGTTGAGCATTTCGTTTCTTGCAAGAACATTAGATAATTTTTTTTTCCATTTTAATCTTCTTCTTCAAAAGTCCTTGTTTTCTAAGGCTATTCAAGCCTCTTGCATTCCAAGTTCTAACTTTCATTTTTTAATTAAAGATGTTGGGGGGTGAGCTTAAAGATATCATCTTACTTGAGTTTACTATCATTGCTCCCAGTTCCTGCGGAGCCACACTATTTGACTTCCTTCCTCGGTTCCTTACTGTTTTCTTTTTTACTGAGAGGATATGGGACTCTATGGTATTGACTCCCATCTCCCCAAGTTCCCCATGTGATTGTTTTTGACCCCGAAGCTTTACATCTTCCCTCATCAGGTAGATATATTGGATAAAGTCCACGTATGTTGTTGGGATTGCCTCCAGACCCTTTTTTCTACATTGTTCTACCATGTTCTATTGGTTGATCCCTTCCCTTTTCACTATATCCTCAAGAATCGGGTCCTCCATGCCTACCTTAGTTGGGTCCATTTTCTAATCCCCTTCGAAGTCTTTCCTAGATCTGGTATGTCCATGATCGTAATATTGTCTTGTGAGACCTCCATTGTGCCTGCCTCTTTGCTCTCTTCCTCATTCTCCATTTTGTCCTCTTTGGTCTGGTCATCCTTGGGTATATGTGCTAAAAGGACGCTGGAACTATTCCTCGATGTTCCTTTCCCTCCTTAATTTTTTTGCTGTTATATCCTATTGGCACGTCCTTTTGGCTTTGACCTTACAAAAGCCTCAACGTTTTTTTGTTCTTGGTGCTTACTATGATCCTTAGATTTGTTCAGAGTAAAATGCCTAATTAGATGCTTGTGCTCATGACAGTGTCTACATATAAAGTGAATATATTCATAATTGACAGGCTGCATGCAGATTTTATCGCAGAATTCCAATTTGATCGCTTTTGGTAATGTTCCAAACACAAATCTTCACAACACAAATCTTCACATATGAGGTATATATACCTTGTCACATTGCATCTGAGATCTTTACGAACGTCTGAAAGTTATCAACTATAAGCTTCAAGGTCGATGGTAGCCAATAATCTAGGGGTAAGGAATATAGCCTGACCCATACCATAACATTGGTGAATGTCTTTCTCTCTGAAGTATAGTTTGCTTTCCATGGTCGCATGTATAATCTCATAGAGGAAAGGAAATATGGTCCTCCATCGAACACTTGGTCTCTATCCCCTTGATTAGAAAAGACCACTGTAAAAAACATTTTGACCCTAAGTGGAGCTCAAAATCGGCACCTGGATTCCAATGATGCCTGATCCAGTGACATAAAGCTTTCTTTGTGGGCCATAAGCCCATGAACTTTCATATGGTCCCATACATATGCATGCACTCACTAAAATCTTGGGTTTGTGGATCTCTGAATAATTTTGTTGGGATTACCGTCGCTTTGGGATTGCATGGGCCATTCCCATTGGTCCCCTTTAACCTTTGTTGCTAATATGTTGGGTCCCTTGTTGTACCTCTATCCTCATCTCTTCTCTCACCATTCAGACCTTGACTCCTTATCCCACTTGCTCGCTGGCTCGTTCTTGTTGATCCCTCTGGCAAAATTTCAAATCATGCCTTCAATCATTTTCCTTTGTCATCTACAACATTTCTATAGGGGGGAGCCTCGCTCCCTCCCCCTTTGAAAACCATGCAAACCAGGACCTCTCTATAAGAATTCTGAAAACACTAGTTATCTCCCGCCCTTGCCTTCCTCCTGTTGTATATATAATTTGATCTCTTACATACATCCTGAAAACAAAAATAAAAAAATTGTAATAAGGGAGAGGGGAAATATTCTCTATGTTTATTATTCTGATTTTCCTAAATAAAAATTGAATCTCTTTCATTCGCTTTGGATACAAGTGAATATCTCTAAATGAAAAAGTGAAAAATGAATCAAGAATAAAACCTATTCCCATTAGAATACTTTGATATTGGTGAGAAACCAACTTTTTTTTCTAGGTGATCAAGTAGATTTGAGGCCTTTGGCCTCTTTGATGAAATGGTTATTCTATCTTTCATATGTATATTTTTATTATATATATATATGAGGGAGTATTAATAGAGTATCAAATTGAGGTCAATATTAAAACCTATTCTCATTAGTATACTTTAATATTTCTCGGAGAAGCTTACTGTGATATTTCTAGGAGAAGATTCTTCTAGGTAATCACATAGATTTGAACCCTTTGCCCTCTTTCATCTCTGATGAAATGGCTATTCTATCGTTCTAATGTACTCAATCAAGTAGCTGATCTATCTTTCATATGTATCAAAAAAAGGATATTAATATTAAAATGGTGTAATTATTCACTTTTAAATATTTAGAATATGAATATCAATAACCCAAGTTGAAAAAAATATCAATATGCTCGTTTGACAACACTTCTTTTATTTAGTTAATAAAGTCTATAAATCGTTAAAAAAAGCAGCTCTATAAATCACTTAACTTGTTATCTCAAAGGATTTCTCAATAAATCACTTAACTTGTCATCTCAAAGGATCTTTATCTCTCTTCTCATCTCATTTGAGACATTACATTAAAATGTTATAATATACATATTATAAAAAAAATTAATAAATATAAATTTCATATAACTTTTTTTTATTAAATTATATATATATTTTTTTATAATTACCCTTTTTTTAAGTTAATATTACGATAAAAATATGTCGACGAACGTGAGCCTATGGAGGATTGTTCCCGTCACTATTACAATCATAATAAAAACGATAATTACATGTCTTGTATTGATTAATAAATAATCTACTTCATATTTTGTCAAATACTTGACGCTATAGTTTTTAAGTTCATATTTAACATTAAGACATAATGGTTCAACCGATGAACATGCCACTAGCTTACCTCGAGGCAATTAAGAAATTAGTGGAAGTTATTGAAGTCGGTAAAGGGTTGTTCGCTGAATTTTCTTGATATCACGGCTGGTGAGCTACGTAACATCAATGGCAAGCCTACCGTCGGTTAGTCGGAAAAGAAAAAGAGCACACGCTCTCAGAGCACAGAGATGAACAAGAACCGACCAGTATGAGATTGATTGTACATGGATAATAACATGGGGCGGTCACATCTAGAAGCGGCGGATTCAATCTGACGTACCTTGACCATGCCCTAATTTCACTCTATTCATACAGCAATTCCTGATCAAAGGTTGTGTGTCTACGTTTCTTTTTCCTGGTCTATAACATTCACATTCTTTGGTTTCTTTTCTCCTTTAGTTTCTGATTCTAGCACTGTGAGTGCCCGGATGGCGATGGATTTCCTTTTTATTCCAAGCCCCTTCAGAAGTAACTAAGGGAAGAACCCCAACGGGAACTTTACGCAGATAGGAATCATGTGGGATCTTGCATGGAGTGCCAAAGTTAGTGGTGCAGCCAAGGATGACTGGCCAGCATCCTCTAAAATTCTGAACGTGAAAAAATCTACGACTTCGTCACATGCAAAGGAGAGTTGGAAAGTATGCTTGGCTGTGTATCTTCTTATGCTTATCTTTACACTTTTATTATAAATACAATAAGACAAAACATTTCATATAAGAATGACAAAAATGTGGCTCGAGATTAATAAGACAAAACTTTATACATTATGATTGAGTTTGAGGAAACTCTAGCTTGGTAACTTCATTTTATATTATGTCGGAACATATTGTTACCAAGTTTTATACCGTGTTGTTATTTTATGAATCTTGGATGGAAGATCTAGTTTATATCAGGTTCTTTTCTCCATAGCATCTAGATAGTTTTGAAACCATATTGAGCTTCATTCCATAATAAGAACAACTTCATTTTTACCTTGGCAAGTCCGACTATATACAATTGCATGTTCTCCATTGTGATCTCCAAATCCTCTTTAGTGATAACTTGCCCCAAATTGTTCAAGTATTCTTTGATTTCTTGCCTAATAACATTTCTACCTATTGTTTCTTCAAATTCTCCAACATAAAGAATCTTATGCACTCTAACCAAGAAGTCCAAATTGTGATACATCCTTTCATAGGTTGTTATAATGTTTTCCACATATGTATCAATGTACGTGTTACTATAAAATCATTCTAACCTCATCCTTTTCTAATTCTGCTTCCTGTCTTCTCTTTTTGGCTAATTCTAATGATGTATTCATGTACTTAGTGTTCCATTCCTTGATCAAACCGATGATTGCATGAATCACCTTTGGAACGTTCACATTTCTACTCAATTGCATTTGCATGTCATGGAAGGGTACCACCTCCTTATGAAAAGTGGTCATCTTTTCATAAAGTTGTCACGTGGTATCTCCCAATGATTGTATTTCATCATGTATCCCTTCTTCTAGCTCCTCCAAGTGAGAATCAACTGAAGACAATATTTGGTTCTTGGATTGGAGATGATCTATTTGTTGTCTTGCAGCAACTAGATCCTTTGCCAATTTCTTATTCTCCTTCATCAAGAAATATCTATTTACTTGTGTAGCACCTACAAAGGCTAAGTTTGTTGTTGCGACTATCCTCAGGTTCCTCTGGTGTCGATCACAATCAGGATGAACCAGGTCATTAAGAAAATACTTTTTCCTTTCTAGTATTATTCTTCTCTTTAGCTAATCAAAGCTCATGTTGGAAATATCCATGACCATATCATCACCAGGAAGAGATATTCCCATTTTTTTGAATGATATTTGGCCACTTGTAAGAGGAGGTGAAGGTTGACTACTAAATTATTCTGCAATGGGAAAATTTTCGGCCTCTTGGTTCACTTCCTCCCACTCAACCTCCATGTTTGGGGCCCATATATTCTCCTCAATTTCTCGTGCAAACTATTCATCCTGCCTTTGCCCGATTTCTTCATCTTTGAATTGTTTTTGTTGTTAATCCATAAGTTATTTCTATCTCTCTTATTCTTCTTCCTTCTTTCGTAATTCTTCTTATCCCTACACATCTTCTATTTTTTTCCTTTATCGTTCCTCTTTCTGTATTTGTTCCTCCTCTTGCTTCCTTTCTTCATCCTGCCTCTTCTCTTGTTCTTGTTGCTTCCACTTTAATTCTTCTTATTTCATTATCCTCTTCTCCACTGTAATGACCTCTCTCAAAATAATAGAATCTACTCTAAACTTTCATCTTTTTGCTACTCTTAGGTTATGCAAAAATTTTCACTTAATATTAACTGTAGTGGGCACCTCTTACTACTTTCCTTCCTAGATAACATCCTAGTCATGCACTATACTGGAAGGGCCATCCAATTTTCCTGGTGCATGTGGTCAATAAGAATTATAAAAATTCTTTATCTTCTCTTCCTCTATCCGATTATAAGACTCTTAATCCCATGAAAAATGAAACTTAGCACAATGTCTTTTGCACACTGCTCTAGGATCATACATGTGAAAGCTCATCTCATTAAACATAAGGCAGGTAAGTTCTTCAATTTCTACTTGGACAAAATTTAATCTCTTAAGCTCATAGGAGCCCACCTACAGAGGGAAGGGAGGTGAAGGTTCCTTCTTCCTCTTCAGGAGCAACTAAGAAAGATTTATGAAGAGATGATAAGAAACCTCATGTATGACCACTTTATCTGTCACATGCCTCAGAAAAACATGTGGGGGCTTTGGAGAACGAAATACTCTAAGGTACATGCCATCGGGTGAGGAAAACCAATCTACTATTTCTACTACTATCTTCATAGCCTTGTGGGACATGCAAGGAGTTTCTTCCTCGAAGATCATCTTATAAAAAACATTGAATAAGTGATCAACAAGTTTCTCATACATCCCATGTATATATACAATGACAACAGATTGCAATACACATGGATAGGGAGCTCCCTTAGGGTCCACCTCCAATCTAGAACCAAGAATTCATGGGGAGCACATATTCCATCCAGTAAGTAGGAAGACATGTAAAATGGTGGCTACTTGCATTTAGGTGGGGTTTTCATCCTGTTCAAATTTATTTGCAACTGTTTGGATAATAAATGTGACCAATTAAAAATCTTCCCTTCTGTGACAATCAAATATAACACATAGATCCATCCTTCAGGGAAGGATTCAATATTCCTTTGTCCATATATCTGATAACACATAGCCATCAAGCACTAGTAAATTTTTTTGGGAGACTTGGTCGTGTAAGTACTATTAAGCTTCTGACAAAATTTAGCTAGTTCTCGACACCATGACTTGATTAATTCTTGAGTATTCAGATAACTCCGAATTGCATAGAATTGAGAATCTAAGTGTTTCTTACACTTGGGCAGGTTGTAATATAAGTGAACGCTGTGTGGCTTATAAGACGCAAGTTTCTTCCCACTAAAATTGTACAAAACCATGTTCTTGGTGTTTCGGCCCTGCAATATCCACTTGATAACATCGACAAATGGTCGCATAAGATACCTATAGGTGGCTTTGTGGAATCGTAATCACTTGATGTTCTCATAGATTTCCCTATCTTTTAGATCTTCTACAAACTTTGTTGAGGTAAATACATATTTAATAGTGATCCAATGAATAATAGAATCCTTTCCAATGAAGCATTGGGTATCTGGCAAGACCGAAACTCCTGTCAAGGTATTGTCAATGGTCTCTTCAGTACTACTCTTTGTGACCTCCTTAGATGATCCCTTCTTGTGAGGCATGTTTCTATTGGATGATGAAAGACTAATGTGTATTTGACTTACAATACCTGGAAAATAAGATGAACTCATGGTGATATTAAGTTAGATCTGCAAGATATCAGCTATACAATCCATTTACAAGCAAAAAATAGTCACTGGGAAAAGGGATTGTGCAATGTTAGGCACCAGATGGGTAGAGTGAGCACTGGAAGTTCACACTACACAACTTTTGATGGAGGATTGTGTATTTCTTGTATGTAGGTGAGCTAAGTTTAGACTAGATCTGCTCAATGTATATTTTTTGTTGGGAGAGAGAGCCTCGGCTGCACAGTGCAAAGTTGAAGCCGACACATAGGCCTCACTACTGATTGTGATTACGTAATGCATAGTTGGAGAGGCCAATGACTATGCAATGCGTAGTTTCAGCTGGTAGGAAGGCCTCATTGCCACTTGATAATTCACAGTGCATAGTTAGAGAGGAAAGTGATTACCCGGTGCATAGTTTTAAATGGCAAGAAGGGGCCTCTGTTGGAAGAGACTGTACATGTTGGCATTATGGCACAGGTCTGGAGCTATGGCACAGGTGTTGTCCTTGATGGCAACTCTCTCTGGTGACAGATCTCAGTTCAGGCTTTCAGAATGAAGGAAAAGAGGATCTTGGGGTTGCCATCAAGTCCAAAAGGGGAGAGTGTTGGCATTATGGCACAGGTCTGGAGCTATGGCACAGGTGTTGTCCTTGATGGCAACTCTCTCTAGTGACAAATCTTAGTTTAGGCTTTCAGAATGAAGGAAAAGACATATACGCAGGTTCACCTAGACTAAGACGCGTATACACATGGGTTAGAGATTACAAATGTGCGTATGCGTATACACGCACTTTCACGCAAGGAAAAGCGTGTATATGTTGGAGAACTTACCTTTGGTCCGTGGTAGTTAGTCCTTGGTATTTGAACCAATGGTTTTGGACCATGGTATCTCGTCAGAAGGGTTGATCCCAAAGTATTGGGCCCGTGGTATTGTGTTATTATGGTTTTGGACCGTGGTATTGAGAAAGGCCTAAGACTATAAAAGAGGAAGGAGATCATTTGGCAAAGCATCTTTGGAATCAATTGAATATCTAACATGTGCTAGATCTGAAACTTTTGAGATTGGGGTTATGGTGCAGATCTGAATCTGAATGAAGGACGAAGATAAGTGCATAAAGAAGGATAAGATCTATTGATGCGTCATAATCTTTAAGGCTTGAATGATAGTATCTTTGTATGATTTTGATCTGTTCTGTGAGGCGCACGCTTGATGTATAAATCTAACAATCTGGGTTAATTAGTATCTGACTGTTTGAAAGAGTGAATTATCCTTTATAGATCTGTACGCAGGTTCAGTGAATCGAAAGCGCGTATACACGCAGGTTTAGTAACGGAAAACTGCGTATACGGAGGTTTCTCCACACAGGAGCGTATGCATGTAGGTTTCAGGTTGTTTAAGTAGTGTATATGTATTTTATTGTGATCTAGCTGCCTCTGTTTGTTGCTGCAGTGTTCTGGGTTCAGAATTTGGTATATGGTTACTATCACTGTGTTCTGGATACAACTATCAGAGAAGTGTTTATTGTGATTCAGTTTTTTCTCGGTGAAAATGAGATTGGTTGAAGCAGAAATTTTCATGGGTCCATTCTAAAATTTTATGAAACGTGGTCCCTGGAAGAAAGAGAAGGTTGTAGCCTTCAGTAGGCCAGCACCTACGTACTAGTATCTTGGCTAGTACAAGAGCTAAGGGGGTTGTAGCTCCCTTCCAGGAGAAGCTGGAGAATGAGAGAGGGTTGTAGCTCTCTGCAGGTTGCAGCCCGTGTACTGGTAAAGACTGCACCAGTACATTGTAAAAGGAAGTTTCTAATTAAAAGAAGATAGAGACGAATTGCAGCAGGTGGTTTTCACCCACATTGGGTTTCCACCTTATATCTTGTGTTCTTGTGTGTGATTGTCCTCTGCTCTGTTTTACTATTTCTGGTTACTGGTTATTTGATTCTGATACACAGATTAATAATCATCATCTGAAAGATAAGGTAAATTATAAGTCTTCATTGTATACGCAGGTTTCCTTATACATAGTTGCATATATACACGGTTTTAATTAACTGAAGTAGCGTATACCATCTGGATTTGAAAAAGGAATATTTGACTTGATAATACTGATTCACCCCCCCTCTCAGTATTATTTCCAACAATTGGTATCAGAGCAGGTCCTTCTGAAGAAGCTTGATCGCTTGGAGGAAGATCCATCATCATGAGAAACTACGAGAGAGAAGCATCTATCAGGTCACCGATTTTTGATGGGACAAACTTCTTATATTGGAAGGTAAGAGTTACTACCTATCTTCAATCACTTGGTACAGAAGTCTGGGATATCATAGATACAGGGTACACTTTTCCTTCAGCAACTCCTACAGATCCGGCTGAGAAGAAGAAATATGAAACAAATGTAAAAGCAGTCAATACCCTATTAGGATGCCTATCTCAATCAGAATTTGTCAAGGTAGTGCAGTATACATCCACAAAAGAAATATGGGACAAGATTGTTCTGAGCTATGAAGGAGATGAACAGGTAAAACGAGCAAAACTTCAAACCCTCAGGATTCAGTATGAAAATCTCAGAATGCACAATGATGAAAGTGTGGCTAACTATTTCCTTCGTGTAGATGAGATTGTTAATTGTATGAAAAACTTGGGTGAATAAATAAAAGAGGCTATTGTGGTTGAAAAAGTTCTAAGATCCTTGTCCCCTAGGTTTGAATCTAAAGTTTCTGCAATAGAAGAAAAGGAGAATCTTCGAAACCTTACCATGTCACAGCTACATGGGATTCTAACTGCTTATGAAATGAGGAAAGGAGGACCATCAGACAGGAGAGAAGCAGCTTTCAAGGCTTCAGGCAAAGGAGACTAGACTCTGAGTTAGGACATGCATCAGAAGAGGAAGAAGAATCAAATTTTGTCAAAAACCTTCAACGGGGTATTGGAAGATTCAGAGGTAAGTTACCTTTCAAATGTTTTTCTTGTGGGAGAGTCGGTCACTATGCTGCCAAATGTCCTCATAAGGATAAAACTGACAAAGGGAAGGAACCTATTAGATGGAACAAGAAACATAATGTAACTAAGAAAAGTTACTACACTCATGAAGATAGTGATCGTCTTTCAAATAGTGATGAAGATGAACGAGGTAATAACTATAAAGTTTTAATGGCTTTTGAAGATGATGATTACATGGATGCTATAGATGTGGATGGCTTTTATGAAGAGATTTCTAGACTCAAAACATGTTTAGAAGAAAAGAATGTGATCATTGATACTCTGCAATTCCAACTTGATGAAAAAGAAAAATTTCTTGAGAAGTTAGAATGTGAAATTGTTGGCCTTAGAAAAGAAATTGAGAAAACAAAGGCTCTTAATCTTAAATTTGTTAAAGGATATGAAAATCTGGATGACATTATCAATGTATAGCGTTCTCCACTAATCAAGACAGGTCTGGGGTATAATGGAGAAGCATCTCAAGCATCCACCTCAAAGAGTTATCTCGATGCAGCAAGGAGGAATGAGCAAAAGCCCAATGGAGATCACCAGGTAAAACAGGGACGAATTACATCAAGAATAAACAAAGACTACCAGGTAAATCAGGGGCAATCCACCTTAAGGATGAACAAAAGCTACAACCAGCCACAGGTAAAATCTTCTCAATTTGCCTCAAGAATGGATGACAATAGAAACTACAATCATTTGGCAGGTAGATTTGATAATCACAGAAGTTTCTTCAATGGCCAATGTTTCTCTTGCCATAACTTTGGCCACAAAGCAGCTCAATGTGTTGCCTATAAAACAATCATGACTAGAGAAGCTCAAAAACAAAGAAGTATGACTGGGATCACGAAAAGGACCTATAACAACTTTTCGGCCCTTGAAAATGAAATTGAATGCTCTATTTGTAATAACTTTGGTCATGAAGATTCTGAATGCAAGAGTAGGTTTTGGTAGACAAAGGAACAAGCCTCAAGTACCAGAACATGGAGAATAAAGGAACCACAACCAGAAAGATGTGGGATAGCTTTTTATGCAGAAGGACAGGAAAATCAATGGTACATCGACAACGGATGTTCGAAGCATATGACAAGTGATAAAGAAAAACTTGAATCATATCGTGTTTTAGAAAGGGGAAAGAAAGTTTATTTTGGAAATGATACCCCTGCAGTCATAAAAGGAAGAGGCACTGCTCAGTTGAAAGAAAAGGTAAAAGCTGGAAATGTTTTGTATGTTGATGGCTTGAAGCATAATCTAATGAGTGTCAGTCAGATGTGCGATCAAGGAACCGAGGTAATATTTTGATCAAATGGATGTAGTTTTCGTGATCTTGATACAGGAAAAAAAGTGATAAAAGGCAGAAGAACTCCAAATAATTTATACATATTTGAAGAAGGACAACAACAATGTTATTTGAGCAAGGATGATGAACACTGGTTATGGCACCGGAGGTTGGGGCATCTAAGCTTTTCACAAATAAGGAAAGCGTGCAAATACTAGGCAGTTCGTGGTCTTCCAGATATCAAAATTCCAGACAACACCATATGTAAATCATGTCAGTTTGGTAAGCAAACCAGAACAAACTTCCCTGAGAAGGAAGGATCAGCCAGCAGGCCTCTTGAACTAGTCCATACAGATGTATGTGGTCCATTTAGGACAAGGTCACCTCGAGGAGAAGAATACTTTATATTATTCATTGACGACTTCTCCAGGATGGTTTGGTTAGGACTTATGAAACACAAAGACAAAGCATTCGAAAAATTCAAATCTTTCAAAGCCTTGGCTGAAAACGAATAAGATCACAAAATTAAGTGCCTCAGGTCTGACAGAGGTGGGGAGTTTACCTCAAATGAATTTTTCGATTTCTGTGAAGAACATGGAATAAGAAGGGAATTCTCTACAACTAGGACTCCTCAGCAAAATGGAGTGGTGGAAAGGATGAACAGAGCGGTTCAACAAATGGCTCGTGCTATGCTTGATGAGTCTGGAACTCCTGCAACCTTCTGGGGTGAAGCTGCATTTGCTGCGGTTGTTATTCTCAACAAAACAAATGTCCAAGTGAACAACACTAAAACTCCTCATGAGCTCTGGTATGGTGAGACTCATGTGGTAAAGCATTTCAAAAATTTTGGAAGCAAATGCTATATTAAGAATAATGATGAACAGCTTGGCAAACTTGAACCTAGAGTAGATGAAGGCATTATCCTTGGTTATTCTCCCCACAACAAAGCATATAAGTGTTACAATAAAAGACTTGGAAGAATTGTTGACAGCATTGATGTGGTGGTTGATGAAAAAGGAAACATTCCTAGGCAAGTAAATTATGAAAATATCGAAGAGGATGAAGACTACCCTCCAAATCAGACTGAAGATGAAGAAGAACCTCAAGAGGCACCAGAGGAATAGACAAGGTTAGAAGAGAAGACTCCATCCAGGTACGTTCAGAAAAATCATCCAGAATCTCAAATTTTGGGGCAGAAAGAGGCAGGTATACAAAAAAGAAGAACAATTGCAGAAGCCTCAAGCTATTTGGCTTTGCTCTCCACCACTGAACCACAAAATGTAAAAGAGGCATGCAAAGATGAATGCTGGGTCAAGGCAATGGATGAAGAACTTGAGCAGATCAAAAAGAACAACACTTGGGAGTTGGTTCCTAGACCAAAAGATAAGAATGTCATAGGGAAAAAATGGATCTTTAAAAATAAGTTGAATGAAAATGGAGAAGTGATTATAAACAAGGCCAGACTTGTTTGTAAAGGGTATGCTCAATAAGAAGGAATAGACTTTGAAGAAACTTTTGCTCCCGTTGCTAGACTTGAGGCCATCCGAATGTTCCTTGCTCTCTCAAGTTTTCAGAAGTTCAAAGTATTTCAAATGGACGTGAAATCAACCTTTCTGAATGGAGACTTAGAAGAAGAAGTGTACATTGAGCAACCAGATGGTTTCATTCTTGGGAATGATCCAAATCTTGTATGCAGACTAAAAAAGGCTCTCTATGGTCTTAAACAAGCTCCAAGGGCTTGGTACTACCGTTTGGACAAATATCTTCATCAACAAGGATTCTCAAAAGGATCAGCAGATAGCAATCTTTATATAAAAATTGAAAATGACAAATTGCTAATACTAGTTGTGTATGTAGATGATATTATCTTTGGCAGCAATGAAGAAGCTATGAGTCAAAGCTTTGCCTTGGTGATGCAGAAAGAATTTGAAATGTCCTTGCTTGGAGAACTGACATACTTTCTTGGATTGCAAATCCAACAAAATGAAGGTGGTATCTTTTTGTCTCAAACCAAGTATCTCAAGCAGATCTTGAAGAAATATGGCATGGAAGATTCAAAACCAGTGTGTACCCCTATGGTTACAGGATGCAGCCTGAGTGCAAATGATGAATCGGCTGTCGTGCATCAACCAACCTATAAATCCATGATTGGAAGTCTTCTTTATTTGACAGGTACTCGACCAGAAATCATGCATGCAGTGGGAATAGTTGGAAGATTTCAGGTAAATCCTAAAGAAAACCATCTTCAGGCAGTAAAGAGAATTTTCAAGTATCCTCAAGGAACTCAAAACTATGGCTTATGGTATCCTAGAGATACAGATCTCACTCTACATGCTTATACGGATGCAGATTGGACTGGAAGCGTGGATGACAGAAAAAGCACAAGTGGCAGAGCATTCTTTATGGGTTCCAGATTAGTATCTTGGTTCAGCAAGAAACAAAGTTCGATTGCTTTATCTACAGCTGAAGCGGAATATGTGGCTGCTGCATCTTGTTGCACTCAACTTCTTTGGATGATGCAAACCTTGCAGGAATTTCAAATCACTTGTACACCACCTATCTCCATTTTATGTGATAATACAAGTGCAATCAGCATTTCAAAGAACCCAGTCATGCATTCAAAAACCAAGCACATACCAATCAAGTATCACTTTCTCCGGGAACAAGTGTTGTAACAAAAGGTCAAATTGGAGTATGTTCCTTCTAAGGAACAAGTTGCTGATATTCTCACTAAACCATTGCCCAGGGAAAATTTTGAATACCTCAGACAGAAGCTGGGAGTAGTTGATGCATCATCTTGCTGTTAAATCTTGTCTGTTTCAGAGAAAAATGGGTGTACGTGAGTCTCCTTAGGAGGATCCGCGTACATACGCCGGTTTGTGCAGAGACAGTCGCATATATGGAGGTTTGATGGATATCAGTAGGGACAGGCTCTGGTTGAAGATATTCTGATATGGGTCTGGCAGAGACCATCCGACACAGGTTCAGGGGGAGCAGATAATCTTCTAATAATGCATTGTTGGCAGTACCTTAGAAGCTTTTGGTTCTAGTTCATAGCTGTTGTTGGTTTCAGTGCAGAGGGAGAACATAAGGAAATCATGGTTGCTGATCTGAATGGTGATTGACAGATGCTGCTGGTGACTTTCATAAGTCTTGCTCTAGTTATTTCGTCTCTATGTCATGTATCTCTTTTATGGTGTCAAGGTCATGTAATGGCCTATTTTGGTTTCCCCACTATGCTTGGGATGAAAATGTAATGTACTTGGTTGTCATATGTAAATTTCTGATGTATCCCCACTTGGTTGGGTGGATGATCCCAACTTGGTTGGGTGATGGATGTATGTATTGAGTCTTTTGGTGATAGGAAGGTCTTTTATAATGTATAAGTCATGGTTCTTCTTTGAAGAACATCTTTTTGCAGATATTGCCTACAGCCAGGGGGAGCATGGTTAGCACAGTAGCGCAGAGATTTCGGCATGTACTCAGGGGGAGCACAACCCTTTGCCCTTGATGACAAAGGGGGAGAATGAATTTGAGGATCTTGGGGTTGCCATCAAGTCCAAAGGGGGAGATTGTTGGCATTATGGCACAGGTCTGGAGCTATGGCAAAGGTGTTGTCCTTGATGGCAACTCTCTCTGGTGACAGATCTCAGTTCAGGCTTTCAGAATGAAGGAAAAGAGGATCTTGGGGTTGCCATCAAGTCCAAAAGGGGAGATTGTTGGCATTATGGCACAGGTCTGGAGCTATGGCACAGGTGATTTCCTTGATGGCAACTCTCTCTGGTGACAGATCTTAGTTTAGGCTTTCAGAATGAAGGAAAAGATATATATGCAGGTTCACCTAGACTAAGACGCGTATACATGTGGGTTAGACATTACAAAGGCGTGTATGCGTATACATGCGGGTTAGACATTACAAAGGCGCGTATGCGTATACACGCACTTTCACGCAAGGAAAAGCGTGTATATGTTGGAGAACTTACCTTTGGTCTGTGGTAGTAAGTCCTTGGTATTTGAACTGATGGTTTTGGACCATGGTATCTCGTCAGAAGGGTTGATCCCAAAGTATTGGGCCCATGGTATTGTGTTATTATGGTTTTGGACCGTGGTATTGAGAAAGGCCTAAGACTATAAAAGAGGAAGGAGATCATTTGGCAAAGCATCTTTAGAATCAATTGAATATCTAACATGTGCTAGATCTAAAACTTTTGTGATTGGGGTTATGGTGCAGATTTGGATCTGAATGAAGGACGAACATAAGCGCATAAAGAAGGATAAGATCTATTGATGCGTCATAATCTTTAAGGCTTGAATGATAGTATCTTTGTATGATTTTGATCTATTCTGTGAGGCGCACGCTTGATGTATAAATCTGACAATCTTGGTTAATTAGTATCTGACTGTTTGAAAGAGTGAATTATCCTTTATAGATCTGTACGCAGGTTCAGTGAAGCGAAGGCGCGTATACACGCAGGTTCAGTAAAGGAAAACTGCGTATACACAAGTTTCTCCACACACAGGAGCGTATGCATGCAGGTTTTAGGTTGTTTAAGTAGCGTATATGTATTTTATTGTGATCTAGCTGCCTCTGTTTGTTGCTGCAGTGTTCTGGGTTTAGAATTTGGTATATGGTTACTGTCACTGTGTTCTGGGTACAACTATTAGAGAAGTGTTTATTGTGATTCGGTTTTTGTTTAATGAAAAGGAGATTGGTTGAAGCAGAAATTTTCATGGATCCAGTCTGAAAATTTATGAAACGTGGTCCCTGGAAGAAAGAGAAGGTTGTAGCCTTCAGTAGGCCAACACCTACGTACTAGTATCTTGGCCAGTATAAGAGCTAAGGGGGTTGTAGCTCCCTTCCAAGAGAAGCTGGAGAACGAGAGAGGGTTGTAGCTCTCTGCAGGTTCCAACCTGTGTACTGGTAAAGGACTGCACCAGTACATTGTAAAAGGAAGTTTCTAATTAAAAGAATATAGAGACGAATTGCAGCAGGTGGTTTTCACCCACATTGGGTTTCCACCTTATATCTTGTGTTCTTGTGTGTGATTGTCCTCTGGTCTGTTTTACTGTTTCTGGTTACTGGTTATTTGATTATGATACACAGATTAATAATCATCATATGAAAGATAAAGTAAATTATAAGTCTGCATTGTATACGCGGGTTTCCTTATACATAGTTGCGTATATACGCGGTTTTAATTAACTGAAGTAGCGTATATCATCTGGATTTGAAAAAGGAATATTTAACTTGATAATACTGATTCACCCCCCCTCTCAGTATTATTTCCAACAGTACAATGCATAGTTTAGGAGGGTAGATAGGCTTGAAAATTGCATAATCTTATTTCACAGAAGGGTATATTCTAGATCTACTAACTAAAGGGAGGAAGGGTATGGATGAGCCCAAGAATGATTCAAACTAGTCACTAACAACGAAAAAACAAGATAGTGAAATGAGAAGGACATGCATGCATAAATACAACCGACAACAATAATTAATATTATGTGACAAGGAATGTGATGTGACACTTGAAAAGAAGCTCAAAAGATTTAAACGATACTTGTAGAAGATAATAATAATATAAATTCCACTTGTTACAAGAAGAACAAGGAAAATGACACTTCTAAAAGCAAAGCGAAAGCAAAGTGGCAAAAAACAACAGTTAAGAAAGTTACCTAGAGGAATAGTAGAAATGGAATCCAAATCTCCTTGTGCTCGTGAGAATGGCTATAGATCCAATGGAAAGTTTGAGAATGACATCTATGAGCCTTTCTTATATGGATTAAAACTCACGATAGTAGGGTTAGGTTTTAGGTTCTTGTGCCTAAAATTAAGGAGCCACCTCTAGTTAGCTAACACTTATATGAAGATCAAATTGGAAGCAAGTGCCACACTACTACATAAAAATGTGTACTTCCTATTTTCTAGGGGTGTGCAGTTGACTCATTTCAGGAACTGCATAATTTACTGGCTGAAGGTAATGCGCAATTCACTAAGGCAAGGGACTGCACAATTAAATTTCTTAGTGAAATGCACAATTTTCTCTCACATAAGGATTGTGTAGTTTTGTTTCATAGCTAATTGCATAGTTATCTAACTCAAAGGATTATGCAGTTTAGTCCGAAAAGGAGTTGCATAGTTCACAGTTACAAAGGGTTGCACACTTCCTGAAAGCAAGGCATGCAAATAGTGTTGATCAAGGCTTGTGTTGAAGAAGTGTTTTGTTTGACTTTAGAGGTTGCGTGTTAGGTCCCTTTTCTACTGGCGTAACCCCTTATTGTTATTAGTGCAACCCCCTTATTGTATTATTGTGCCCATATAGTCCCCATGTTGTTATTATTATGTCCCATAGAAGACCACTATTGTTATTGTTGTGCCCCTGCAATATTATTGTTATGTAGGCTCTGATTGTATTGGAACCCCTTAGACTCCTATATATAGAAAGGAGCTTTTTTCATTTGTATCATCCAAGAATTGTTATTTTTTTAATTTGAAGGAGGTTTCCCCCTCTAAGAGGTTGATTTTTAAGTCGTTGATCTATCTTTTATATCTTTTTGTGAGCTGGTTTCATAACATTTGGTATCAGAGCTTTGGATTCTAGGGTTTCGCTACTCCAAACATACGATCATGGAATTTTCGATATTACGTTTTCTCTAAGAAGTTTCAGAAGCTACAAAAAAGTAATTTGAACCGTAATCGTTCTGAACCATGGGTCCTAATTTCAGATCTTGCATCGCTATATTTTCGGAGATACGATCTGAGGAAGTTAGGGTTTTTACAAACTCCAAAATTCCATCGCAAAAAGGTCATCGTGGAATGATTGCTATAATTTTTTTCTACAAAGGTTCAGACTCTGAAATTAGAAGCTAGTTGACCTGAAATCTTGAAAAAGATCGAGCCCAAATTTTAGATCTTGTTTCACTACATTTTCAGTGATATGTTCCAAGATATTTAGGATTTTTTCAAGCTCCTCAATTACATCCCAAACATGTGACATGGTAAAATCATCATAACTTTCTCTATGAGAATTAGATTGAAATTTTATAAAAATTTACAAAAATATGATGGCTTGCGGTTTTCTGTGTATCTGTTTCAGGTCCTAAGGTTGAAATAGTTACACGTGGCACTTCATACACATTCGCTCTACTGAACCAGTCTATAATTAGGTCATCATGGGAGATTTAGAATAACTCTCCCTTGGAGAATCCAATATTTATCGGACTCATGCGGTTGGAAATATGAGTAAGAGGACTACCACAAGATGCAATTTTAGACTTTGGAGATCTGCAATTACAAAGATACAACAGATTCAATATGGAGCTCCTACAAAGTGAAAAAATCTGTGCATTTTTTTTAAAGTTTTGCATAAGTTTGGTTGAAAAAATAGTTTCAAGGAATTCAAAGGGCGTGGAGTCCAAGATGGATTGTATAGAAGAAAAACTTAAAGGGAACATGGAATATTTGAAGATAAATTTGACAAAATTGCTACAAGAAATGCTTACTAATGGCGAAAGGGTAGTAAAGGAAACTCGTGATCACAACAAAAGAAATGTTAATCATGATTTCATAGACTCGAACATTGGATTGAAGACCCACCATGTTCCAAAGATCAATATGAGAAAGTTTTATGGCAAGGATCCCGTAACACGGATACTATATATGTAGCAATATTTTGATCTCCATAATGTGCAAAGCACACACAAAAGGTATGCATTGTAACTTTATATTTGTAACCAAATCAGTTTGTTTGGTATCGATGGCTTTGCTCCCATAAACAATTTGTCACTTGGAAATTTTTTATGGAAGAAATGATAACACATTATGAGGATACAAAAAGAAACACCTTTTTTAGCCAATTGATAAATCTCAAACAAAAGGGTTCAATGATGGAGCACGTTGAGGACTTCCAAAAATTTAATATAAGGGTAAAAGATATTCCAGAGGAGCATAAGATTGATGTGTTCATAAGGAATTTAAAGGATAGCTTCCAACATGAGGTTCGCCTTTGGGAACTTGATTCATTGGAGAAGGCATTTAAGTTAGATAAAAAAATGGAAAGAAAAATTATGGCAACAAGGAAACCTACCACTCGCAACTATAAAGATGGAAGTCTTGTTTCTCCTAGCCTTTCACCACCAATAAGGTTGACACCACAAAAATTTGAAGAAAAAAGAGCAAAATCGTTTTGTTCCAATTGTGACAGAAAATAAACTAAAGGTCAAAAGTGTGGTAAGAAGAAAATAATTTACATAGACGGGGAAGAAGAGCAAGAAAAGGAATAAGAGATGTCAAAAGAAGAGGATATACACTAGGAACCAATCCTAAAGAAAGAAGAAATGAATCTAACCATATCTTGTAATGCATTGACAGGAATTACGACTCCTCAAACTCTCAAGATAAAAGGGCATATCAAGAAGAAAAAGATAATAGTGTTGATTTATTCAGGTAGTACCCATAATTTTATTCATTGTAAGATAGCCAAGGAATTGAATTGCTTCCTATATCCAACACCACAGTGTCAAGTAACGGTTGCAAATGGAGGAACCATAACTTTCTCTGGAAAGTGCCATAATATCAAGCTATCCATGGGAGAATATGTCTTGAATAGTCCAATGTTTTCCATTCCAATGGGTGGTGCAGATGTTGTACTAAGAGTCCAATGGCTGCAATATTTTGGTACGATAGCTTTTAATTTTCAAGATATTTTCTTGAATTCTTTCTGGGAAGGAAAGGAAGTCGAATTAAGGGGTATTGAAGGGAAATCTTGAAAGATAATCAGCTCTAATATCATGACAAATCTTCTAAAGAAAGAACAACCGGGTGTAATTTCACAATTATGTTCACTAGAGGTTCTCACACCGAAATCATATATTTCTCGAGATCTCCAAAACGTTTTGGGCAATCATTCCAAGGTCTTTGAGACTTCCAAAGGCTTACCACATATTTGTGATCATGATCATGTTATTCATTTGATTCCAGGAAGTGTTCCCCCAAACATTAGGCCTTACAAATATCCATATGCCCAAAAGAGTGAAATTGAACATATGGTTGCAGAAATGCTAGAGGTTGGTATAATGAAACTGAGTCAAAGTTCTTTTTCTTCTCCAGTGGTACTGGTACACAATAAGGATGGATCATGGCACATGTGTATGGATTATAGGGAGCTCAATAAGCTTACTATTAAAGATAAATTTTCCATTCCTATCATTGATGAATTATTGGATAAATTACATGGAGAAATTTACTTCACCAAGTTGGATCTTCCTTCAGGATATCATCAGATGAGAATGAAGACTTAAGACATTCCAAAAACAACATTTAGAAGTCATGAGGGTCATTATGAATTTTTGGTCATGCCTTTTGGCCTTACCAATGCACCTTCTACATTTCAAGGTTTGATGAATTCCATTTTCAAACCCTTCCTTAGAAAATTTGTGTTAGTATTTTTGATGATATACTAATCTACAAAAAGTCTTCGAAGGATCATTTTCAACATGTTCACAGGGTGCTCAAATAATTGGAGGAGAAACAATTATATGCAAAAAGCTACAAATGTGTCTTTGGAGTACAAGAGGTGGAATACTTGGGTACTCAGTTAGCTCATATATCATCTTACCATCCTCAATCTGATGGGAAAACTGAGATAGTGAACAAATGTTTGGAATGATATGTTTGTTTCTTTGTCCCTAATAAACAGACACAATGGGTGAAGTGGTTTCCTTTGGTTGAATGGTGGTATAACACTTCCTTCCATACTGCAACAAAAATGACCCCATTTATGGCACTTTACAGATATCATCCATCGTCCATCACATCATATTTAAAAGAAAATTCTAAGGTTCAAGCAGTGGAAGATCACATCGGGCATCAACAACAAGTTCTCAAACTCTTGAAGGATAACCTCACTTTGTCGTAGAATAGAATGAAACAACAGACAGATTAACATCACAACGAAAGAATTTTTGATGTAGGTGACTGGGTGTTTCTATGACTACAACCATACAAACAAATTTCCCTCAAGCAAGCTAAGAAGGATAATAAATTATCACCAAAGTATTTTTGTCTGTACAATGTGTTACGAAAGATTGGTACTATGGCATACAAATTGGAGCTTCCTGCATCTTCGCGAGTTCACCCAATTTTCCATGTTTCATGATTAAAAAAGCTCCTAGTTCAAACAATATTGCTAAAACTTGACGAGGAAGGAAAAATCATATTGCCATCGGAAGAAGTCACAAAAACAAGAAATCGACAGCTACGAAATCAATCAATTTTAGAGTATCTCATCAAGTGGAAGAACTTAACCGTTGAAGATTCCACATGGGAGGATGAGAATTTTATAAATAAGCATCCAAAACTACTCAGGCATTGAGGACAACACTTTTTGAAGGAGGAGGGCATGTTAGGCCCCTATACTACTAGGTTAACCCCTTATCATTATTAGTGCAACCCCCTTATTGTATTATTGTGCCCATATAGTCCCCATGTTGTTATTATTATGCCCCATAGAAGCCCACTATTATTATTGTTGTGCCCGTACAATATTATTGTTATGTAGGCTCTGATTGTATTAGAACCCCTTACGCTCATATATATAGAAAGGATGTCTTGTCATTTGTTTCAACAAAGAATTGTTCATTTTTTTAATGTAAAGGAGATTTCCCCCTTGAAGAGGCTGATTTTTAAGTCTTTAATCTATCTTTTTTATGTTTTTGTGAGTTGGTTTCATAGCATTAAGCAACTATTGTAGACAAGACCTAACTATCCTCATAATAACACAGTGAAGAATCACCTCAATCTAATACCATATGAAGAAGTTATCGTGTTCTGAGCTTTTTGCAAACAACTAAAAAGCCAACTTGCAAGCTTGATTGTGCAGGGTAAGAATGCCATGTCACAGACTGTTTGATGACAACATGCTGACATCATCTAATGAATAAATTATACATCTGGCAGCCAAGCTAATCCCGTGAGGACATGTGGAGTGTTGTATTTGTTGGAATTTTCATGAGATGGGCCAATCCCAAACCAATCAGAGGGTGTCATGTGACCCAATGAGAGGTCGCCACATGGCTCTCGGATTGGTGCCCAAAATTGGTTTCACCAACTGAAAATCCTCCACAGGATTCAAGTCATTGAACTCAAATCTATTACTCCATCGCTATACCATTAGAGAAAACACAAAACTGATTAAAACATCGTCGGTGACTTATATTTAAAATTATTTAGTGGATTTGTTGGGCGGATTGGTGGGTCAGTGGGAATCCCACTGATTTTGCTAGCCACATGACCTCGAAAGAAGTGAAGGGGGCAGGGCACATGGCACCATGCCCACACCATAGGTCCATGTCATATTAACACAACGAGATTGAGAGCGGTGTTAGGGAGGGTGTGTCGCCTATTGCCCACACCCCTCGGTCTCATGTGGATCCATGTACCAAGTGGTTCGAGGTCGAGAGGGACTTCGACACACGTTTAAAAAAAAATTATATTTAATATAATAAAACCAACCTTGCCGAGATTTATGGATCAAACCCACAACCTCTAGGTTTCCAATTACGTTCCCTACCAATTGGGCTAGAATTATTTTGATGCTTAGTTTTATAGAGGAGACTAGTTTGTAGAACTATTTGCACGCAGTTTGAAGAAGGAGGTTTATCTTGGCCATTTTCCAACCCTTTTTAGCCCAGGAAGAGCCTACACAGGGGTTTTTGGGAATTTTGGACACGATGGAAGTGCTATTTTTTCAAATTTAGACTTTTATGTTGATGTATTTCAACGTTTGAGCATATGATTAAAAAGGCCACCATTGGAATCTAGACCCAGAGACTGTCGCCGAGTGTTTTCTTTGTTGCAGTATTGTGTGTGGAAGAACCGTGAGAGAGCCCATTGTGTGAATTGTTTAAGAGTTGTGTGGAGAGCCCACCGTGCAGAGAGCGTGAGACAACATTAAATTTCTTGTTGTGTTGAGTGTGTAGAGAGCATGAGCTTTTTATTCTGTGGGAAAGCGACATAATCACAGTGAGCTGTGTGGAGCTCTGAGAGCTGGTTGAAGAGAGGTACGAACTCTCGACCTCATCAAATAGTGCTTCTATTCTATTTACCAAGCTACCGTGGAGATCTTGCAAGCCAAAGTCAAGCCATTGTTTTAAGTGTTTGAAGGTTGTTTTGTTAAATATTTGAATTGATATTGTATAGCGCTCACAAGGGATATTCGAGCTGAAGTCGGCTGGATAATGCTGCTAGACTCAATGAAAAATAATTGACAGCACGCACCTAGAGATCATTGTTCGATCATTGTGGATCATTGAATGAGTCTAGCCACTGCGGACTGGGAAGAAGAGTGATTTGAGAGGCTAGTGAAAACTTCAATTCTCCAGCGAAAGAGGGTTGAACTTGTACCATCGTGGAGTTTCCTATTTGAAGCGACTTGCTGCTATGTGGAGATGTTGTCAACGTGAAGTTGAAGTGAGATAACGTTGTGCCAAGCGTGAAGGAGCCTGAAGGCCAAGGAGCATTGAGGAAGAAACACCCTGTGTGAGAAAGAACTCATAGTCTATGGAAAAATGTGGTGGTAGTTGAAGATCATTGAATTTTCATTACAGGCAATGTAAAGTTCTTTAAATCTGGTGAGTGTTTTCAAATGCCCTATTTTAGCAGCATTGTATTAAAAATAAAAGGAAGGAGGGTCCATTTAAATAAAATAAAAGAATTTAATATATTCACATGATGTAATTAAAGTTGTGAAAGGAGTTAGAATAATTTGGATACTTTTGAGTGTTTTTTTAAGTGGGTTTATTAAAAATGAGTGTTTTTATATATGGGGAGATATTTGTGTTATTCCTTTCAAAGGAAAAAAAATAATATATATATATATATATATATATAATGGGTTTACGTACCATGAATGTCTCATGGTTTAATGAGAGAATATTAAGGCATGATTTAATGTGTGATTGATTGGGCTATCTGAGTTTGTTATTATGGCTGTTGAGAATGCTCACAAAGATTTGGCTCTATGGTAGAGTGATCAGCGATGGGTCAGAAAAAGAGACTCAAAGAGTTTCAAAGATACGTACAAAACGTTAAGAGAGGGAATAAAAAAGCAGAGGTGGAATATGAAATATCATATGAATAATTTGAAGACATTGATGCAATATTGAAACAATTAATGCCAGTCTTACCTACCTTCTCAGGTAAATTTTTTAAGCTTTGGGAAATTAAAATGGAAGGATTGCTTCGTTCAATAGATTTACAAAAATTTGTCCAAGAAACTTCTATGAATTCTGATGATAAGTGTAGAAGTGCAGTAGAATTACTTCTCATTATTTCAGCTCTCGATGAAAGCATTTTGTCTTGTATTTTGCATGAATTTGGTGAGACACATAATGCAAAAATATTTTGGGATGTTCTTGAAATGAAGTATAATATGGAGGGAACTGAGAAAGCTGAAGATGATGAAAGTGCCAGTAAATTTATTTCTAGAATTAAAGATCTAGAGGATAAATTAGGTGACATTGGTGAAACAATATCTAGTACAAACCTGGTTACAGTGACATTAAATGGAATGCTTGATGAATATCAAATGTTTATCACTGGTCTTTCAGCTAGAGAGAAGGCACCTAGTTTTGATGAGTTGGTAGGTATACTTATGTAGGAAGAAGAGTGAAGAAGAATACTTAAACAAAAATCTCCCAATTCAGATTTAGCATTGATGGCTAAAGAGAAGCAATCCTTCAAAGGCAAAAAATGGGAGAAAAATAAAGGCAAAAAGCCACAGGTAAAATCATTTCAAGGTACACCTTTAGCAAGGACAAACACCAAATCAAGTTGAGATAATGTGTGTTATTACTGTGGAAAACCTGGTCATTTTGCTAAGAATTGCATGAAAAGAAGGTCCAATCAATTTAAACAAAGAAGGAATTCAGGAAATTATGTTGATAGAAATGAAGCAATGAGTCATGATTTTTGCAATTTTAGATTGTTTGTGTCGAATGCTACTTTATCAGTTGAAACTGATGATGATAATGCTTGGTTTATAGTTTCTGGTGCATCAGTCCAAATGTCATGCAAATGATATTGGTTTGATACTTATCATGAGGTTAATAATGGTGGACACAACTATGTAGGACATAATAGATCACATGAAATTAAAGGATATGGTGATATAAGTGTTATGATGCGGAATGGAAAAGAAAAACAAATTCAAAATGTGGTGTATGTTCCAGGATTAAATAAGAACTTAATTTATGTCTCTACTATTATAGATCGACATTTAAAAGTTGAATTTGTGAAATCACATTGTTTGGTAAAGGATGTGCACGACAACTACAAGCTTGTTGCAAAAGGAATGAGAGTTGGAGGATTATACAAGTTGGATGTAATGAAGAATGGGCATCAAGATTTAGCATCAACAAGCATGTAAAATATAGAGCATTGGCATCAAAGGTATGGACATTTAAATCATAATAACCTAATGTTACTACAAAATAAATTGATGGTAGAAGGCCTTCCAAATATTAAGGGTGAACACTTTGAATGTGAAGGTTGTGCACTAGGAAAAAAAACATAGGGAATAATTTCCTGTGCATGAAAATAGAAGAAAACGTGAAATACTTGAACTAGTGCATATTGATGTATGTGGTCCAATGCAAACTAACTCACTTGGTGGAGCATATTACTTTCATATATTTATTGATGATAGCACTAGATACATGTGGGTGTACTTTATAAGAAACAAAAATGAAAGATGTGTTATCAAATTGTGTGTTGTATAAAATCGAGACTATGTTGTAAAGCCTAGCTGAGACTTAGACCAGCATGCATGTCAATTAATAGTATGTTTGCGTCTTATGTATTGTGTTATAGGGTATTTTGTGTGTTTATATTATGGTTGGAATTAACGGGGAGTGTTGGAAAACATTTATTTGCAACCACCTTCATTAAATGCATTAAGTCTAGTTTCTTCTAGAGAATTCAAGAGGAAGTCTTGAGAGTTCAGGTAGCTTCCCGAAGAAGCCACTGTCACTGACTCGATAAACTTCTTAAAAGTGTACAAATAGCCCTATTTCACAATCAAATGTTCAAGTGTGTTTTTTGTTCAGTTATGCTTTCTACGTTCTCAAATTGTTTTTGTACTCTTTAAGAGATTTTTAGCGAGCGCATACTTTCTTCGACTCAAAGTGAGGATGCCATTAGTCACAACTAGATCCACACAATGACCATCAGGGTCAATTTGGGTTCTTGCATACATTTACACATGAATCCCTAAATATTTTGGAAGCAATGTGCATAGAATATAGGAATGATTGTAATTTGTGATCGTGGATGGACTGTAAGCTGCCACATCATGGCATAATCATAAGTTGCCACTTGACCACTCCCTTATAGGTTTGTGTGGGCATACTCATATGTTTATTTTATATATAAGTCCCAAATACATATGCATCCATGGCATAATCGATAGCTTATGTAAGGTTTTTTTCCCTTACATCAATGTATTTGGATTGTACAAAATATACATTACCCTATTGATATTTATTATGAAGTTTATCCACGTATTGTTTTTATTATAGTGGCCCTCCCACTATATATATATATATATATAGATATATATATAATATCTATTTTAATAAATTCGCATTTTAATACATGGAAATTTTCTTACGAGAATATTCACAGTGGTTTATATATAGGGTCTTTAGAGATCCTTACATGTTCAATGTTTAATAGTCCATTTTAGGTTTATCTGATAGCATTTCTGACATGAAATTATAGGTTACAAAAATTCATTTTTTTCTCTAAAAGATAATGATGGGGTTAGGCTTATAGTTTAAGTTACAAAAATTATAAGATCAGCTAAAAAAAATTGTTCATACTATAATACTTATTTTATCTATGGGATGAGTTATATTATATATAAATAATGTTTAAGAAAATTATAACAATTATTATTAACATATAATTATTTTCATTTTAGATTTATCTTAGTGTCAAGAGGTATCAAATTTCTCAAGATGAAAACCTTATTTTGAGTGAAAAACTTGATGAAAGATTTGCAGCTCAAGAGGTTTGATTCCTCTTGTCTCTTGGTAAATGTGGTGTTAAGATGGATTTGTGCTGGTCTTGAGAAACAAACGAATAAAATATATTAAATATAAGATTTTTTTTATTTACGTTTGTTTTATATAGTTGGATTGAAATTTTTTATTTATGTTTCACATTCTTCACATTACACTGTTACCACATGCACCCTCATATTATTCTAAGGTAGAGAACATATATCCATAGGATATAACATCTCTCTCTCTAGATAAACACACACATTGAATAATTTTTGTTATCAATATTTTTTGAAATGTTATATATATGTATATATAACATTTCACATGATTTGCAAATATTGTTTTTAGGCTAGGAGATATTTGGCAAGTCACTAACTACATTTTTCTTACCCAACATTATAATATGATCAAAATTGCCATAGCCAACTCTCATAAAAATTGCATAAGGAACACTTTTCATAATTTTGTTTTAACACAAATATTGTTATCATTTATTAAAGCTTCAACTACTATTTCACCTATTCCTATAGTGATTTGGAAATTTTTAGATCTAAACAATACATCATAACCTTGGTCACACATCAGCAAAACACCAAGAAAGTTATAGTGTTTCAGGATTTCAAGAAACAAGACAATATTGGCCTTACCTCTTCCATTCACTAGGATAATAAGTGTTTTTCCCATAATATTGCCTAGTGCATCCTTGCCAAAGGTCACATTACCTTTGTTGACTAGTTTCAATGATTTTTTTTTCTTTATCTCCTGTCATGTGCTTGGAACAACCACTGTCAACATACCAATGGTTGCCTTGATTCTAAGCATATAAAACTAAGTCACAATATCCTTTTTTTTCTTTGGTTTCCACACTTTGGGTTGTTGGTTTGATTGCATCATTCTAGGGAATAGTCTTTTGTTCCTGAGTCTTCAAAGAACTTCTCTATGCCTATAATTTTGATAAATATAACATTGCATCACATTAACTAGTGGAGAAAATGCATTGTTAAGTCTTGGTCTATTTCTCCTTTGTTTGGAAAACTTATTATCAACCTGATAATTTTCTCCCTGGTCTGATTTTCCTGTATGATAGATTTATCCTACAATTTGTAGTTTTATGACCTTATTTAGTACAAGAAAAACAATATCCAAGACAAAATGACCATGTGCCTAGTAAGACACCACTGTAAAGGTAGAAGGAATATGAGTCATAAAGACTTATTTGGCTAGCTTAAGTGAGTATAAACAAGAAAACTAATCAAATATTTTATTAGCTAATTAAACTTGGAAAGACAACCTTTTAAAGTTACAAGGAATATGAGTAAACAAAAATATGAATGAAATGAAGACAAAATTAATACATAACGGTAAACAGGAAGTGGTTCAGGAGGAAATAAGGCATTGGTCTGGGATATCTTCTACTCATCTTGATGATGGGTTTATTTATTTACGATTCATCTTAAAACCATTTGGATATAGGATCAAGGATTGAGATTGGTTAATTGACAAGTTCAAATAAAAATTGGATCGCTGAAAACACAAATGGAAGACATTGGGGGGAAGAGTGGTTATGCTTAAATCTATTTTACAAAATATATTAGTATTCTCGATGGATCTTTTTCCATTACCTAAGGAAATCATCAAAAATATTATATCATTTATGGGAAATTTCTTATGGACAGGGGTTCATAATGTAGAAAAATAAGGCAACATACATCTAATTCGCTGGCCATTGATAGCAAGACTGGTAGAGGTTGGAGGTTGGGGGATTATTGATCGTGGAAATTTCAATAAGGCGCTTATCATCAAAAGTATGTGGAGGTTGTTCCAGGAGAATGAATTTGGGCTGATATTATCAAGGACAAATATATGTATGGCCAATCCTTTTCGACTTGGATCACTAATGGGGCAAGAAGGAAAACTCAGACATAATTTATTTGGAGAAGCACGTTCCAAATTCTACAAATCCTTATGGGAAATGTGTGTTGGTCAGTGGGTGATGAATCTAGGATTAAAGTGGGTTTAGACTCTGTTATGGGCATGGTGGGGAATCACTCATTACCGGTTAGTATTCTCAATCACATTCATAACAAAGAGATTTATCATCGTAATCAAATTATTCATTATAGGACTAATGAGTTGGATCTTCAAGAATGGTATAAGGGAGAGGAGTTGGAGTTGCCTTTAGAATGCATTGATCAATGGGAGGATTATAACGCTTAAGAATGGAATCCCAGTGGTAAAAGACATATATATGAATATTCCAAGTGAGGAGAAGGGATATGGATTTCCATTTATTTTTCAGATCATATGGAAATGGAACATCCCGAATAAAATAAAATGTTTTAGGTGGTTATCCATTCATAATAGGATATTGACATGGTAGAATCTTCGAAGGAGAGAGTTTCAGGGACCGGGAATTTTCCATATTTGTAGGGAGGGTGAGGAGGATAACAATCATCTCTTCATACAATTTTTGTACACAAAGGCAATCTAGAATGGGGTGTTGGGAATTTTTTAAAATTGCATAAAGGGAGTTGTACAGAAGTTGTCATCATGTATCAAAATTTGGATCAAAGACCAACAGTCTAGGGCGCTACCTTTATATATCATATGGACTATTTGGAGAAAGCATAATGGCATCATCTTTAGTTAGAAAGGATTGGAGGTGCAAGAGGAAATTAATAAGGTAATAGTATATTTCAACAAAGTTAGGCAGATACAGGGAAACAAAGGCGACAGGAATATCAAAATTAGAGAAATATGGCATTCATATCCAATGGGGTTCTTTGATGGGGCATGTGCTAACAGAGCATGTGGATGTGGAGGTGTTATTTTCATCAAGGCTGATATAGTCTATCATTTCTAGTGGGAGGGTGGAAAAGGAACCAATAGTAGGGTAGAAATCAATGCATTATGGGTGTATTGATTGTGGAAAAATGGTTAGGGATTAATCAGAGATAGATCTATGGTGATGCCAAGGGCATTATAGAATGGGTCAAGGGTCGAATGATTTCAATCCTCCAATTTTAATTAATTGAATGAATTGTATGAAAACCATGTAAAATTTTACCATATCGATAGAGAACAAAATTGAACTGTGGATCTTCTTTCAAAGAAAGGTATAACAAGGGAAACACACAAAAAAAAATTGCTTCCTTTGTCTACGGAGTCATGAGTAATGCAGGTACTATCAACTATTCATAATGGCATATAGGACTTTTTTTATGTTTTGTTGTGTGTAGGAAAGATATGGGAATTTTAATGATTTCTAGGCAATAAAAATAGGATATCAAGGTTGCTTAAATAGAAAAATTTTGTACATTCTATTTTGTGTAGCAAAGGGTGTAGGCTGATATTAAAACATTACACTTTTAGAGGAAATGTTATAAGTAGCTCAAACATTTTGATTTTTTTGTAATCTAATGATGGAAAAGATGAAATTGTGATTTGTTGTATGTATTGCCTTTAATACTAAAGAGTAGAAAAAA
Source organism: Pinus tabuliformis (assembly GCA_031772625.1). Classification (NCBI taxonomy): domain Eukaryota; kingdom Viridiplantae; phylum Streptophyta; class Pinopsida; order Pinales; family Pinaceae; genus Pinus; species Pinus tabuliformis. The sequence goes on along the minus strand of CM062805.1, from coordinate 1,249,551,958 downwards.
GAATATGAGTCATGAAGAATTACTTGGCAAGTTTGAGTGGGTTTAAGCAAGAACAGCAATAGATTAGTTGATTTTATTCGCTAATTTTCACAAATAAAAACTTTGTAAATAAATATTTTGCTTATATTTACCATATGTTTGTGTTGTTAGTTGATTTTTCCCTTAATAAATTTTAACATTGTGAAAAAGCCAATCTTGCTTAAACTCTGTGGCCAGTGTGGCCAGTTTGTGATCTATTTTATGAAGGTGAATGAGAATCCACCGAGCCACCTAGGTGTATTGTGCAGATTGTTGAGTAGCGGAGCGGAGATAAATACTTGGGTCTGCGTACTGTTATAGCTGGAGAAACGTTCATATGGCATGACTGGGTCACCCGCATGAACTCAACCTGTGACACTGCTGCTAAAGGAAATCACAGAAAAACTAGATAATGTTCTGTAGGGTGAGAAACAGAGTAGGAACAAAAATGTGTTGGGGCATTGAAAGCAACAGGCGACAATTGAACTGGAGCTTGCAATGGAATTTGTTTCCCTCAGGCGTGATACCAACTGGGTTGGTTGCGAGTGTGGGGTAGATGGGCATTGGGGTCAAAAATACCTAGGTCATTTTCTTACATTATGAAGAAGAATAGGTAAATCTATTGCTGGATGCTTGGATCACTATAAGGAATTGAAAATCGAAAAATTGTTTCATGTGTGGAGATGAGTGGGTAGTGTTCTCTGTGTAATTAGTATTGTACGTAGAAAGCTTGCGTAGCATGGTCAAAGAAGAAAACGGAAGGCCGAAGTTCTCCATATCTGATTCACAATTCACAACTATAAATTTATAATGTGATCAAGGCTCCGTCATGAACACCCTTGCTGAAACAGAGCTAAAAATGACATAAGACAACTTGGAAGCACCTGAATGGTAGAGCAATGGAGAAAACGAGTAGTGGAGTTGGCCAAGGTTTTTCTGTATTTTAGGAGTGGTTTCACTGACATCAACACCGGAGGCGCAGCAGAGGTAGTGGCCCAAAGATGGTGGTATGAGTATCTAGCTACAAAGGGCATCAACTAGTGTGGATATGCTCTCATGTTAGACTATGAGAATATCTGGGAAAAACAAGCTTTTTTTACCCAAGTGATATGGGCTACAAGCGCTTAGAATGGGTGGAAAATCAGTGGAGATAGCGGATGACGCCCGCGGATGCTAAATGGGGATATTCGGCGAGTCGCATTTTCCTTCAACAACTAGGATCTACATTTTCTTGACAAATCTGGTTGTAGATTCACATAAGATAGGATCGATATGTTATTAAAAGTACCTCTAAATAGCATTGGATCCTACGAAGCAAACCATGCTAGTAGCCAAACTAGCTTTCTTCGTTTACGTGGCACAAATTGAGGTGTAGGTTGTGCGATCAGATTACATGACAAGGCTTCGAGTGTGTGCAAGGGAGATGTAAATGTTGTCATAACAACAATCAGTTCAGTTCAATTCCGTTAAGTTAAGTTAAGTCAGGTCAGGTCAGGTCAGGTTAGGATAGGAACCACCAATTATATATATTATATTATATATAGGCTAGGTTATATATATTATATTATATATAGGTTAAGTTAGATATACTATATTATATATAGGTTAGGTTAGGTAAGGTAAACAATTTTAATTGCAAGGCTATTTTTGTAAGTTAAGTAAAGTTTTAGATGTGAATTTAGGTGATTGGGGAATATGTTGGATAAGTAGATATTTTGTTTGTGTACTCTCATAGGTAAGGTGAAGGTCATATTTCATTTTTTGGTTACATTCAGTCCAAAGAAACTCAAGTCAAATCTTAAGGGGGATTGTTAGGTAAATTTTACTAGGTGAAAGTGTCAAAGTTTCGTTGTTAAACAATAGTTGTTTTAGGTACATGGGTTTTCTTACTAATGGTTTCGTAAAGTGTCAAAGTTTCGTTGTTAAACAATAGTTGTTTTAGGTACATGGGTTTTTTTACTAATGGTTTCGTAAATGTGGATTGTATTTAATGAGAATTTTTAAATAATTAGAAAGAACCCATTGTAAAAATGCCTAGAAATGTGAAAATTGAAGACTTATTTGGTAGGCTTGCCAAATTTGGTAAATAAACACAAATAGAAGATTTCGTTAGTAAGCTTCCCAAAATTAAACATCCAAAAAATAAACATAATGTTTATTTTTTTTTTGTATTTATGTTCTTTTTAATGCTAATTCATTTATCTCTCAATAGAGTTTTAACATTTCTTTGGTTTTTTAATGAAATACATTACAATGTAACCCATTTGTTTAGTATTTACTTGAATGCCTTGCACTTTGACTCCCAAACAATAGAGTTGCCATGATTGGTTACTCCATGTTGCTGCTATTAAATTCATTACTTTAGCAATTTGAACCTAAAGAGGGCTGACGTGCAACTTTAAAAATTAAGTTTTCCATTAGGTTCCTAACTATACCACCCCCTCTTTTCTCTTTATCGAAAAAAACTATATTAAAGTTCCTTGTTCCTCTTTTCTATTTATTTAAGAGAACAATGTTAAAATTCCTTGTTACTGTATTATATTTATCAAAAACATTTTCCTTTTGTAATTACAAGTTTCCAAACATTTTATCTTTTTAGAATACTAAAAAATAACCACGTTAAAATTCCTTGCTACTGTACTATATTTATCCAAAACATTTCCCTTTCGTGATTACAAGTTTCCAACCATTTTATCTTTGTAGAATACCAGTCAAGTATGTAATACATAATAGAATGAAAAACATACTTTAGAATAGATGTTTAAATGTCATCATAATCTAGTGTTGAGAATAAACATTTTCTTTTCCTTTTCTGATTACAAGTTTCCAGCTATTTTATCTTTTTAGAATACCAGTCAAGCATGTAATAGAGAATAGAATGAAAAACCTACTTTAGAATAGATGTTTAAGTGTCATCATAATCTAGTGTTGATAATAAGGTGATGATTATGAGCCGGTAAGTGGAATATTTTCCCAGCATAAATTCCTTCTGATACTCTTACACTAATTTCGATCCCTCACTGATTCGCGATTTCTTTTCTCAGTATCCGAAATTTCCTTGACCGCCAACTTCATCTCGACTTCATCTCTTGGATAAGGACTACTATAGGTGTTTTCACAATTAATAAATAACTAAAGGATTTCAAGTGTGAAGATTTATGCATATTGTTGATGATCGTGGTATCTAAACGCATTTATTTTATTTACTTCCCAATCGTAGATAGTTATTGAGTATGAAGATTTATGCATATTGTTGATGATCATGGTATTTAAACGCATTTATTTTATTATAATAAGATATTGAGTCGTATTTCCGGTTTCCTTCTAGAGTATTTGAAGGTTTTTGAAATACTACTTGTTATCTTTGATGTTGATCTTATATTTTGGGGTACTTTATGTTTTTTAAGTTTTCATTGCTTTTTTTTTCTTCCTTTCTTTTTCTGAATATTATACTTGTTTCTTAAGTTTACATTGTTATTTTATTATTTTATTTTTCTTTTCATTTTTTTTGATGATTTTTTTGTGAGATAGTTTATCTTGGGTTTTCTCTTCTTTCTTGTTTCCTATTAAGTTGTCTTCCATGTTAAGATTCTAGTTATTTTTGTGTATTTTTTTTTTTATCTATTACTAGATTTGTCTCCTCTTAGTGGGCTGTAATTAAAGCTTCCTCAAGGTCCCACATAAATTTCTCTTGAATATCTAGGAAATAGAAGGTTGAAATAGTTAAGATAGTCACACTAGTTCAATATACTCTTATTGTGCTTTCTTTGATGACTCCTAAAGTACGTTTTTTTTATTCAATAGATATATCTAAAAATGATTTGAGGTAACAGCCTAAGTTAATCATTCTTTCTTAGTAATCTTTTGGGAATTTATTTCCTCTGTGAAAGCAAGTGTTGCTGATTTAGGAATAGTTTTAGCTTGTTGGACATATGTTGGCGATGTTTAACTCTTAACAACCCCTTGGTAGGATGCATTTTATCGTTTCCCATTTTCCATACCTCTCCCTATTCCTACTTTACTAGTGGTTATGCTTGTTTCTTCTCAAAATATTTGGAAAATTTTCCATATTTATAATAGTTTTTTCACCTTTAATGGAAATTTCATGCAATCAAGTTGTTGGGAAATAAAGGAGAATGCATTATTGGAGGCACTTATCTAGATCCACCTGAATATAGGTGTGGGTAGTAGCATATGTGCTAGATTTAGGATTGTGTTTATCAATGTGCCTATGTAACGTTTCCACAATTAGTTTAAAGAGCATCACCACCCGAGTAATGAAGATGTAGATGGGGTAGACATGCCACACAAGTACAACATATAAGGCATCTAACTTTGGATAAAAATTAGGGGTAATTATATTGACATCAAAGTTAGAAAATGACTTTGAATAACATCATCACCTCAACAATGAAGAGGTAAATGGGGTAGACACAATCATATAGGTGTAATAGATGGAACATCTAAGTTGGGATAAAAATTAAGGATCATTATACTAAAATACATACTTCTAGATCCAAAAACATATAGTCCACTTCTAATAGTCATGTATCGGTATCCATTATGTTCAAAAAGGAGATCATATAATCCCTTTTCACAAAAAAATGTTCTAGCCTACATTTGATTAGAGCTTGGAAATTCCTTTATGGCCAATTACACATTGAACCCATATATTTTATTGTCTAAATTCTCATTCCACAAGAGCTAAGGTGCTTTGTTGAGAAGTTGCACTTGGCACGTAAACTTTTGATACCTCATCAAGGTTCTTAATGAATCTAAATTAGATTGATTTCATAGAATATTTTCTCATTCTCAAAACAAGTACCTAAAAAGTGGCAACAATAGTATAAAAGTTGAGAGAAAGAAGGGAATCTCCCCTTAACATCATTGCAAAGAGAAGAAATCATAAATAAGTTGTAGAAATTAGGAATTAGGATTTCGAATATGACATCAAAATAAAAACTTAATGCCTATATATATATATATATATATAAATTAAATAGAAATATATTAATTTTATGCAAATAATTGCAATCACGAAATTTTATCCTTTGGATTTCATTCTTTTTTTGTTAAATTTAATAAGATATATTTTTTCAAAAAATCATTGTATTTCATTGGTATATTAATAAAATATAATAATTGGTTTATATTTTCTTAAGTGGTACTATATTGTGAAAATGATTGGGATAATAAATTATAGTACATACCAAAATATTCAACATATTACCTTTTCATTAAATTTTATATAAAATAGCAAGATATTGTAAGAATATGAACAAGCCAGAATTTTTTTTGTGAAAATGAGGTCTCTTGCATTTTCTTATAAAAACATTATTAAAATTGTTTTTATAAAATATGATGTAGAGACTTCCCGCACAACCATCACATGTATTTGTTAGTTGGTTTGTTTGTCAAACTGGTATATAATTTTTAAATACATCATATCATAAATATATAGGAGTTAGGAAGGATAAGATTAGATTTTCTTCCATTCGGTCCCCTTTTTCTCCATTGGACACATAGCCACTATCTTATAAATTTTATACAATTTTTAACATTATATTTACATGAGTTCATTATACTATGAAATTCATACCTCATAACACATTATACTATAAAATTCATACATCATAATAGATAGTAAACCTATTTATTGTAATTAAGTATCTAGTTGTGTAATAATTAACTTTTACTTTGAATTTCATAGTAAAAAATTATACAATATATTTATATCATTAACATATAAAATCAATAATCTAAAATCATACAACTTTATTCCCTCAATAAAATATTTATTTATAATTTATATAAAATTTTATAACTAAAATACATTAAAAATAAATAATAACAAAATGTTATAATAAGATAAAAAATACTTTATACCATTATTATTAAGATTTTCCTCAATAAAAATGGAATCTCATTCACTTTCATTGGATACAATAAAAGACCGCTAAACGAAAAAGTGAAAACTAAATCCAAGAAATAAACTTATTCTCATAAGAATACTTTGATATTTGTGAGAGACAAGTTTTTCCTCTAGGTGATCGAGTAGATTTTAGGCTTTTGGCCTCTTTGGTCTATGACGAAATGGCTATTGTATCTTTAATATGCATTCGATGAAGTAGATTTGAGGATTTTGGCCTCCTCCAAAGCCTTTCATTGGATACAATAAAAGACCACTAAACGAAAAAGTGAAAAATAAATCCAAAGAAAAAAACTTATTCTCATAAGAATACTTTGATATTTGTGAGAGACAAGTTTTTCCTCTAGGTGATCGAGTAGATTTTAGGCTTTTGGCCTCTTTGATCTATGACCAAATGGCTATTGTATCTTTAATATGCATTCGATGAAGTAGATTTGAGGATTTTGGCCTCCTCCAAAGCCGATGAAGTGGCTAATTTAGTGTTATATATATATTATATATAAGTCATTTATTTTATTATATTATATTATTTTATATTATATTATATTATACTATATCATATTATATTATTTTATATATATACTATATTATATTATATTACAGTAGAGATAATGAAAATTAGTATTAAAATATTATAATTATTTATTTTGAATATTTAAGTTGAAAAAGCCTGAGCTTTCTTTGACAATACTTCCATTATTTGGTTAATAAGCTTTATAAATCGCATGTTGTCTCGAACCATCTTCATCGCTCTTCTCATCTTGTTTGTTCGTCTCCTCGCTCCGATAGTGCATGCTTTTTCTCTTTTCCGACCTACCGACGGTAGGCTTGCCTGAATGTTACGTAGCTGAGCCGTTGTGCTATTAAGAAAATATTCAAATATATTCATTATAATAACATATTCATCTTATTTGATAGATTATAATACTATAATCTTATTCATGACAAGCCTAACGTCGGTTGGTCGGAATAGAAAAAGAGCACGAACTGTCAGAGCGAGGAGACGAACGAGAACCAACCAGTGTGATATTGATTGTACATGAGTTATAACATGGGGCGGTGACATCTAGAAGCGGCGGATTCAATTTCACGTGATGTAGCCTGACCATGCCCAAATTTCACTCTATTCATATTGCAATCCCCTTTCGAAGTTGCGTCTACGTTTCATTTTCCTGGTGTATAACATTCGCGTTCTTTGGTCTCTTTTCTCATCCTTCAGTTTCCAATTCTTTAACGAAGAATTTCCTCTTTATTGCAAACCCTGCAGAAGTGAGTAGGGGAAGAACCTCAACGGGCACTTTATGCAGATGAGGAATCATGGGGGATCTTTCATGGAGAGCCACAGCGAGTGGTGCAGCCAAAGATGACTTGCCAGCATTTACTAAAATTCTGAAAGGGAAAAACCATGCTTCACATGCCAGACCTCAGATAATATTATATATAGACGAATACATTACCTGGCGGAAGGACAATGGTATGGCCTTCAGCTTCATCAGCAAATATTCATTATTGTTTTGTCTGAATCTGATCCCATTAGAATCTGTGACGTACTATACTGCATGGTAATCGATTTTTTTTTCCTCTCGATCATTGCGAGGTTAGCAAGAGATCTAAATCATTTAGTTTTGTTGTCCTGAATTTAAATTGATCTTAGATTTCACAAATATTTTGAAGTCGGAAGTTTGGACAAGTTTGGTAAATACATTCTAACTAACATAATGACATGTATGGTAGCATTTTAATATTAATATACTCATTTATTAATTTCTTTCTTTATTTTATTAATGCACTTATTTATTAGGGTGTTTAAGCATTTTCAAGAATGGGTTGGAGTTTATATCTGTGTGTTGTATGGAAAGAGTTTGTTAGGGTATTTAAAGAGGAAAGGTAAAGACAATGAAATTCCAAAGCTATATTTATTTTGAACAAAGTCTTTTTGGGTATATTGTCTTTAATAAGTTTTACTTCTATTAAAGAAGTCAATACTGCAAATTACAAGATGACATCTATAGTATTATTAGTGCAAATTACAAGGTGACATCAACAATGATGAAGGTGTTTTTTTTTGTTTCTTATAGTGTATTTTATTTTTTTTCATGTTTTCACTAATCTTCTCCTCAAATTTTCTCCATTTACTGAAGGGGCTAGATAAAAAAAGAGATATAGGTTATTTAAGCTAGCTTAATAATAATAAAAATAAAAAAAAATGGATGACGTTGGAATGAATTAAATATTTTCCCTTGATGATTGCCAATTGCAATCCATCTAGACATGAAAACCAACTTAAGTGTGTCCATTTCACCACACACAATTTTTATTGTACAATAAAACTCTCACTCACATCCTATACATGTTAAATAGACAAACACAATTATAGGGTCTCATATATTGAACAATTATAGAGATAATATGTTTCAATAAGAAAATTTACCATAATCCTTTGTAACATTAGCATAAGGGGCATAATTATTAGAGAAAATGTATAGCAAACAGACAAACTTGGTTTAGTGTTGGCAATAGGTGCCACTACTATGTCCCAATGAAAAGCACATCCAAGGCCTCTACCTTTTTATTATTTGTTTCCTCTTGTAACAACCCCGGGTTAATAGTTCATGTAATAAAGTTAATAAAAGGAAAATAAAACCAAGGTCATGAGACACGTATTCCAAGTGGAATGTTGAGCAAATCAACTTAGTGGGCATCACTTGTTGTTTATTATGGCTAAAAGGAAATTGGAAAAGGAAATGGCAAAGACTTTGAAAAGGAAAAAGGACATTATTGACATTTTATGGATGAAAATAAAGGAAAATAGGTGAAAAAGAAGGTGAAGGGTCATATGTTGCATGTGAGGAGGAAATTGAAGGAAAATAGAGAAAGAATGAAGAAAAGTGAGGCCTCAATAATAAAAAGGCTTATGAGAATCAGTTCACAGCTTCTTGCTATCTTGTTCTCAATTGAGTTTTGAAATTGGTTTAAGAGAGGAGAAGAGCGCCAATAGGAGAAGGATAGAATGAAAGAAAATGAAGGATACAGAAAGAAAAGGAAGGAAAAGGAAAGTAAGGTTCAAGTAAGGAAATGTTGGATCAAGCGGATTGACAAAGAATAATTGTAGGTAACAGATTGCATGTATGATTTCCTAGCTGGTTTTGGCATGCACAGTGTATGCATGTATTTGATTCCTTTGTTGTCATTAGCATGGGTTTTTTGGGGTTTAGACAATGGTTTCAACGCTTCCTTGTCATTTCCAGATAGCCATGGTGTCATGGGATTTATTATTGGTTGAGCTCTGGATTGCTGGAAGGTTTTGGATCCATGTGAGGTGGCCTCAGAAAAATCCCAAGGGTTATGGGTGGAGATGATTTTCTCTGAGAATCCCTCAACAGGTGGGTGGAGATAGGAAAATTCCTCAAGGGATCGTGAAGGAATACTGAGTTATCAAAGCTCGGTTTTGTTTTTTGATCTTGTGACCAGTTTAGGTGAGATCACGTAATGTGAGGGTGGAGATTGTTTAACCTCTAGAATCCCTTGGTTGTTTATGAATTGGTTTATCCCATGAGATCCCACATTCATGTCTGGAATATGGCATGGGGGTGAGTGGCTGAAAAAAAGATTTGTTTAAGCCCAATCTATGGTTAGGTGGTATGTGGAAGTCCCTAACTTGGTTGGCTTTTGCATATGATTAATAAGAGATAAGTTCATCTTCTATTTCATTAGTAAGTATACTTGTTATTATATGGCTTTAATCCATACTCTATTCTTGTTATTTATCTAGTTATATGGTAGTTATAAGCATGGTTTTATGACATATTCAAGTTATGGCTCTTAACATATATTTACTTGAAAATGATTGATTAATGAATGCATGACATAATAGATTTTATTGAAGCTATTGTGAGATGGAAATAGTCCTTCTTGCTAAACCTCAAATAAGTTCTAAATCTCTATGTTTATATATGCATTGACAACCTACAGATATCATGTTCTTAATTTGTTTTCCAAAATGACTATCATGGCTAGACTAGGCTAGGTCAACTCCTTGTCTAAGTCTCATGTTTAAAGATTTTTTGTGTGCCATTCATCATTTCTGAAAGTCTCATCAAGCTCTGGGTAGTGATCTAGTCAATAGCCTTAAAAGGTGGCTTGGATTTCACGGTTGCTCGCACAAAACTGAGTGAAAAATTATATAGTCATTGGGATGCAGGCTCATGAGTGTGACTAGAGGGTCTTGGTCACTAGATTTCCTTTCCATGGAAGCGAATAAGAGCCTACATCAGTGAAAAATCATGTTAACTCAGGTGTTGGGCACATTGAGTGATTTGTTACCTCCTGGGGTCCCATAGCATCTGAGGGAGGTCAATAAGCTCTTATTTTTTCTATTCCATTTCCTTAAGGATATCTAGGAGGTTGAGTCATGACATATCAGCCCTTACCTCATTTTACCTGGGGCAAATCGGGGAAAGTGGGTAGATATGGGAGGAGGCGATTATGAAAGCATTGTCATGGTTATGGTTGTCATTCATGAGGTCACGGTATTGGTGTAGTTATAACACCATAAGGAAGGCCTCTTGTACTTAAAAATATCCAACACAAGAAATTAACTGCTCAAACCTATGTATGAGAAAGAAACATTGATCATACTACATGTGGTTCAAAATGTTATCCTTACCTATTAGGAAGACACTTCAAAGTAAAAATATATCACGACCGTTCTAATCACTTCTTAGAGAAATGTTCATGTTCAGAAGAGAAATAATAATGGGTAGTAAATATGATAAGTTATTATAGTAAAACATGATATGGTGGCAAATGAAGTTTCAAGGAATGAAGAAGAAATTTAGGGTTTATTATATGTTATTTCTATTTTATAAATTGATTAGGTTGAAGAGGTAAGGACATAATGATAGAACGATCAAAATCATAAGGATATTTTTGTTGTTTCCCATTTGATAAATAAACACAATGTGTCCAGTGGTTTCCCTTAGTAGGATGGTGAAATAAAAATCCTTTCATACTTGATAAAAAGATGTTCTCATTTCTAGGATTTTGTGGGTATCGTCCTCCACCCATTACATAACCCTTGAAAGGAACTATAGAGATTCAAGCTCTAGAGGACCACATATGACACTAATAAGAGGTTCTCAAACTGTTTGAAGGAAATTTGGTTATAAAACAAAATAGAATGAAACAACAAGAATATCATGATTGTAATGAAATAGAATTTGAAGTGGGAGATTTGGTATTTTTGACACTACAACCATATAAACAAATGCAACTCAAGAAACGAAATAAGGACTTTTTTTTTCCTTCACATTTACATATAATCTTCCATATTTATTTCTTAAAAAGGTAATTTGTAACTAGATCATAGTCCAAATTATTTTACTGGAGATTAATGAAGAAGGGAAAATCATTCTAAAATAAAATAAAATATTGAAACAAGGAGTAAACAACTGTGGAATTTAACAATTATTAAGTTCCCAATCAAATTGAATAGTGTAACAGTGGAAGAAGTGACATTATAATATGAATTATTCTTGTAGAAACACCTGCAATTAGCGAGTGATTGAGAATATCAATTTTTCAATGGGGGAGTATATTAACCATGAAACACCTTATTAAGCCCTAGGTATTGAATGATTATATATCTAATGCAATATCATTAGGTGAGAAAAATCTTTTCATTGTACCATTTCATTATAATTGTACCCTCTCTCTCTCTCTCATATCTATCTATCTATATATATATAATACACCCAAACACACAAAAGTGACGTAGTCTTAAGATCATGGAATTGTTTCCTTGGTATTGGGTGAATTGTAAAAGGAGGTTTCTCCCTCAAAGTGGATTCAATTGATTGGATTTATATCATTTTTAATATAATTAAATCATTGCATATATCTTTATCTCATAGAAATTGACTTAGGTCAGGGTTTTTACAAAATGTCACCTATATATCCTAATCTACAAGAAATGGTTGCTCAACATTATTTCCTTAATTCTAGATAATAGATGAGTGTGGAAGATTTATGACCATAGAAATGAAGAGATGGATTATTCAATTCCAATTAGGATGGTTTCATATTCTTGAAACTTACAACAACAATAATCACTCTATTACAAGTTGCATATTTTTTATTTAAAGATTGCAACATGGGGTGGTGGAACATTGGGACTCTCGTAATAAAGCATGAAAAACAAGGAACTAATGGATTCAATATCAATTGACCTATCCTGTTACCTATGTAATTTTATTTTCATGCCAAAGTTTCAATCTACATAAATACTACAATTCCTCTTAAAAGGGCATGTGTCTTTTGTTGCATTTTCCTTATGTATACCTCTTGGTTATTTTTGTTATCTTTTATAATGATTTAAATTCTAATTTTGGCACTACAAATTCCTACATGCTTATGAATTTCTATTTTATTTCAATTCCCTACATAAGCAACTAGAGAAAAACTCATTAAGGGAATTTTGAAGTAAAAATTGGGTTTGAAAACGAAAAATGTACTAATAAAATAAACTTTAAAAGAACTAATAGGATTCAAGATTATGATCTAATCCTCATTGATACATATTTTTTAAATTAAAAAGAAGAAAGCTACTCTTTAAGAATATTTTCGAGTTATCACCTCATAGGTTTACTAAAAGTTTAGTTGTGGGCACTCATTGGATGTACAATTAGATTCGTCAACCAATGTGATGCAGGAGCATCTGAGCACCCTTCATTAAAATCGGAATCCAATGCTGCGAAAAGAGGAAGCATGGCATGAGGACGAGATTTACTCACGTTTTGTTGAGTTTGTTAAATTTTTATTAATGAAATTACTATTTTAAGAGATTGTAAGCCATTTCACTAAAGTAGATATGGTCAACCTATTATAAAAATAGGGAAGTGCATGATTTTAGCAAACTATTATGAGATCCTAAGAGAAGCGAATGGATCTGAAATGATTCATTTGATGTATTGTGGTATAGTGAAAAAGAGGTCAGATGCTATGTAACATCAAGAGTTGAGAGAACGACTTGGCTCATATAAGCATATTGTAATTCGAATTTGAAAGTAATATAAATCATGTGTTTTATTATTATGAATTTTTTGTTGCTGTGTATACGAGTGTATTAGTTTTTCAATTTCTGTGAAACTGTATCTTTTTAAGAGGTCATTCGCTATGTAACATCAAGATTGGAGACAGCGACCTGGCTCATATAAGCATATTGTAATTCGAATTTGAAAGTAATATAAATCATGTGTTTTATTATTATGAATTTTCTATTGTTGTGTATACAAGTGTATTAGTTCTTCAATTTCTGTGAAACTGTATGTTTTTAGATAGATCAACACTCATCTTATGTTGTGTACAAGCTTGAACCCGTGTGGAATTGCATGCACTACGTAGAGGAGTATGGATAGTGGTCCATAAATGTGATAATGTGTTGTTGCATTGTGAATTATTTCGTTCATATCGTGGGCCCATAACCGAGAGGTCTGTGAATTATGTAAAGATGCAGTTTTGCTGCATCACAATGCCTACTTACTCTGCAAACTTTTGTATAGACACGTAGTTAAATAATTGAAAATAAATGAAAAAAAAACATGTTTATTTCAAGAGACATATTTTTTTACACTTGAAATTTAAGTAAATCTATAAACAGATAAGTCAAAATACCATAAAAAATGTAGTTTTATTTATTTTACATTAAAAATTTATAATTCATCATTTATTATTTTTAATAGCATATTATTATGTTCCTTAGCATACTATTTTTATCCCAAGATATTCCTATAATAGTAGTAGCCACATTATGTAAGTGAGGAACCACATCAGATTTTTGGTGGAAGGCGATAACAATAGATGGAAAGCCATAATAAGAGATGGACCCTATGTTGACTTGCCAACATTGATAATAATTTGAAGGGATCAAAACATAATTTGTACAATATTGAAGATAAATTTGAAAATTATCCTTGGAAACATATTTTGTAGTGATTCTCATGCTAAATAATACATCAATTTATCTCATTAAATATAAACACATGGATTGTAACATAGTAAAAGAATAATATGTAAGATTCACACAATCAACAAATATTTATTATTCTCATCCTATTTTAATCTAAACATAATAATAATAATATGTATAAAATAATAAACACTTAGTTACAAATGTTTCTCTTTCAAAAATTACCAGGTAAAAATTCTTTAAATAGCTTATATATATATATATATATATATAAACATAGATAAAAAGTGTTGATAGTGTCGTTTCAAATCATCTAGAAACCATTCGTTACAAATATATATGTTAAATATCTAATTTATTAAACCATAACTTTTTCTTGTTGTATAGCCTTTATGTTTCTATCATAGATAAAACACCATGTAAATGTGAGTAATACTTGGTAAATCTGTGAGGTAATGTGACTGAATAGTTGAAAGTGGGTACACATGGTCCAACGACATCTCTCATGCATAATAAATACATATTAACACTAATAGAAATAGAGTTAATTCCTTCCCAATTTTTTATTATTCTTTGTATATGTGTTCATGATGTTTCCCGGATGTAAGATGTAACAAGTTCTTGTATGTTTTGATTTAGGATTACAACATCTAGCATCATTTGCACCCTTTCCACCTAGGTGACAACAACATGGAATGAAATAGTGGAATGACCCTGCACAATGAAAAGAAAAAGGATTAAACTAAAAATGGTGTTGTTCAACAAGTTTCTGTCCAAGAAATGTTTGTTGCCAAGAAAATTGTTCGTGAATGCTAAAAATCATAAAGGGGAAAATATGCAACTTGCAAATTACAAGAAAAATGTTTTTTTGAAACCGCTCGTGAATGCTCAGATTCTGCGCTGAATATAAAAGTTTTTTGTGAAGATGTTAATCGAAAGATTCTTAAAATACTTGATGAACATAAAGATTGATCGTATGTGCTAGAGGACGTTGCATTAAAAAAGAAAATCCCAGAAAAGCAACTGAATAAAAATATTGATTGACCAAAGATCATGAGCCAAAACAGAATTCCCCATGCATCTTAAGGAGACTGCTGGTTGAATGATGTATTGCTAAGGTATATTTAATAATTGTTTCCATGGGTAGACACAAATATAGAAATTGGGTAGACACAAATATAGAATGTCTGGTAACAATGATGATTGGAAGAATCAACTTGCTCAATCTATTTGTAGATCCTTCACATGTTGGTTGAAGTTGATATACACTCGACTACTCCACCATTCAACTTGGTCAACCACTCAATGCAAATTTGGAAACCTAATCCAACTTGATTATGAAGCATACTATGTTGACTAGAGTAGTCGTCTAGGCTAATTTCGTCGACTTATTCAACTAATAGACAAAGTCTAATTTTGTTTGAGCGATAGTCGATTTGTTGGAGCCATAGTCGCATCCAATTACTTCAATGACTGAGTTGTCTCGGAAGCAGTGCTACTGCATTGGAACTTTGTTGAGAAATTAAGTTGTCGTAGAGCCAAATCAAGCTGTCAGACTAAGTATGCAGTAAGCGATTGGAAATTTTGAAATTTTTGAGATAAGTGACATTGGGCATTCACTGAAATGTGTTGAGCATTGTGATATATGTATCAAAACTTATAAATTGTAAATGAATTTTTATAAAAAATTAGGGAAGGATTAGTATCAAGGATAAAGTTAAGTCAGGATTTATTTGTTTAATGTAATGAAGCTGGTCAGTTTTGACTGATGTCTGACGATATCTAGTTGACAATAATGGTAAAATACTAATGTTAACAGAATTGTTATCTAAAATGTTAGTGAGTCATATAGGTCAGCTAATCTTTATCTTTCATATAATTTGTCAAATACAAACTCTCCATATATCATTAGAAAACATCAACAATAGAACAAGAAACAAAGTTACCAATATTGGATATCTTAATTTATTTAAAAAAACAATATCATTTCCCCCACAAAATTTAATAATTTTGTTACTTTCATTTATTTAAAATTTACCTAATATTAAAAAATTAATAATAAATAAAAAAATTTACTTTGACATAAATAAAAAGCAATAAAAAGAATATACTTTTCTTTTTCAAATAATACCATATATACTTTTTCTAAATATCTAGAAAATCAAGTCATTCCGTTTTCATTCCTACTTTATCTAATAATTGTTTTATATTTTAATAAACTACAAATATCGCGTTGCATTTTCTTTGTTAGTATGTCATTCCGTTTTCATTCCTACTTTCTGTAATAATTGTTTTATATTTTAATAAACTATAATTATAGCGTTTCATTTTCTTTGTTAGTGTTCTCGTATATTATTGAATTTCATTTAAAGTAAGAAAATTGTCTATGACCCTGGACAGGAACAAATTTCAAAGGAGGATGTTTTGTTTTGTTTTGTTTTATTTTATGAATTTATATTGCTTAACCGCTGTATTTAATGATTGTATTTTAAATCAAAGATGATAGCTAATCTTTTAATGATTGGATTTTAAATAAAAATGATAGTGATCCTTAAATGGAGTATATAATAACGATAAAGGAATCGGGAAACAAACAGCAGATTGCTTTACTCACCTATGTCCCTCCTCATGGGTTCATAACCATTCTCATTTACTTTTTATTTGCATCTATATTGCAAAATTATATAAACTTTAGTGTAATATTTACATACCTTACGTATATTATGGAAAATTTACCACATAGTAAATGTTTTTAATTAAATTATACTCTTAACAAATTGAGCATTATTTCTAATTTTATATGATATTTTTTATAATGATTTTTTACACTCTGGACCGATATGATTTGAGTCTCAACATCATAAATATTTATTTCCAATTTATATATAATTTATTTTTATATATTCTAATCATCTAAATTAAAAAATAATAATGATAAGCGATATTTACATTTTTTATACATGCTATTTTTACTTCAACCGATATGATTTGCGTCTCATCATTATAAATATTTATTTGCAATTTATACACAATTTAATTTTATATATTCCAATAATCTAAAACATTATTAAAAACACGCATAGGAAGATTAATCTCTTTATCCTTAGAACATATTTACAATAATTATATATGGAATCATGAAAATTTATTTGCAATTTATATATAATTTAATTTGATATATTCCAACAATCTAAAGTATTATTAAAAATAAGCATAGGAAGATTAATCTCTTTACTTGTACAACATATTTACAATAATTA
The DNA here is from genome assembly GCA_031772625.1 of Pinus tabuliformis. Taxonomy (NCBI): domain Eukaryota; kingdom Viridiplantae; phylum Streptophyta; class Pinopsida; order Pinales; family Pinaceae; genus Pinus; species Pinus tabuliformis. The sequence goes on along the minus strand of CM062805.1, from coordinate 1,249,534,785 downwards.
TATATGTAATTATTAACTTAAATGCATATGACTTAGCCCCATGTTTATAAATATTTACTTACAATTTACACAATTTAATTTGTTGCACTCCAAAACTCTAAATTAATATTACACAAAAGTATGAAAAAATTAGTCTCTTTGTATTTATTATTAAAACTTTAGTGAACCATTTTATATCATTTACTTTATAAACATAAAATAACTGGCATAACACTAATTTCATAAAGTCTTTATCAAACTTTGTTTTTAGATTACAAAAGAGACGCGAGGCTTTTGACCTCTTCCATCTATTGATAATTCTATTCCTCAGTCACTCTCAACACATGTTATTTTATATATATATATATTTATAATTGAATATTTTTATTGTGAGATGTTTGGGAGTGGTATTTTTACAACCTCATTCCTTCTAGACTTGTTGGCCAGAAGGTAGTAACAAAAACATATTAACAACAACAATAATAAATTTAGAGATTGCATGCAGATCGCCCAAAAAAGATAAAGGAATCCAGAAACCAAAATACATCCGACATTCATCCTTGACTGACAAGATTACCCAACACTAGAATGTCTAGTCCTTTTCTTGGAGGTAGGAGAAGGCAAAATGCTTCATGAACATGTGCTTCCATATGTTCCATCGTGCCCTCAAGACATTCCAGCCTCTCCTAAATCCTTTTCTGACCATAGTGTAGGGATATCAGTCCATCCATATTGTGTCATTGATTGTGTTGAAGGTCCTTCATAAATGAAATAATTCCATTCCATTCCTGATGTCAGTCCCATGCTAGCTACTCCATAATAATGGTGACCTATTGAATTTGAGTTTCTAGAGAATCAAATGGAGGTGAAAGATCAAGCCTTCTAGGAGAAACGGGTGATTGTTGGTTTACTTCTTCCCCAAAATCTCAAATTTCCACACGGTGGACTGCTCCCTGGCATCAAGGCCCCTTACCCCTGTGAGCGCGACCACCTTAGCGCTACATGGGGCTCGAAATATTAGTTGAATGCCACCAACCCCACGTCTAACACTCTTAGAAACAACTTCCTTGAAAGTTGTAGATTATATCAACATAAACACATCTAGTGAAAATAAGACAAGAATATTTATAGAAATTTTGACTAGAGAAGAGTTGATGTGAGCCACACAAAGCTCAAAACACACCTTCGACATTAATTGACTCCCAGACCTAGCAGAGGGAGGGGAAACCCTAGAAACAACAACACTACCTCCCCAATTGACCACCAATAATGAACTCTAGGTAAGGAACAACTACAAAGTCAACCTCGACTTCCCTGAGCCCAAAAATACATCCGTGAGGAAGAACAACAACCCAGAAATGTGAAAGAATGTGCAAAAACCTGGAAGTTGGGGAGAAAATTTTACTATTGGGTTCGAAATAGACGTCGCCACAAACAGAGTCACCATAACCATCAACCCCGACTCTTATTTTTTTGGGCACAAGCACAAAGTGCCTGCCTAGTGTCTATGCATCACCATAACCATCAACCCCGACTCTTATTTTTTTGGGCACGAGCACAAAGTGCGTGCCTAGTGTCTATGCATACATGTACGAGCCTGGGTCCCAAATTTTATATATTGAACCAATGTGGTCAAAGGGAATGAGTCTCAAATGCTTGAAGCAGTGTCCTTTCTTGGCATTATAATTTGGGGAGGCAAGGATGGCAAAGACAATGAGACACCATGTACTCCTAAAGAACCGTTGCCTACTAGTTTCTGTCCACCATACAAATCCAACACTTTCACCCAAATATTAATTATACCACAAAACCCTGTAAGAAACATATTTAACAAAAATTTTCATCATAATTGTTACATAAAATGCAATTAAATACCCCTCCTTATTCTTCACTCATTACCAAAATCACCCCTTATATATGTATATAGTTTTAAAAATTTAATAAAAAATATATATTTTTTTACTTTACCTATAATATTATAATTTAAAAATTTAATATTTAAAATGGTGAATATTAAGAAACCTCTAAATGTAAATAGAGACCTCGACTTATCTAGTAACACTTTTCTCATCATGATGTTGTGTAATGCTCTCATCTCACTATATTTGAGGTCTTTGAGGCCTATCTTTAAATACTAGAACAACGTTACGGATATTACAAATATTAGAATTTTTTAACTAATTAAATTCACAAGTATAAATTTAATTATTAATAATTATTTGTTGAGCAGTAGAAATTTAATTTGTATAGAATATTTAATTATTAGTTATTAAGTAAAAGGTAGAGTTTTAATCTCTACTAAATGTTTTAGAATATTTTAATTTACCAATCAATACTTTATATTTTTTTCTTTTTATTAATTTAATTGATTTAAAAAAAATGTCATATCAATTTCACTTATGCCTTTTTCTTAAGCCTGTCGTATTTGTAAGTTACAGTATGGGACAATAATATTAAAACAAAGTCTATTTATAAATTAATAATATTGATAGTTAAAGAGGGGTGAAAAAAGAGTGAAGAATTTTGTGATATATATATTTTATATATATATATAGACATTACTAGTAATTGACTTTTTAACAATAATAATAATAATAATATAAAATTGTAATTTAATTAATTTTTTTAATCTTAATAATATGAAATATATTACGAAATAAGTGTTTTGATATTTATAAACATTCACCAATTATTTAATTGATATAAACTTTCTAATTTATTATTTTTAATATAAATAATATCCTACCAATCCATTTTAAATATTACTAAAATGTTATAAATATCATAAATTTCTAAATTAATTTAGAAATGAGGAGAAACTAATGTGAATGCGGTTTATCCACAAACTCGATCTATTTTCCAATTTAACTTTTTGAACGTACATTGCTTCTCTGTGGGCCATTAAAATGAGAGAAATCACTATCAGCCGTTGAGGTCATGAAAGAATGTCTCTGTCTCACTCATTTTTTCCGGAAGGACTTGTTCGTCGAGCTACATAACATGCCTTTGCGGTTGAGCACAAAAGAACATAAATATCTACCTAGAAAGTTTTTGGGTCGCTCGCACTCGGGAGGGAGAGAGGAGATGATCAAGGAGCGAACAGCGCGAGATTGATTGTAAAGAGATCGTAAGATGGGGCGGTTGCATGTACTGAAGAACTGACAAACCCAACCAGCGGTGGATTCAATATGACCTGATGTTGTACCCTCTCATCTTTTTCATTATTCTTTGTGGATCTTTTCGACGTCCGCGTTTCACTCTATTTATACCGCAATTCCTTTCCAAAGGTTGTGTGTCTATGTTTCATTTTCCGGGTGTATAACACTCGCCTTTTTTAATCAAGCTTTTGCATGAATGTCCCTGGATTCCATTCTGTTGCAAGCTCCTGCAGAAGCAACTTGGGGGAGAATGCCAACGGCTAAATGAGGAATCATGTGGGATCTTGCATGGGGGGTTACAGCGAGTGATGCAGCCAAGGATGACTTTGCCAGCAGCCACTAAAATTCCGAGGATAAAACCCATGTTGTGTACGACGTCGTCACATGCAGGGGAGAGTTGGCAAGTATCCTCGGCTGTGCATCTTGCTGGGGTTCGCATGCCAGGCCTCAGATGATATTATATATAGACGAATGTTGTACTGGGCAGAGGAATAATAGTATGGTCTTAACCTGATCAACAAATATTTATTGATTTTACTTTGTTTGAATTCGATTAAAAACACTTTATTTTGGAATACAGTAATACATGTACAGGGTTTTTAAGACAATATTTAAGACATTTTTGAAGTCAATTGTCTTAACTTGAGAAAACAAGAAACTTATGTATGGTCTTAAATATTGTCTTTAAAAGGGTGTCTCAAAATTTAGTGTCTCAAAATTATTGTCTTAAAAATTTGTCTCTATAAAGACACGGGGATTATTGTCTCTCTAGAGACAATTTCTTTTGTCTTTTTAAAGACAATTACATTTTTGTCTCTTCAGAGACAATAGATGAAATTACAAACATAGTTTGTAGAGATTATAGGTCCATAATTTCAACTATTGTCTCTCTAGAAACAATATGAAAAAATATATTAAAAAAATAAACAATCTTTTTAAATGTTCTACAATTACATTGTTGTCTTTTCAGAGACATTAGCTGAGATTAAAAACATATTGTCTAGAGACTATAGGCCCATCATTTCAACTATTGTCTCTTTAGGGACAATATGAAAAAATATTTTTAAAAAATAAACAAAATCATTTTAAATGTTTTTTAAAGGTGGTTTCAACATTTAAAGTTCCCAAATAATGATTCTAATTAGCTTAAATGTATGTTCTTTATGGTAAAAAAAAATATTCAATTTTTCTAAAGTTAACAACAAAGTCATTTTAAATCTAAAAGAAAAACAATTTCCAAAACTAACAATTCTCGAAAGCAACCTTGAAAATAATAAGGTGGCACTAGATTTGCTGAATGACTTATATTCGCTGAACATACATTCATGTCATTGAATTTGAACATGCAAGATCGTCCATTGGAATTTCATTTCATGATATATTATGAGGAAAAATAAAAGTGTTCAACATTTCGCCATCTTACAAGAGAGTTTTGTTGGGCCGTTAATAGGCCATTATTATTATCACTTTTGAACACTTATTCCACCCATTTATACCATTCTTCATCACATCATTTATCATAATTTATCATATAATTCTATTTTACAATGATTTATGCTCTTATGTAAAAATATTATTTATTCTCCTTTATTTCTAATAAATTGATGATTATGCATGATTTTATCAATGAAAGTTTAATAAATTGGTTATAACATTATTCACCATTTTTAGCCTCCAAGATAATTTCCAGATTGAAGATTTGATCATTAAAATTGCCAACTCGGAAATGCGCTGGAATAAGAAGTGACAGTTTTGCGGCTGAGATTTTGAGCAAATGAAGATCAATCTGGAAAATCTAGAACATGGGTTTTGTCCAGAACGGACGAAATTAACTTTTGTAGAAATGGTTTGCCCAAATTCAGCTCGTATTGAGAGAAACGCATGGTTCTTTGAGCACAATTTTCTCAGATTCGTTGTGTGGCCATTTTCCAAATCTCAGCTGCAAAGCCAAATTCGCCTTGCTCTTGTTGAAAGATGGATGGAAATATATCTTCTTGTTGATCAATTGGTTGGAAAAAATCTAATTTTGTAATAGAAATCATGTTGTAATTATCTCTCTTGTAACTTCTCTCTGATCTCTCTCTATTTAAATGAAAACATAGATTAGAGAGGGGGATGGATTCGAATGATTGAATTGAGGATGAATTAGAGATTCATAATTGAGGATGGTAGAGAGAATGGATAATGGCTAAGAGATGGAGAGATTTCTTGTTGTAATCCACTGTAACTCTGCTTTGATATTTTAATATAAATCTGGTTGCCATTCCATCTTTGATCCTGAGGTAACCCAGCAGCATCTGCTGGCGGCCAAGGGCCCAGCCTCTGGTGGATTGTGCTGCTACTGTATATTATCTCTTTGGTTTATGCATGGTTTTTATTATCAACTTTATTTCGTAATATTGTATGTTCTATTATTTTACATCACGGTTCTGTTATATCTTATTTATGTTCAATTGAGTAATATCGTTCTCTATGACAGGAATGCCGTATTGATTCATCTTGACTTGGTAACGCATTGTTGTTCTTTTAATCATTGATATAACATTGCTGGTCCTTACAGAATGTATTGTTGTTCAATTACAGTGTATCCATGTTGTAACACTCTTTAATTGGTATTACTGAATTCATCTTAGAGACTATATTTCCTTGCGATTGCTAAATATATGAACGTTGCTGTTTCATTCCAAAATACAGTCGCATTCTTTATAACTAAGACTGATAATTGGATTACCAAGATCAGACTACTATTAAGGTGTGTCGTCTGTTAAGTTATTGTGTATTTATATTTGACTTTCCAACATTGTCTCATATTCCATCATTAATCAATGCTGTTCTATTCCGTGTGCTGTCCGATTTATTCTTAAAGTAAAGATTGCTATTAATTTGGCTTTGCTGTTGTTCATTTCCATTAATTAGAGTTTGTTGTTCAGATTCCTTTAATTACAGTTTGTTGCCCATTTACTTTCTTGTTCATTTCTGTTGATTAATTGCAATGGTTTACTTTTAAAGAGTTTTCCTAGTTTACTTTCAATGGCAACTTTAGTTCAATTTCTATTTCTTGTTAATTGCTTTAAAGCAGGACTGTTAACTGTAGAGAACATTGGTTATTGCTTCCTTGTTCCCAGATTGATTGTCTTGTTCTAGTTTGATTTCAATTGCATCAATCTCTAGAGGAATGAGTTATTGCTACTGTATCCTCAATTGATGTTTGATGAGTGAATAATTGGATTTCAGAGCATTTGAGTTTATGTTATTGTTAGATTTCTTTTTAAAGCATTCATTTACTTTTGGATTATAAGCACTATACTGCAAAACATTACTCTTGAGTAAATAGCCACCTCAGACTGAGTACACTCTTGAAATAAAAAGTCATTCCCGGGTTGATAATTAATGTGAAGGTAATTAGGAGTTAAAAAGACACCTTTTCATCGCTCGACATTTTCGCGCCATTGCCGGGGAGAGTGTAGCCATTTTTAAAGAGTAGTGTGCATCTGATGAGTGCATGTTAGGAAAGAATTGGGTATTAAAAACGGAAGGTAAGAACCTGTGTACAAGAGCATGTAAAAGCCCTGCTCCCCTGCCCGCTTTCCAACAGATCTGTTAAAGAACTTGGGGTAGAAATAAATGTTTGAATTTTTGTGTGAATGACTAGGGAAAAAAATAGAAATTTTGAAAAACGAATCACATGGTTTCACTCAGGTGGTGATGTAAGCACCACCCATTTCACTAACTAATTGACAGGAACATTTGAAGGAGCCTCGAAGAAACACATGAAGAAAATCTTCTGTTATGGTAAAAAACTGCCCAACATTTTTACTTTTGAATTTCCTGCTCAACTAATTCCACACCCTCACCATAATAAACCAGTATAACATGCTTACAGTGTTGAACTTCCAAATTTACCCAACCTTCCCACCCATTCTATCTCACATTTGCCATTAGAGAAAACTTACAATGAGATTCAGAATGTTTCAAATTCAAAAATTGTAGAAGCTATGGAAGAAAATGAGGTTTCTTTTAGGTTGCACCAACAAACCATTTTAAAAGCTCAAGAACTTCATGGTATGATGGGAAATCAAGAATGTAACGGATATATTGAAGATTGGTTTCACTCCATCACGTGTTTGCATCATCACTCCATACTTCAACAATTTTTGATACCATCTTTTCAAGGGAAGTTGGCTTCTTATACCGTAATTTTTATCAACATGCATTTTTCAAATTTGGGTATGTGCATACGTAAAGCCTTATTTCTAAAATGGTTCCACTGGAAATACTCTTATACATAAACATATTCGATTCTCAAAGAAGAGTAGGATAGTGGAGAAAATAAAATGAATAAACAAATAAAACAAATACATCTTTTTTTATTTTTATTTTTGTAAAGCTAGTTGTTTTTTGTTGCAACATGCTATGGAAATCAACATCGGTGATAATTTTTTAATTCATTTGAGTATGTAGATGACTTATAATGGAAATAATAGTTCTAAAAACACTCATATTCACTTTTATCACCAATTTGAAAAAATTCTTGAATATCATATTTTTTTTGGCTTGCGGGCTTGATGAAATTTCCGAAAAAACAGTCGGGACAGTCATGTTTTGAGGGACCAAAATGCAATAGTTTTAAAACCCGTTTCTATAATAAGTAGCCCTTAATGTTTACTTTCCAACCCAATTTTAATCACTCAATTTGGATTTGAAATGAAAAAGTTCGAACCAAAACATTGACAGGGTGTCTAGCGGGCAGCTTAGGAACAGAGTTGGGACAGTCAGTTTTTGGAAGCCTAAATGAATGAATTTTTAAAACCTATTTCTATGGTAGATTAACCTATGAATCTAGTTTACAATGCAATTGGAATCACTCATTTTTGATACCGTATGGGGAATTTATGATCAAAATACTGACTGTCTATCGTAAATCAGCACCCTTAAAACTATGTATTTCCGGTTGTTCCTTATAGTATTTGAGCTATCAATTCTTCTTGTGTTCAAAATTTGTTTCTATTGGAGATAAATAAATGAATCTACTTTCATTTCCAATTTGAATCATTCGAATCCGACATCAAATGAAAAATTTATGCTTGAAGTATCAATTGTTGGTCTATGCTGGGTAATTGAAAATGACTCTGTTATGCAGGTTGTTCTAACTAAAATTAAAATATTATATCATTGAATTTTTAAAACTTGTTACTACTGGAGATAAACCTTTGAATTAGCTCTCATTTGGCTTTGGAATCACTCAATTTGAACGAAAAACAAAAAACGTTGTGATCAAAACACTGCAGGTTAGCATGATTGGCCACTGCTCTCCCACAAGTGACAAATAAATTTTACTTTGTTATTTTCTCCGTGGATTTGTTCTACAGAGTAACTACTTGTTAGTTTTGTTGCATAATTCTTGGATTAGGGGAGCCGTGCACCTCTCTTTCTCCATGATTTAATGTTTTATTGCAGGTAGACACTCGTTTTTTGCAGGTCCTAGGAGAAAAATAATGTCAATTTATGGACGAGTGATTCTTGAAAGAAATTTTAAATGAAACAAAGGAATTTCATCCAACTCATTACCCAACAGATTCATAATAGAAGAAATGAAGAATTGATTTCCATTTGAAGATTCATGTCATGTCTTTGCTGCCAAAACATTTTTCGAATAAATCATTTTTTTGACATAACATCATAGCTGTTGTAACTTAATTTAGTTATTTACATATTGTTTTTAAATAAAATGTTGTTTTTTTCTGATTTCTCTTATATTTTTTGTTTCAGGTGTTGCTTCATTCAAACTGTAACTCATCCTCAGCATCAATATAGTAAACAGTTAATTCATTCTTTGCGTGCTTGCATTTTATGCTTGTGCATTTCGCTGTTCCTTTTCTGAAGGGACAGCATCTGTGTGCACTTTTGTTGTTTCTGTTGTTCCTTTTCCAAAGGGACAACATTTTTGTTTTGTTGTTCCTTTTTCAAAACAACAACACCTTTTGTGTCAGCCATTTCTTTTTCACTTTCATTTTGCTGTTCATTTTTCGCGGTTCATTTTGTTGTTCTTTTTCCAAAGGAATGGCACTTGAGTTTTTACTGTTCCTTTTCCAAAGGAACGACACTTTTCATTTTTGCTATTCCTTTTCCAAAGGAACGACACTTGCGTTTTCGTTGTTCCTTTTGCAAAGGAACAACACTTTTCATTTTTGATGTTCCTTTTCCAAAGGAACGACACTTGCGTTTTTGCTGTTCCTTTAACAAAAGAACGACACTTTTCATTTTTGCTATTCATTTTCCTAGGGAACGGCACTTGCTTTTTTGCTGTTCCTTTTCCAAAGGAATGACACTTTTCATTTTTGCTGTTCCTTTTCCAAAGGAACGACATTTGCGCTTTTAATGTTCATTTTCCAAAGGAACGTCACTTTTCATTTTTGTTGTTCCTTTTCTAAAGGAACGACACTTTTAGTTTTTGCTGTTCCTTTTTCCAAAGGAGCGGCATTTGCATTTTCACACTTTTTTATGTATATTTTTGCTTTTTGGTGTGCATTTCCTTTGCTGTTCCCTACAAGGAACACCACTTTTTTTGAGTGTTTTTGTTGTTCCTTCAAAAGAGCAACACTTTGGGAGTATTTTTGAGAGCAACCCTTTCTTCCTCTTGTAGGATTATTCCTAGTTCATCTCAACCACATTTTACTGATTCCCCTTCATGGCATGAAGTACACTACTTTTATGAGGACAAGAATTATGGATTCTTTTGAAGCGAGTTAATATCATTCACGCTATGATCTTTAATAGGACAACTCCTTGATGATAGAATCTTTTCAAAAGGGACACAATTATTTATATATTACTTTATTGCATTATTTTCTACTGTACATGATTCAGATTGATCATCTTAATACCATGCTGGTTCCATCCTTCCTGGTTATAATCTTCTCTGTCTATAATAAATGAGATTATGGGTTTTTTTTTTTTGACATGTTCAACTTCTTCCGCCATCCCTGCTCTTCAGGAGTACTGAGCCTCCCTCTTTTTATCATAAAAATGTGTAATATCAACAAAATTTTGTTCGCAGATGGAGGATAGGGGGTCTCATTATGAGCGAGCCTACCATGTTCATAAGGCTGTAACAAAGTGACATTCCCATTATGGCCACCACACCAGGGTTATGATCCATTGGATAGCCAAATTATCCTTGGAACAGGAGGTCTCATCACGAGCTGACCTGATCACTTTTGCTACATCCCAGTGAATGACAGTGTGGTTATCTGGTTACCACGCCAGCACAATGATCTCTTCTGTCGAACATCATTGTAACTCTCCATTTATAAATTGAGGATATTGGCTCATATGGGTTAAAAAGCAACCCTGCCGAGGCTATGGACGCCTACCGGCAGCAGAGGCTCTGCTTATGGTATTGAAGTTATATCTTATCATCAATTATTACTATAATACCCTTTTCTTATTTTTTTCTTTTTAGCAGAGAAGTTATTTCCTTAATTTTTTCCCTGTTTTGAACCTTTACGCATGAGAAATTGTTTTCAGATAAATCACATCATTTTCAGCTAGAATATCGTCAGTAAAGCATCTTTTTGGCATATTGTTGTTCTTTTTCTTTTTTGCATCACTTATCATCAATCCAAAGCGTCCTATCTCTTATTCATAACTATCTTTACACACTATGCTCTCATTATAACCATAACTCTCGCTGTCCTATCATTGATATGTGTACTCTGTTTTATTTACTGTTGTATTGTTCATTCCCTTGCCTTGCCGTTAGCACAACACCTTTCATATACTTTATGGTCATGGAATTCATTTTCCAATTAGAGGGGGAATGGATGCATTATGGGATAGCATGCGATTTGATTACTGCACTCTGCCATAACTCTTGATTTGACAACATATTAGTATTGCCTGTATACACAAGTTTTTCTGATTGAAATTTTTGCATACATCTTAATTTGTTGCTATTCAAAACTAACACTATGGATTCAAGAACATTGTATGCCAAATAGTGCTTTGTTGACAGGAAAATAATAAGTATGAGCAGAATTATATTCGTAGCATGACCACACTATTGCACTTAACAGAAGAGGCTCGCGAACGTGAACAATTCTTCAGACATAATGTGCTTACCTGGATTCCACCTTTTTCATCACTTTCAGCACCAAATATGCCTACATCAGCTTCAACAACTGCCAGTCCATATATGTCATTCCACATTTTTCTTTTTGGAGGTAAAACTTGAGGTAAAATAGCATAATTTTCTTATTTATTACAAATTTAGGAGAATTTAATGAAATCCATTTTGAGCATTATTTATCATCCTTCATTCCACATCTTTACCACTTTCCCTTTTTCACCGACATATCATCTTTCAGTTTGGGGGAGTGTTGCTTTCATTCATTTCTTCCTTATAACCATGTTATTCATGTTCTTTATCATCCATTTCTATTCTTATTCCTTCTCAACACCTCCCTTATTCCATATTGTTTTACACGAAGCATATAATTCAACAGCTGGTAGCAACCACCTTTATTTGTTTTCTAGCATCGCATGAGGGCATGCTAATTCTTCAGAGAGGGGGAGGAATTGCTATGCATGATGAATGTTTTCTACTTTCTTTCTTAAGGCATACAATTTTAGTGCAAAAATTGATTTCCACATACTTTTAAAACTATGAACTCAATTCTTGTGATTTCTGGATAATACAGATGTATCATTAAAATACACATACCCAGATAATTTTAAGATAAATTCGTTCATTCGGAAATCATGCACTCTCACCTACAACCATTTTGTTTATATCTCATGATCCGTGCATCAAAACGATCTGATTTTTGGATCATAGAGGCATTCATATATTGTAAATTTACTTGCAACATTTCAACAAAATCTGGTTTGTAGTTTTTGGGAAAATGGTTAATGAAGGTTGATGTCACTTATATCATATTTTGCTGCAACTTCATATGCACATAACTTGAACGTCAATGTAAAAATTGTTATGCCTTCATCAAGAGTGCTAAAAGTGAATATTCATTAATTAAGGAAGAATTCATTTGTTCTATCCATTTCATGAGCTAGGATAAACAAATTGTTTATTGCTTGGTTAACACATGGGTTTTGTCTTTGGATTGCATGAGGACATGCAACATATTGAGTGTGGGGGTATGTTGGGCCGTTAACATGCCATTATTATTATCACTTTTGAACACTTATTCCACCCATTTCTACCATTCTTCATCACGTCATTTATCATATAATTCTATTTTACAATGATTTATGCTCTTATGTAAAAATATTATTTATTCTCCTTTATTTCTAATAAATTGATGATTATGCATGATTTTATCAATGAAAGTTTAATAAATTGGTTATAAAATTATTCACCTTTTTTAGCCTCCAAGATAATTTCCAGATTGAAGATTTGATCATTAAAAGTGCCAACTCAGAAATGCGCTGGAATAAGAAGTGACAGTTTTGCGGTTGAGATTCTGAGCAAATGAAGATGAATCTGGAATATCTAGAACATGGGTTTTGTCCATAATGGACCAAATTAACTTTATTGAAGAACGGTTTGCCTAAATGCAGCTCATATTGAGAGAAACACAGGGTTCTTTGAGCATGATTTTCTCAGATTGGTTGTGTGGCCACTTTCCAAATCTCAGCTGCAAAGCCAAATTCGCCTTGCTCTTGTTGAAAGATGGATGGAAATATATCTTCTTGTTGATCAATTGGTTGGAAACAATCTAATCTTGTAATAGAAATCATGTTGTAATTATCTCTCTTGTAACTTCTCTCTGATCTCTCTCTATTTAAATGAAAACATAAATCAGAGAGGGGGATGGATTCGAATGATGGAATTGAGGATGAATTAGAGATTAAGAATTGAGGATGGTAGAGAGAATGGATAATGACTGAGAGATGGAGAGATTTCTTGTTGTAATCCACTGTAACTCTGCTTTGATATTTTAATATAAATCTGGTTTCCATTCCATCTTTGATCCTGAAGTAACCCAGCAGCATCCACTGGCGGCTAAGGGCCCAGCCTCTGGTGGATTGTGCTACTGCTGTATATTATCTCTTTGGTTTATGCGTGGTTTTCATTATGAACTTTATTTGGTAATATGGTATGTTCTATTATTTTACATCATGGTTCTGTTATATGTGATTTATGTTCAATTGAGTAATATCGTTCTCTATGACAGGGATGCCGTATTGATTCATCTTGACTGTTAGGATATTCCGACACATAGGATATAGTTAAGTTCAACTTGGTCTAGTGTAGAGTTAGGTATAGAGTTAGGTAAAGTGTTTTCTTTACCGTTGTACATTTTGTAACTTACAATCCGACGGTCACGATATGTAGTGATCCGACGGTTCATTCTCTCCTCGGTATTACCGACACTTGATCCGTGGCTTGACACCCGATTGGTCCATGAGTTCTATTTAAAGCGCATGGAGGGTCATTGTTCGGGTAGTCCGTGCATGAGAGAAGCTTATGTAAATTTTCATTCTTTGATTAATAAATTGCCTGTAGTACCCACGTTGGGACAGGCCGTGGACTGTTTCCCTCTTTGAGGGTTTTAACCACGTCAAAAATACTGGTGTATTGATCTGTGATCTGGTTGTGAGCGGTGTCCTTTTGGTATTCTTTCTGAGGAACTTACCCTGTAAATTCCTACATGGTATCAGAGCTATTTGAGGGCCGCGTCCGTTGGTGATCCAAATCTGAAGCCGGTAGAACTGCATGCGGCTGTCGTTTCCTAGATCTGCTGTTTCTGACTGCTTTCGGGCCGAGAGGACTGCTCTGTTGCATTCGGAGCATCTGTTCCAGTGAGGAACCCCTTTCATTTCACGCGAAAAGGTTTCCGGTAGCCCTAGCTGCGTCATTTTTCAGATCGGGAGATATACAGTGTTTTTTGCAGTTTACTGTTATTTTCTCTCTGCTTATTTCGGTTTCGGTTTATTTAGCCTTTTTTTAACCAGATCTATACCTTTCATTTCTGCGTATGCTCTTTGCCATGCGACTCTGTGCGATCTGGGCAAATCAGAAACAGAAAGGAAGGATTTTTCTCATGCGTATGCTCTTTTCCCTGCACCTTAGTGTGATCTCGGAAAATCAGAAACATTGAGAAAAATATTTAGTTTTTCGGCTAAAGCTAACTTTGAGATTTTTTTAAAAATTTCTAGTTTTTTGGCTAAAGCTAACTTCGAGCCGCAAGGTTCGTTTTTCTTTGCATATTCGTGTTGGGTTTTGTGTTTTGTGTTTTGTAGGGAAAAAGAGCTTTCTCAAGGCAAGCACGCAAACCAAGGCCCCCCCCCCCCCCTCTCTCTCTCTCTCTCTCTCAAATTTTTTGTATAGATCAATTGGTTCAAAGCTATTTTAAGAGAGTAGAGGTCTTGGGTTCAAGTCTCCATTTTGTGGGGGCGGATTTTTTCATTCTCGCACATTCGCGCACTTTGCCGGCAACGTCAACAATTTTTTTTCAAAAAGCCATAACTTCTTCATCCGGAAGCCTTTTTCAGAGCCGTTTTTTTTAAAACCGCCTATTTTTTCGAGATCTATCCATTGGAACACTTACTTTCAGCATCTTCAGCTTCAGTGTTTTTTAAAAAATGGGAAGTCCATGCCAAGTCATTCTTGACAGCACTAACTACTTCCAATGGGTAGCCTACATGGAAGATTTACTTAGAAGTAAAGGTCTCTTCAGAATAGCCACAGACCAAGAGAAGAAACCAAAAGATGAAGACAAGGCTGCAAAATGGGAAAATAGACAAGATCAAGCACGTGGTTTGATAGGGATGTCTATTTCTCATGATCTTAGATTCCACATTGCAGAACTTGAAACTCCTCATGAAGCATTAGAAAAACTCGCTAAAGTTTTTGGGATTAAAAATGAAATTAGAGCCCATCAACTTGAAAATGAGTTGCTTACTTTGGATCCTAATAATTTTTCTTGCATTGAAGATTTCTTGTCCAAATTCAAGACCCTTAGATATCTCTTGGAAGGTGTTAAAGTTAAGAAAGAAGATGGTAACCTTATTTATTCCATCCTTACTAAGTTGGGACCAACCTACTCTGCATTTGTTTCCACTTTGCATTCTACAAGGGAAGCTTTCATTTGTCAAGGAAAAGACTACAAGGCCCCTTCCTTTGACTCCTTTTGTGATTCCTTAATAAGAGAACAAGAAAAACTCTTACACCTTGGTCTTCTTAGTCTTGGAAACTCTTCCACGAAAGCGTTAGCCGCCCAGCAGCAACCAAATTCAAAGAATCATAAGAAGTCATATCCTCAAAAGAATGGTCCTAAACCAACTCAGCCTCAAAATGAAAGATCATTTCAGCAAAATGATAAGACCAATAAAAACAAATGGAAGAAGACTGATAGACATTGTAACTTTTGTAATCGAGATGGCCACTTAGAATCTAAATGCTTTAAGAAGATGGAAGCCTTGGAAGCCGCAATGAAGAAACATAACATCCATGTGGAGCCTACTTCAACTTCAACTTCCGGAGTGGCACTTTCTGCATGTCGTTGTCAATCATCTCAGTCTGGTTATGCATTAAATGTATCTTCTTCTTCTTCTCATTCTCATGAGTGGCTCATTGATTCTGGAGCCTCTTATCACATGGCCAAAAACCAAGCCATGTTTTCTTCTTTAAATGATTGTAACACCAAAAATATATATGTTGGTGATGATAGATCTCTTAATGTTGTAGGGACTGGAACTGTTCATCTAGACAATGGTTAGTTTAATGATGTATTATGTGTTCCAACCTTATCCTGCAACCTTCTATCTGTCTATCAGATAACTCATTCAGGTGAAGGTAAAATTGTTGAATTTTCACCTCATGATGTTGTAATCAAGGATCTAAAAGATCCTAAACAGATTCTAGCTACTAGTCTTGCTGATGATTCCACAAGGTTGTATAAGTTTCACAACTTTGGGTCATCAAATCTTCCCTCAGTATTTGTTGCTCATAATGATGAAGTGAGCAAACTTTGGCATGATTAATTTGGTGACTTAAACTATCGCTCCCTTCAGCATCTATGTAAAGAAAATATGGTGACAGGTCTTCCTATGGTATCTTGCAGAGATGGTGTTTGTTCCGGATGTGTACTCGGAAAACATCATCGGGATAGTTTTGACAAATGTGCCTCTTGGCACGCCTCAGCCCCTTTACAGCTTGTGCACAGTGATTTATGTGGTCCTCTTCCTGTTGCTTCATTCTCTGGCTGCAAGTACTTCTTAACTTTCATTGATGATTTCTCCAGACGCACTTGGGTATACTTCTTAAAACTCAAGAGCGAAGTATTTAACACATTTTTGGCCTTCAAAGCCTTTGTTGAAAAACAATCTGGACATCAAATTCTTAAGCTAAGAACTGATAATGGTGGAGAATATGTTAAAAACACATTCATCAACTTTTGCACCGAAAATGGAATTCAAATGCAACATACTGTTCCATACACTCCACAACAAAATGGTGTAGCTGAAAGGAAAAATCGCACCTTAAAGGAAATGGCTAATTGTATGCTGCAATCTAAAGGACTCAGTCTTAGTTTTTGGGCCGAAGCAATTAATTGTGCAAATTATATAATCAATCGCACTCCTACTAAGGTTCTAGAGAATATCACTCCAGAAGAAGCTTGGAGTTCCATTAAACCAAATGTAAGTCACTTTCGTGTGTTTGGAAGTGAAGCATGGGCCCATATTCCAGATGAAAAGCATAAAGCTTTAGAACCTAAGAGTGAGAAATGTACTTTTGTTGGATATTCTGAAGATGTAAAAGGTTATAGACTTATTCCATTTAAGTCCAAAAATGTTATCATTAGAAGAGATGTAAAATTTGATGAAAATAAATCGGCCTGCGAGCCTAGTCCGGCGGATGTGCCACCTCTTCCTATCTCTTCTACTTTTGAAAACATTTCTTCTTCAGATGATGAAAGCGAGGATGATAATCCTCCCCCACCTTCTCAGGATCCTCAACTTCCAAGATGGGTCCGTGCTACTCGGGATGCAGCAGGTGATCTTGCCGGTGATCCTACAGATCAGCGACGTACACGTTCTCAGTTTGAAAGAGCCTCTTCTTTACTGGCTCAAGCTCCAGTAAATCATGATCCTGACACTTTTGCAGAAGCTTCAGGCCATCCACATTGGGAAGCAGCTATGAATGAAGAATATCATTCATTGATGACAAATGATACATGGGATCTTGTTCCTCTACCAAAGGGACGCAAACTTGTTAGATGTAAATGGGTTTACAGAACCAAGTATGGACCAGATGGGAAAGTTGATAAACATAAAGCTCGTCTTGTTGCTAAGGGCTTTTCACAGGTTGAAGGCATTGACTACACTGAAACCTTCTCCCCTGTTGCCAAAATGAACTCTATCTGCCTTGTTCTTTCCCTTGCTGCCTCTTTAAAATGGGAAGTCCATCAGATGGATGTTAAATCTGCCTTCTTGCATGGGGACTTGCAGGAAGAAATCTATATGGAACAACCCATTGGCTTCATACAAACAGACTCCAGCCTTGTTTGTCGACTTAAGAAATCCCTTTATGGCCTCAAGCAAGCTCCTCGGGCTTGGTATGCCAAAATGGATAGCTTTCTTTTAGAATCTGGCTTTTCTAGGTGTCATTCTGACAATACTGTCTACACCAAGAAAGTGGGCAACTCTCTTATCATCCTTGTTCTTTATGTTGATGATCTTATTCTTACTGGTAGTGATCCCAACCTTATAAACCATGTGAAGTCCAGCCTTAAAAAGAAATTTGAAATGACAGACTTAGGACACTTACACTATTTTCTCGGTCTTCAAGTCTTGCAATCCAAGGAGGGTATTTTCCTTTCCCAGTCCAAGTATGCTTGTGATATTCTTCGTCATTTTCACATGGAAGACTGTAAGCCAGCCCCTTCTCCCTTTCAGTCCGGAGTCAAACTTTCAGTCTCTTGTACTTCTCCTGAAGTTGATGCTACCTTATACCGTCAACTTGTAGGAAAACTCTTGTATTTAACCCATACTCGTCCTGATCTTTCCTTTGTTGTTGGCCTTGTTGCTCGTTTTATGCAAAACCCCTGTGAAAGTCATTGGAAAGCAGCTAAAAGAATACTTCGTTATGTTCGAGGTACAATACAGTTTGGGATTCATTACAGTGCCAAAGCAGCTCCTCTGTTAGTTGGTTTCACTGATTCTGATTGGGCTGGTGACCCTGATGATTGGAAGTCTACTGCCGGTTATGTCTTCACTCTTGGTTCAGGACCTATTACATGGGCCTGTAAGAAACAGGTTGCCATTTCTCTTTCGTCAGCAGAAGCAGAGTATCGTGGTGCCGTGGAAGCTAGTAAGGAAGCCTTGTGGCTTCGTCAGATCCTGTCAGAGTTTGGCTTTGAGCAGCAGCATCCAACCACACTTTGGTGTGATAATCAAAGTGCCATTCAGCTATGCAAAGATCCAGTCCAGCATCAGCGCAGCAAACACATTGAACTACACATGCACTTCATCAGAAAGCTCATTCATGACCATGTTCTTGAAGTGCAATATTGTCCAACAGATGATCAGGTTGCAGACATCTTCACAAAGGCTCTCACAGAGGCGAAGTTCACTAAACTTCGATATATGCTTGGAGTTAAGGAAGTTGTCACTAAGGGGGGATAGGCTCTAGTGCCTCCTTCCTTCTCCTATTGTGTCATATTTGTAAATCCTTCAATCCTATCCCAAGTTGTTCTTAAGGGGGGATGTTAGGATATTCCGACACATAGGATATAGTTAAGTTCAACTTGGTCTAGTGCAGAGTTAGGTATAGAGTTAGGTAAAGTGTGTTTCTTTACCGTTGTACATTTTGTAACTTACAATCCGACGGTCACGATATGTAGTGATCCGACAGTTCATTCTCTCCTCGGTATTACCGACACTTGATCCGTGGCTTGACACCCGATTGGTCCATGAGTTCTATTTAAAGCGCATGGAGGGTCATTGTTCGGGTAATCCGTGCATGAGAGAAGCTTATGTAAATTTTCATTCTTTGATTAATAAATTGCCTGTAGTACCCACGTTGGGACAGGCCGTGGACTGTTTCCCTCTTTGAGGGTTTTAACCACGTCAAAAATACTGGTGTATTGATCTGTGATCTGGTTGTGAGCGGTGTCCTTTTGGTATTCTTTCTGAGGAACTTACCCTGTAAATTCCTACATTGACTTGGTAACGCAATGTTGTTCTTTTAATCATTGATATAACATTGCTGGTCCTTACAGAATGTATTGTTGTTCAATTACAGTGTATCCGTGTTGTAAAACTCTTTAATTGGTATTACTGAATTCATCTTAGAGACTATATTTCCTTGCGATTGCTAAATCTATGAATGTTGTTGTTTCATTCCAAAATACAGTCGTATTCTTTATAACTAAGACTGATAATTGGATTACCAAGATCAGACTACTATTAAGGTGTGCCGTGTGTTAAGTTATTGTGTATTTATATTTGACTTTCTAGCATTGTCTCATATTCCATCATTAATCAATTCTGTTCTATTTCCGTGTGCTGTCCGATTTATTCTTAAAGTAAAGATTGCTATTAATTTGGCTTTGTTGTTGTTCATTTCCATTAATTAGAGTTTGTTGTTCAAATTCCTTTAATTACATTTTGCTGCCCATTTACTTTGTTGTTCATTTCTGTTGATTAATTGCAATAGTTTGCTTTCAAAGAGTTTTCCTAGTTTACTTTCAATGGCAACTTTAGTTCAATTTCTATTTCCTGTTAATTGCTTTAAAGCAGGACTGTCAACTGTAGAGAACATTGGTTATTGCTTCATTGTTCCCAAATTGATTGTCTTGTTCTAGTTTGATTTCAATTGCAGCAATCTCTAGAGGAATGAGTTATTGCTACTGTATCCTCAATTGATGTTTGCTGAGTGAATAGTTGGATTTCAGAGCATTTGTGTTTATGTTATTGTTAGATTTCTTTTTCAAGCATTCATTTACTTTTGGATTCTAAGCACTATACTGCAAAACATTACTCTTGAGTAAATAGCCGCCTCAGACTAAGTACACTCTTGAAATAAAAAGTCGTCCCTGGGTTGATAATTAATGTGAAGGTAATTAGGAGTTAAAAAGACACATTTTTATCGCTCGACAAGTTTACTCTCTCACATATAAAACCGAAAGCTTAAATCACATTAAATGGTGGAAAATTAAATTTATATGGTGTGGTTAGCTCCACAATTTCAATACCCATGTATAATTGGAATTGGCTTCCTTGATAACAAAAAAATTATAAAATGTATATGCATTTGAATTTACAAAAATTGTAAAATGTATATTCATAAAATTTACACTTGATTGGCAATCTTTTCTTCATCAAAATTTGTTTTATAAAAGATGGAAAATTGACACACGTGCTCGCAACATGATATAGTATTTCTTCATTATCACTTCTGCCTTGACTAATTCCCAGTGGTGGACTCAAAAATGGTAGTCCAGAAGATATTTTGTGGAATATACAAAGACACTTGCTTCAACACCTTCATGTATACATGTTTTTAATGCTGCGAAAAGGCCCACAACTTTTAGAACCAACAAAAAATTTAGAATGTCAAGAAGTAACTTTAGAAAAAACTATCAAAAGGAACGTGTCTCAAATGATTTTTCACAATGAGCATGTAACAAGTTGTTTCCTTTACCTAGGGGGATACATGGTATAATCAAGTTTTAATCTGTTTATCCATCAACAGAAGTAGAGAGAAAGTGAACTGTGAACATTTAAGGAAAAATATTAATAATGAGAAATATTAAAATAATTTATTTTACTATATACTTTAAAGGAAATAATTTTCACGACATTCTATAAATATTAAATAGTTTCTTATTAATCCTTTACTAATTTCAGTAATATAGATTTCTAAATAAAATGCTTAAATATTTTGTTTATGATGAGGACAAATAATTGAAGAGGATACTACATGAAAAGAGGAAATATTTCATTAAAATTGAAAAAACTTCTCCATGACTATTCTAAATGCAGATGATATTGCTAGACTTGCACCTGCTCCCATTGCAAATCCATTAACAAACGCTATGTGAATCAAACATGAAATTTTTTTTTTTGCAATTAATTAAATAGGAACATAAGAATTGGAGGAGAAATCGTCCTTTATAAAAGTGTCGGAGGGAAAATAACATGCTAGCGATGAAATCTTAAATATGTTTTAAATGAAAATTATGGAGAACTCTAGTATGTATACTATCTATTATAGTTTGAGATGGAAAAGAAAGCATAATATACATAATCTAATAAAATTCAATTATATTGAAAAGATCCATATAAAATTTAACGGACATTATTCTTCCCAATGAGAATTGTGGAGAACTTTGGTATGTATACTATCTATTATAGTTTTAGATGGCAAAGAAAGCATATACATAATCTAATAAACTTCAATTATATTGAAAAGATCCATATAAAATCTAAGAGACATTATTCTTCCCAACATACTAGCACGAGTCTTGAATGAAAAATTGCAATCATTTTTAAAATATGAGAGATTAAAAATGGTATAAACTAAAAAGTGGCAGTCCTCGCCAGATTTTTCTTGTATCTATGGATGTGATAGTAAATTCAATAGATTTTGTACATAAGCTCGATAAGATGTTTGTCTGTAAAAATGTTTATGGATCATGCTTGATAACATAAAAGCACTGATAAACAAAAACAGATAAATTAGTTATGTTAATGTGCAGTTGAATATTTTTTTTGAAGAAATAGTGCTGATATTTACTTTTACAAGTATTCTTTTAATCCAAATAGTTATATTATGATTATATATAAGAAATGATGACCTATTTTGGTGGTCATTTTCACATCAATGAATAAAATTTTAAATATTAACTATTTTATATTTCTAAATCTATATTTACTTTTAAACATTTACCCAATACAATTATAAAATTATTATGCAAATTATCTCTTGATATTAACCAAATAATACATTATTAAATAACAAATAACATTGATCTACGTACATCATCCACATTTACCAATCAATCTGGTTGTACTAACTGGCTTTCATATCTATCTTTAGCACTGGTAAACTTTAAAATAGAAAAACGAATTGGAAAATAGCTAACAAGAAGATTAAAATGAGACATAAATGAACATATTCTACTACTTAAGCTTTCAATATAACAATCAACTCTTCTGAAACTATACCCAAGAAGTAAAGCTATCATTTTCAAAAATATTGGACACTAACTTGCCTTTACATAATACAATGCCCACAAGTCTCGCCCAATACAAAATGCTCATATGAGCCCCTGAAAGATATACAAAGATGTCAACGAATGTTTGAAAGTGGTACATTATTAAAAATTTGGCAATAAAACATTGCAATCCAAAAGAGCAGAGAGTTTTACATTGATGATCATCAACTCTGCATCATTTTCTTTTTCCCATTTTTCATAGAGCTCAGTTAATTGGATTACCTTAATATCATATTAGAGGATTTGTCAAACCAGTTTAAGAAAACATTTCATCGCACTCGATCTCAAATTACATAGTTAAAAGAAAATAAAAGGGCGTAAAATCCCCAATAGTGTAAATAATTATTATTGTCAGTTCTTTTGTTTATTTAACTGAGACTGTACTTGGTAACAAGTCGGTAGAACAAAAAAAAATGATTAAATGAAAACATTATGTTTAATCAATAAATGAACAGACAATTTGAAGCTACCCAAAATAAGCATTTAAACTTTCTTTTGCAGAAAATGTTTCAACTCCTGATTAGTTTCATAAAGATTCTTCCAGTTAAACAAAAAAAAACAATTAAATGAAAACATTATGTTTAATGAATAAATGAAGAGACAATCTAAAGCTACCAAAAATAAGTATCTAAAGTTTCTTTTGCAGAAAATGTTTGAACTCCAGATTAATTTCATAATGAATCTTTAACAACATAAGAACTATCTGAGGGTAATGAAAACAAACTAGGGAAGAAATTATATAAACATTAACTGAACCATTCAAGAATTATTGCTTCTTTATTGCAAGAAAAAAATATCTGATATTCACGAACACTACGCAGGCGAGGAACCAGAGGTGTAGTGTTAAGTTTATAAAGAAACCCCTTTTGAAACTGAACAACTTAATCAAGAATTATTAAGCTAAGAACCGAAAAATATCAAATATAGAGAGTTTATGCCTAATTAAGATAAAGAGTGCTCCATCTCCACAATCATTGAAAGTGTTGACCCCCCAGGATGAGACTTGTGTCTTGGGTGGGTCTATAGTCCTGTCAATGAGTGTTGTCAATGATTCCTCTGACTTGCAGATAGTTCAAAACAAAACCTACACTGTCGACCGCAAGGTCAAGTCCGTCCCATGCTAATTTAACTTGGAAAACACCAATGACAATTATAATTTCTTCTGCTCAATATTCAACCCTAAACTCTGGTTGGTCAACAGTTCCTAACTCATAAGCCTTAGCAATCTTTTAAAGAGAACAAAGAAAATAGCTACAAGACAATTCGAACCCTAGACCCTAATTAACAATGGGAATCGGTCCATGTGAATTTTGAACCATAGTAATTTCTAGGAATCAAGATCCAACAAAAAAAAACGAGTTATCAAGCGCGAGTAGGCCTCTTAGAAGGGATTGAGTAAGAACCTAATAAATGAGGCAACCACAACTATGAGAAGATGACCACGACTCCTAGGAAGAACCAAGATTAAAAGGAATTGAAATTGAAACCCCATTTCATACCTATAAAAAAATTACAAGTCAAGGGTCAGTTTCGCTTTAAAATTCACAAATATGCTATTAATCAAAGACAAAAAAAGAAAATTTAAGATGGGTTCAATTACTTGAGTGCTGAGGCCATCCCTGTAACTGAAATCCCTATTCATGGCAGTAGTAAAACAGTTAGTACCCTTGATGATTACTGGCTCATAGAAGTGGAAGGTATCGAGCAAGGCTATGAGATACCTGGAGCTGCATCGGTTATTTACCGAACGGAGGAAACCCATAACTGTGATGTTGTATCCAAACCCTAGGCGAAGTATGCTATTCTCAGTGGAATAATTAAACGAAGTGTACTCCTCTCCTAAATAGAATAGGAAAGGGAATATGTGTCATTTTTAGGCTTAAACCCTCACTAGAAATTGCAGAGCTCTCACAGCTCAATGGAACCAGCAAAATGAGACACAATTTCCCACCTCAGAATGATTGTGTGGTTACCCTAATCACCCCTCTCTATCCACCATCGATCTGTGCCCAAATTCTATAACCATTCATCTATTAAGGAGTCTCAAGATAAGAGCTACCACTTGGCGATAGATCAACTTCCTCAAGAACTTTCTGCTAGGTGAGTGGGAAGCCTCTTAGTTTTTTAATCAAAGGTCAAGATTGCAACCTATGGTTGAACTTAGTTTAAGACCCAAGACATGATTACTGCATTAGTGCATTGAACAAATATCTTACAATGTTTTCCCAAGCTATGTACGTAATTATTAAATATTAACATAACGTCACCCTTTAAGAGCTATACATATATAAGGTGTGTAAAGAAAAAATATGGGAACTATATACTTTGGGACCTAGTCATGAGTGGGTATCATCAAACTAGGGAAACAATATTCATCGAAAAACTAAGTTATGAATGTGTATAGAATAATATCCTTAGTAAGAAAGCGTGCAAAATGATTCCTTGGAAAAAGGAACCTCAAAGAATTTAATTTACTATGTACTTTTACAAGCCATGTATCAGTCATATTTAGTGATTATTAATTTTTTTTATGATGCGCTTGTCTAAGTTACAAAAGGAAACCAATCACTTAAAGTAAGTCCATTTATAAGAATAAATATAGAAATTTAATTAAATATATTTGTTTTAAATTTAACATGATTTTAATAAAATTTATAAAAATGGTTTGATTAAATAATTAAATTAATTTAATCTAGCAATTTTTATTTAGTTTTGAAATAATTTGAAAATTTGAAATATACATACATACATACATATATATATATATATATATATATATATATATATATATATATATATATATATATATATATATATAGATATATATATATATATATATATATATATATATATATAGATATATATATAGATATAATTTGAAAAAATATCAATTTGACTTATTTTATTTTATTTTATGTTGATTTTTATAAAATCATCAATTATAAAATTAGCATTTAATTAATATGGAAAAAACATTTCATTATCTCTATTATTAACTACTAAGCCAAAAATGATATGTATATTTGAATATTTCTTCAACATTTATCATTCAATGGAACACTACTTAACATTTTGTTTATCTAGATCCTCTTCTAAAATGCATCCACTTTGGGAGCGGAGCCGATGGTGGAGCTAGGGTTTCTGAAACAATGAGGGCTTGATCAGGCTTCCCTGATCGCAGCCTTGGAGCCAAAGCCACACGCAGTGAACACAGAACCTCCTGAGATAGCCCAACCCGAAGAATCGCAGCCATTAGCAAAGAAGAGTGCGCAGAAATCAGTGGGTATTGGAAGTTTAATGGCAGCAAGCGCGGGGAGGGGAGAGATCCCCTCCTACAAGAATATGACAGTAGGGGAGTCGAGTAGGGACCAAATGCAGAACAGGCCAAGGGCAAACAACAGAGAAAACTCAGCAAAAGGAACTAGCTGGCAAACGGGTCTGAGCGGAAAATGCCTCCCAAGGGCTTCGAAAAAACCCACGTTCGTAATCCCAAACAATAGACTTGAAGAGTATAGAAGCTACATGAGGGATTACGCCTTAATATGTAAGTTTGTTGGGTTTTGGCCGTCAGAGAAAGATCTGTCCAAATGGATACAACGGCGATGGAAACCAAAGGGACATGTAGAATTAGAACTGGGGGCTAAAGGTTTTCTCACAGTTATCTTCTCCAACACAGAGGACAAGGAAAGGGTCTTCAAGGGAGGTCCTTATTTTATGAACAATGCTGGTTTATTTATTCGACACTGGGAAGACTGCTACAACCCAGACAAGGAGAAAATGCTAGCAGCCCCTATCTGGATCAGACTTTTCAGACTGCCAATAGAGTTCTGGGACCCTGAGATCCTAGAAGGGATAAGTAATGCAATAGGGTCATTCATGAAAGTTTCTGAATCCACCAAAAGACGGAGGTATATGTCATACGCTAGGATATGTGTGTATATGAACATCACCGAACCTCTCCTAGATTTTATCGAATTAGAATATCATGATGAGTTCTGGTAACAACCAGTGGATTACGAACATATTCTATTCCGGTGTAGAAGATGTCATGAATATGGACATGTCTACAGACAATGCCCTTTAAATAAGATAGAGCAATCAACAGACAAGAAAGAAGAGGAGAGAATACCAGCAGAGGACCCTGAAAGAGAGGAAGAGGGATTTAAAGAAGTACAGAACAAAAGGAGATCAGGGAAAAGTATGCTCCAACAGCAACCACCCAAGAAAAATATATCGTTGGAAACACAGAATAAATTCAAAATCCTCCAGGAGGAGGAATCCGGAATGGAAAAGGAGGCTAGCGATGAAGAACCAATGGAAATATTAAAAGAAATAGGAAAGCAGGAAGCATGAAAAGAGGACACTAAACAAGGAGAAGTAGAAGAGAAGGAGGAACAGGCAAATGAACAAACTCAAATGGAAGTAGATATGCAGAAAGACAAAGGAGGAGAAGAGGAACATACAATGAGGAAATTGTTACATGAATGGCGGTATTTAGATGAGAGATTCATTCCTGAGGAGCAGAAACAAAGATACAAAGAAGAATTCCAAAAATATAAGGAAAAGACAGGGGGATTGGCAGCAAACAATTTGGAATAGATAAGAACGCAAGGGGAGCAGAACTTAGGAATGGGCAGCTCTGGCAAAGGAGGAAGGAAAAGAGGTCGACACTCGATGAGCGAAACAATACAAGAGGTTGGAGAAATGTTGGTAAATTCAGGAAGAGTCATACCTTTATCTGAGGTATTCCAACAAACCCCAAAATTATTAAGATGATAATTACAAGCTGGAACATTAGAGGTCTTAACAGCAGGGGGAAGCAGAGATACTTAAGAGATAGACTGAAAAAAGACAAACCAAGTATAATGATAGTTCAAGAAACAAAGATCAGCATGGAAAAAATGGAAGAAATAATAAGTAGGGGTAACACTCAGTATGAGGTAATGGGGCAAGATGCGGTAGGAAGCATAGGAGGATTGGCAATCCTATGGAACCCTGAAGAAGTCCAATTTAGAAACTAGATAACTTTCCCTCGAATTCTCATAGGTATGTTTATATTGATAGGATCCTCAGAGTGGGTTCCCCTCTCAGGAGTTTATGGACCACACTTATCAAATGAACGCAAAGGATTCCTTCATAATATGAAGTCAACAAGAAGACTCTACCAAGAGATGCCATGGATTATAGGTGGCGATTTCAATATGATCACGACCCTAGCAGAAAAGAGAGGAGGATTAAGGAAAATAGAGCTAGATATGGAAGCATTTAGAGATATGATATCGGAACAGAGAATGGTGGATATCCAAACAATAAATGGTACCCACACATGGAATAATCGTAGAGGCGGATCAAACCAAATAGCGTCGAGATTGGATAGATTCCTAGTTTCGGAACAAATCATGAATAGAGATGTATACATTGAGGCTATGATTCTCCCTGCAGCAGGCTCAGACCACTGGCCAGTCAAGTTAGAAATCGACCTCAAACAGAGTCCTAAAAATTGACCCTTTAGGTTTGAAGCATTTTGGCTCAGAAATCATCAATTTATGTCAAAGGTAGAAGAATGGTGGACTACAAGCCAACAAAATGGGCGAAGTAAGATGCAAACTTTTCAACTCAAATTGAAGGAACTCAGGGGGAAAATAAGAAAGTGGAATAAAGAAGAATTCGGAGACATATTCAAAGAACAACAACGCTTAGAGAAAAAAATGAGCGAGTTGCAACAGAAGAACATATCGGAAGGCAGGAACGAAGAGAGAAGTAGAGAAGAGGGCATAGTAATAGGCCAACTAGAGGAGCGTAGGAAACATGAAGAAATTGGCTCAGAGAATGAGATATAAACACGAAGTTTTTCCACCAAGCCATGATCCAGTGCCGAAAAAGGAATAGGATTTTTTCGATCCAAAATGAGGGAGGACAACGTATAACTCAACACGAAGAATTGGAACAGGAACTGGTAGGACACTTCAGGGAACTGCTCACTGAACCTCAAAGGAATAGAACAGGAGCTATAAGAAGAATAAGTAATGAGATCCCAGAGCTGGTCACCAGGGACCAAAACTTAGCATTAATGAGGGCAGCAACACTGGAGGAAGTGGAAGAAATAGTGAAAGGTCTGAAAAGAAACAAGGCCCCAGGGCCAGATGGATTTACAGCAGAATTCTACCAAGCGAGTTGGCAGTTCCTAGGACGAGAAATACTGGAAGTGGTGGAGGAATCACGCAGACATCAAAAGGTATGGCCAGACCTAAACTCAACCCTTTTAACTCTTATTCCTAAAACTTCTCATTCAGAAACAGCTCAGGGTTTCCGCCCAATTGCGCTTTGCAATGTAATATACAATATCATAGCCTCTTTAATGGTCAAAAGACTAAAGCCAATCCTCTCCACTATAATATCCCCTAAACAAACAGGGTTTGGTAGTATCCCAAGAAGTTATTCATACCCTGAAACAAAAGAAGGAACCAGGAATGATGATAAAACTTGATCTTTCAAAAGCCTATGATCACCTAAATTGGAACTATCTAGAGTCAATTCTACAGGCTTTTGGGTTCTACAATAGAGGGGTGAATTGGATCCGCAGCATGATTTCTACACCAAATTACTCCATTCTCCTGAATGGAACTCCAACCTCGACTTTTAATGCCACAAGAGGATTATGCCAAGGCAACCCCATATCACCATTTCTATTTATCATATCAGCTCAAGGATTAGGAAGATACTTCAAAAAAGAGCTGAGAGAGAGGAAAATAAAAGGTCTGAGACCATGGGGCAACAATCTTCCAGTAACGCATCAACAATTTGTGGACGATATTATGCTATTTTGTACTGCTTCCCTCAGAGAAGTTAAAAGGGTAAAAGGGATATTGGAGGTATTTATGGAGGCTTCAAGCATTGAAGTCAACAAGGACAAATCAAACACCTTCATATTCAACGCTCTTGAATCGGTTAAAGGGCACTTGACTAGGACTTTGGGATTCAGATTGGGAGAATTTCCCACAAAATACTTAGGTACGCTGCTAGGTGTCAATCCTCTGAGATTAGCTAACTTTCAGCCGACCTTAGAGAAAATCAAGAATAGATTAGCCAACTGGCCTTTCAGGTCCCTGAATATAGCAGCTAGACTTGTGCTTCTGAAATCAATCCTCCAATCAATTCCCATTTACCCCTTATTGGTAATGGCTGTTCCCAAAGGGGTATGTAATAAAATGATTGAGATATTTAGAAAATTCTTATGGGGAGGACCTAAACAACAAAAGAAATGGGCCCTATCATCTTGGAACAGTTTAATAAAAGCAAAAGAGGAAGGGGGACCGGGTCTTAGAGATCCTCTTACACTAAACCAGATCCTTGGAGCGAAACTATGGTGGCGCTGGATGCAAGGAGACAAAGATTTATGGAAAAAAATATGGAACCAAAAATACAACATCCCTGCAACTGCTGAGGAGATTTTGAGGAAGGAAGAGATGCCAAAAGGATCCACGATATGGGATTTGGCAAGCCAGAACAGAGATATCATAAATAAGTATGCTTTTTGGGAAATAAGAAATGGAAGGACAACGAAATTCTGGGAGGAAGCCTGGCAGCAACGGGGAAGAATGGTGGAAATTCAGGACGTGGTAATTACATGCAGGGAAGCCAAAGCCAAAGGTCTAAACTATGTAAGCGACTATTGGAGGGAAGGAAGAGACAACGAGACTTGGAGAGAATGGAAGGGACCAGAGGAATGGGACAATAACATTAATGAGGATCTCAAAGCGAAGCTAGTCAAAGAGATGGACTCAAGAAGAATTAAAACTAGAACAGAGCCGGACATTCTTAGATGGGGAAGATCTTCAAGAGGCACCTTTACGGTTAAGGAGGCATACTTATTAAAGTCCAAACAGGAGCAAGAAGAACAGATACAAGACTGGAAACAACTATGGAGGAACAGATGGTGGCCAAAGGTCACCATGTTCACCTGGCTAGTGGGAAGAGGACGCATACTGACTTGGGATCAAATTCAGAAAAGACGGTTCCTAAGACCACCCAGATGCAGCTTATGTAAGAAAGATATAGAAACCCAGGAACATATCTTAAACTCTTGTCCAGTAGCATAGCAACAATGGGAAGAAACAAGAATCCTCTTCGGAAAGACAAATAGAGACCCTAAGAGCATAAAACAAACTATTTTCCAATGGGGGAAAGGCCAATTTCAAAGCCCAGTAGTGAGGAGAGCTTGGAGTTTAGCAGTAGGATTCAACATATGGCTTATTTGGAAAGAGAGAAATAGAAGAGTATTTCAAAATAAAATCAACCCCTCAGAGTTGATATGGAAAAGAACTCAAAGTCTTATATGGGAAACAATCTTATCAGAAGTTTGGGACCAGGAGGATTGGAAAACTACTACGGAAGAAAACCAAATCTTATTTAAGTTAAGTCTGGATCAAGGAATGGTGTATCCCCAGAAGAAAAAAGCTCAGAGCATACAGATCCAAAGTCTAGCTGTGTTTACTCGTCCTTAGGAGGGCTTCATCAAATTAAACTTTGACGGGGCTTCCAAAGGTAATCCAGGGCCAGCAGGATACGGAGGGATTTTCAGGGATAGCGAAGGCGACACCAGGTGGACTTATGCAGACAAAGGAGGTATAATGAGTAACAATGAAGCGAAGTTTATGGCTGCCTATCAAGGAATCAGAGTTGCAATAAGAAATGGATATGGGAAGCTAGAAATAGAAGGCGACTCAAATTTAGTAATAGAGACCATTAGAAAATTAAATAATGGGAATGAATGGAAACAAGTGGCAAAGAGCTGGAGGACAGTGGTCTCATCCAGGATCTAGCAGAAATCATGAAGCGTATAGATTATAAGATCATCCACCATGTTAGGCGAGAAGGCAATAAAGCAGCTGATTACCTTGCTAATTGGGGATGTAATGAACCAAATGGGAAAGTGGATAGCATCTGGCCAATCCACCCGGTAGGAACAAGATGGGAAAATTTAAATCAAATCATAAAATTGGACAATAATGATACAACATGACCTTGATCAAGGCTGCAGCCAGACCCCGATCAGGGTGAAGAAAAGGACACGACACGGAGAAATGATGGCAAGTAGGATGTGGAAGCTCAAGCCACCTCCTAAGTAAATCATCCACAGGTATGCAGAGCCGGCATGCAGAGGTGGTCAAAAACCGAGGTGTGGAGGAGAAGGAGTAATGGCGAGAACATGGGAGAATGATGGAATAGTTGGGGCGATGGAGTGTAGGATAGGCAACAAAAAATATTTAAGAGCTGGTGAAACCAAAGCAGAAGTTACCCAGCGGATTAGAAAAGTGGTGAGGGCAAAGAATAAAAGTCAAAGAAAACCGGGTATTCGACTCAGGAGAGGGTAGGAGACAATGGCGGAGAGAAGAAGGAGGGTAGGAGGAAATACAAATGAGAAAGGGAGCCAAATGGGCCAGGACAAGGACAAGCAGGCAGCTCAGAATGAAAAAGAGCAAGCTAGGCAAAGAACTGAGGTGCGAGGAAATCCGCAGGAAGTTGAAAAACATCTGCCATCCAAAGGAAGAGCGAAGAGGGTGAACAATCAGGAGAGGGAATAGTCGGAGGAGGAAGAAGGGCGAAAAGAGGGAGAAATGGAAGCAGGCAGGGAAGAACAGAGGGGAAAAGCGATGATCGAGGAAGGGCAAGGCAGCCGGAGCAGTAACAGAGGAAGACCCTCTCGTAGAGGCAAAGGTAGAGGTCGCAGGGGCCGGGGAAGAAGTTGGCAAGAAGATTCTTATGAAGCAGAGATGCAACATACAAACCGACAGAAACAAGGATGGAGAACAATAGTGCAGATGGCCCAGGACACGGAAAAGGCGTATAATGAAGGGAAGAATGAGGATATTAGAAGAATTATCTAGGAGCTAGAGAACAATGTGTTGCAGGAAGCCTCTGACCCTGAAATGGAGGACTGGAGCATTCTTTTACCAGACCCAGGAAACACTAGGGGTCGGTTATCTCTGTATAAACAAGCCCTGCATGTTTATTGGGTAGTGAAAAGGTTAATAGAAAAAGCCATGGAACAGGTAGCAGAAGAGATGATTGAAATAGCTCAAGGAATCCCCAATCTAAGAAGGGAGATGAAAAATCTTCATGTCACTATCCAGATGCAGGATACCAGGTTAGAGGAAATTCAAACTATGCTGAAAAAGATAACTAATGGATAGCGCAAGGAGGAGATCAAGACGGAATCCATGGTAGATTGAGTTTTTTGTTCAGTCTTCATTTTAAACCTTCAGTCAATCGCTAGGAGAACCAGTTTTTTGATAATGTTCCTGAACTGTTATAATGTTGTATGTAGGTAGAATCATAATGTTGTATGTAGGTAGAATTATAATGCTGTTCGTAGTTAGAACAAGATACATTTTGTAGGCTCGGTGGTGTAGGTTTACATGCTCTGAATTGTCATTCTCAGACTGATGGGGATCAACAGACCCAGTTTCCCTTCAGGGCGGGTTGAGATCACCTGTTGCTTGTACATATTTTATATGCATATAATAGAATAGATCCTTCTGTAGCTTACAAAAAAAAAAAAAAAACATTTTGTCTATCTAAAAAGAATACTCAAAAAAAGTTATTTTAAAAATGTTTGTTTAAACTCAATTTTTTAATTAAAAAGAAAAAATAAGAAATAAATAATTTTATATATTCATTAAATTAAAAATTTAACTTGTAAAGTAATATCCATGATTTATAAAATGAATTGAATTTGAAAAAACCAATGTTATAAATATCTTGATTACCT
Source organism: Pinus tabuliformis (assembly GCA_031772625.1). Taxonomy (NCBI): domain Eukaryota; kingdom Viridiplantae; phylum Streptophyta; class Pinopsida; order Pinales; family Pinaceae; genus Pinus; species Pinus tabuliformis. The sequence goes on along the minus strand of CM062805.1, from coordinate 1,249,501,633 downwards.
TATCATCATCCACATGTGGTAATTTTAAGCTGCCCATTATGGATGACGAAAGTAATATCATTCACACTTCCTATATGTGCATCAATATGCAAAGTTACATGAATATGTGTTAAAAGAAATTTAATGCATAATATAATAAAAGACAAAAAAAATCAGAGTATAGATGGTTGTGAGATGAGTAATTTTGATTAAGAATTCCAAATTTATCATATTTTGTTTCTGAGTTGAGGTTTCTAGCCAACTAATGTGACTTTTTATTAGAATGTGTGGATGATAAGCCACACTACTTGGCTATAAATATTGACTAAAAAAGAAATTGTTGAGAAGACTTATATATAAAAAATGAAATTGATAAATCATAAATACTCCAGAACCTAGCTAATAACACATAAGACAGATACAAGAAGATCCTAACGATGTATATGTCCCTACCACCAACATTAAAAATGTGATGTTTTTAAACTCAATTAATAAAACATCTTTCCAAACTTGAATATCAACCTCAAGTTGTTGTTGCAATTTGTCAGCCTCGCTAGAATGATAAAGGTGGACTATGTTCTTAGAAAATTTCAGTCCTGTAAGTCATGTCAGGTTAATTAATATTAACTTTCATAAAAACAAAATGATGGAGAAATATTGAAACACCTAACTACAAGATCAAGTAGCCAAATTTACATACCAACCCATACCCATGCATTGGATTCTTTTGAAAGGAATGCCTAAACAAATATAATAAAAAATGTGTATAAATGATCCAAAACTATATTTTCTTGAGAAATTTATAGGAAACTTCACCCAAATTACTTGCTACCTTAAATTTTTAAACTATACTTTGTTGAGATTCAGCTTACAAAAAACTTCACCCAAATTACTTTGTCTTTAAAAATATATTTATACATGCATAAACATTTCGAGCTTTGATAAGTCGCAAATTTTGAATGAATTTTGAACTAATTTTTCACCTGATACCACTTCCCAAATTGAAATATCACCAAAATATATTCCAAGTGAAAAATATTCATCCAAGTGACTATGTTCAGAAGTTATTTCATAGTTACAAAGCATTTAAGAGAAACTATACATATAGAAATTCACTTGAGAACCCCGATAGAGTATAGAATTTTCATAATTGAAAGTGAAGATCACCTAATAAATTTGACAGATTCAAAGGATGAAAATCCATGCTTACTATTAGGCCTTTATTAATATGTGTTGTGGGCTACTCAGATCCCTGCACATTATTCTGTAAAAATACTCCTGTGATTGCTTCTTCTAAAGAAATTCAGAAAATTTGAAACTCCTTTGAATATTTATAAATAAAGGAGCTGAAGCAATAACTTCTTTAATTTGATTATATTTTGAGAAACCATCCAACATTGAAATCATTCAAGCCCATGTTATCCTTTGCAATAAATACCCCTTGTTGGGTAAAGGATCATTGTCCTTCAACGATAGTTCATTCAAACTATTGAGTTTCACACATATTCTAATGTCACTATTCGTCTTCCTTACAGAGACTGAGTTTTCCACCCAGGTTGAATATATTGTAGGAGAAATGAATTTTGCCTCGAGTATTTTCTAAAACTCCTTCTAAATTATAGGTGTCAATTTTAAATTCATATGCCTTAGTTTTCGTCTAAATGGGTTGTCATCCTCCTTCAATGGGATAGTATGTTGAATAATATCACCCTTGTATGCATTTAAAAAATCATAAATATAGGCAAAGAATCTTTATACTTGTCGATAAGGTTTTCAATTGGATTTGTCTCCTCATGCAAACAACCCTTTCCAAGCTTGATTATTGTGGGGGTTACTTTGGATCCCAAATTGATTTCAATCACCTCTTCAATATTGCTAACATATTTTTCTTTCTTATACAATATAATGCTGATAAAAAAGATTCTCTAATGGGACAAGGCCATTGCAATACTTTTTCTCCTAAAACTACCTAGCCTCAGTTTCATTTGTATCTTCCCCTATCCAATTCATCTCATAGTTAGAAAAATCCTTCAAATTATTAAGGAACCTCACAATCTGAGTATCACAACGAAAGACCTGCCAATTCTAAAAACTATCTAGAACTAAAGGTCGAAAAAAAACCTCCATCCTACGATTGTTGTCAAATATTTCATCAAAAATATATATACAAGAGGCCAAGCTAGTCCATGCTCATATTGTTCAGACTGATTTCAAGGAAAGCACTTCCTTAGATATGAAACTAGTTATCATGTATGCTAAGTGAAACAATTTAGTTGATGCCCTACTGCTATTGAAGGAAGTTTCTAATCAAAATATGGTTCCATGATCAAATTTGATAGTAGCCTAGGCCACCATGGACATAGTGACCAGACCTTGACTCTGTATCGTGAGATGTGAGAATCAAGCATTTCCCTAAATTAATTCACTTTTTCTAGTGTTCTCCAAGCATGTGTTTGCTTGGCTACTTTCAAACATGGCAAGAAATTTCATAAGAAAATGATCCAAAGTGGGTTTCAATATAGCATATTCTTAGGGTTTAGACTCGTATGCATTTATGTTAAGGTGGAAGATTTCAGGATTCATGCCATGTGTTTTACAAAATTCCTCAAGAAGATGTTGTCTCATGGACTACAATGATTGCAATTTATGTGAGATAGGGGATTTTCTAAGATGCTTGTACCTATTTCACTAGATGCAACAAATAGTTATCCAACCAACTAGATTTACCTTTATAATGTAAAGAAAATGGTAGACAGGTTCATGCAGACATAATGAAAATTGGGTTACATTGTGACATGTTTGTGGGGAGTGCTCTTGTATACATGTATGCAAAGTGGTATCATAGGGGATACCATAAAGAAAAGGAACATATACAACTTACAATAAAAACACTTGTACAAGTAAAAAACAAGTCTACCTCAAATATACCATAATTTTACTCATTATATTTAACCATTAAAATTATAGGAAGAAAAAAATTTAATAATTTTCTCACAATTTAAATATTTAATATCAAAATCCTGATCAGGGTGTCTGCCGGAGAATGGCAGGGATGACAGACATTTATGAGGAGTAAAGGTTGGCTACCATCCACCACTCCCCACATGCTCATGGCGATGGGTGTCATGGCCCTTCGCATGAATACATGCAATGATGGTGGGAAAGGTGGTAAGCACGGCAAGGACAAGGCGAGAGGCATAGCAGGTAGTGAAGGATAGGGGAGCGGAAATTGCATTGTCGATTTTGGAGCTAGGGAAGGGAGGGGAGTATTAACAACATTGTTGTGTGCAAAGTTGGGATCTGGAGCATTGGAGCAAGGAGGTGGAGGCATCATCAATGGAATCTGTGGAGCGAGCACGAGTATGTATCTTGGTCCTGCAACCCCATTACAATGGAGACATAGTTTATTTCTGGCTAGAGGGCTCGGGAGAAACTTGGGGAGGGGAATCAGGGGACTTGCTGGGGAAAATACCATAGGTATTGTATGGTTGTTGTCTGGCTATGCGTCTTAGCTATAAGACTCCTAAGTTTCGACCTGGCCAGTGATCGGGGAGACCCTCCTGAGAATTACATTGTGAATTTTCGTGATAATTGGGATGGAACTGGGGAGGTTATGCAATGGTGATGGGTAGGCTATACAGTGGGGATGGCTCTGACCCTCCAAGACATGCCCAATACAAACATGATTTACGGTGAATCCAATTCTAGCTCCATAAGCAGGACATCTGTTCAGATAGAATCCAAAGGCACATCCCATGCATCATCGAATTAACTGAGATGCCCAGTGAGACTATCAAGGATCTGGCACCAGTCGAACCGGCTTCGAAAGAGCAACAGGAATAGTTAGTTAATCTGGTTTATTTTTGTTTTATTCGGTTAACATTTACTTTACACTATGCATGGTTATGATAGAGAGACATATAGCGTCTTACCATGAAATTGAGACATATTTAGCTTGGTTAAAAACACTGATATTTTACTATTTTTGGATGGATTATAACGAGGATATGTGGCCAATAGGCTTGGTTTCCCATCCAGAAAGTTGAGGCCACCTATCTCACATAAGTGGTGTAAACTTGTTGTTTATTAATAGAAAATGAAGGATCCTGCCAAGCTATATATATATATATATATATATATAACTTAATTTAAGATCCTCTTTTGTGTACTAAAATTCTCTGCTAAGAAATAAATCGTAAACATTGTTATAACGAATGAAAAGTGCAGTATCAATTCATTATTTCATAAAATATACTAAATACACTGAAAAAGCCTTCACAAACATTTATGAAATGATGGCTATTGATGGTTATATACCCCACCTCATCAATCTCACTAGTTCGAAAACGCTTCACAAAATGTTCAAATTCAACAAACTGATTATTGGTTCCATCTTTGGTTGTTGGAGAGGTTCTAAGTCATTTCAACAAATTATCTAAAGTGATTAAGCAGATACATTAGAAACCAACATTGCTATTATTTATTTTACTTTCAACTAACAAGAGGCAACATTAACATAGCGTTGAACTATTAAAATAATACATTTGTTCTTGTCGCATTTATTACCGGATATATAACATCTAATCGTTGAAGAGATGCTTACAAGGAAAAATGTAAATTTTTTGATTCTACAACAATGATTATTGGGAAACATATATAGTTTCTAGCTCTATATATTATCAAATAGCTAACCTGTACTTGGAGTTTCTACCATAGTAGCTAAAACATAAGCTAGAGCAGATGGCATAGGATGATTAATATTTAGCGACCATCCTGTAAAACCATTGGGAGTGGAACTAACTACAAGTTGAAATGGTTGCAAACAATTTCATGAAATGTATGAATCCAAAATTTTGGTCAACCTCAAAGAAAGATTTAGCTCCTTAAGAATATCAAGAATATAATGTTTTTACCACTACATATCTGTGTCACAAAGAATGCAGGCACCAATAATTCTTGTTCTCCATACCTCAATCAGTGTTTCAAGAAGACTAATACTCATTTATTCATTCTGAAAAGGTGATGGAACTAAACAAGGAGAAAAATCTCCATGTTGATATTTTGTGGCAAATAAGTTCCATAAGTAGTCACACTATAAATTGAAGGAACACATGAAGAAGCAAGTCCCATTAGAAGAACAACAATATCTTTGAAGACTCATTAAAATATGGTCATGAAGATGGAAAATGATCAATGACAAGTATAGTATCGTTGCAAAGAATCATGTCAGCCAAAATATTAAGCACTACAGGTAGGTGTCCATGAGGTATGTATAATAATTTTATTTTTAAGGATCCATCATAAGATGTAGTAGGGTTGAAGTTATGGGTTATATTTTAAGAAAAACCTAGTATTTAGAAACCCTAATCTTAAGGTATATGTTTCCTATGATTTGATTTCTAGGGTTTGTTAGATTTCTAGGGCATGGGATAAACTCTAGAATGACATAAAGGGAAAAGAGTGTGATCTAAGGTTTGAATTTAAGAAACCCTAGAATGACCTCTTGATTACATAAAACCCTATAAAAGTAACTTGAAATCATGTTTGGGTATCATATTTTTCTTGGGTTACTTGCTAAAATAGTATTGCAGGTACAAGAAGTAAAAAAACGGATGGGTTGATCCATGGAAAGACATGATGAAATAAGGGAACTATATAGACCCTTAGACTCTATTAATAATATAGATGAATAAAAAAGAAAAGGTAAAAGATGAAAGACCTTTTCCATGGTTGAATGCATCTTAGTAAGAAGGCATCATGGTAAGCATACAAATTGATGCAAGAGCTCGTAGCTAAAGTAAAAGTATACATACTGGTAGCAGTCATCATAGGACAATGTAGCTCTTGGTAACCTCATAAATAATTGAGTCATTTTCATAAATACCCATTTGGGCATGTTATATATTACATAGAATATTTTTGTTTGAGTCAACTAGAGTCAAATGACACTCCAAGACCAAGTCGAAATCCTAAAACAAGTTAACCTTAAGACAACAACAAGTCGACTCAAAAGGAAGTGAGATGAATACTATAAAAGGAGAGCTCAACCTAATTTGTTAGGGCATCAATCACACACAAGAAACTCTGAAATCGGTGGAGGGTAGAGAAGTACAACCGAGGCATATGATTTAGACTGTCTTTATACACACACACAAAATGTACTTATATGATTTCAAATTCAAAAGGTACTTAATAAGGACTTCTTGGAGAAGAAGAATTGCACATTTTATCCTTGGCAAGTACCATCCCTTGTACTTGGTTTCAGTCTGGTTGCCTTCTACATTGTGTGCTTATTGGTTTGGTCAATGACTATGTCTATGTCTTATCGAGAACTTGTCCTTCCCAGCTTGTCAACTTTGAAAGTGACTAGAGTCACCTTTTCCCTTTTCTCGACTCTTAAAACATGAAAAGACGAAGTTTTTCTTTAGTGTTCTAAAATTAACTTCCCATGAAATATTCCTGGTTAAAGTTATATTCCTTACGGTTGATTCTAATGGAAACATTTCTAGAACCTACCAGTCAAGGATTTCTCTCACATGGGAATCCTCGTTCTTTTCCTTCTTTTGGAAATGTTGGCGCTACTTATATGGCGACATTGTCCCTTCCTAGGTTAACCATTAGTCTACTTGTCTGGTTGTTTTCGACCTTGGTAGTCTGGAGTGTCCCGACTCCTATTCAAACATCCCCTTCATTCGAATCATGTCATGATGATTCTAAGGTTGACCTCTCCCCTTCTTCCCCTGTTTCTTCCTCTTCCTTTTCTACTTCGCCTAGTGAAAGTTTGAAATCCAGTAACCAAGAGGCTAAGAAGAAGAAGAAGAAGAAGAAGTCAAATAAGCGAGAGGCCAATCATCCGGCTGTTACTCCAAATGCACCTCCTGTAGACAAACCTTCTGATCCTCCAAGGAAGCTTAGATTCATTTGCAAGTTGTCTAAGGGTGACCATCTCCTTCGAGACTATCCTGGCATTCCCAAAGTCTTAGAGGTATGGTCTCAAGACCTGAACCGACTGTGGAGCTCTGGAAAGGTATGTTTTTAACAAACAATTTAGTAACTTTTCGGTAGCAATTGTAACCCTTTCTGCATAATGAACTTAAAGAGATAAAGCATTTTTAGTAGAATATGTGAGAATTAGTATGAAAAGCTCAATCACTGATAATTGTTGTTTTTCCATGCAGGAAAGGGTGGAAACGAAGGATTACTGTCTAAGAGGAAAAGACAAAGGAAAAGTAACTGCTGTCCCTTTGGAAGGGAACCGGATGCGAACAAGATCAAGCGGATCGAAGCAGAACGACCTGGGAAAGAAAGAAGACTTATCGATTCGGTGGAACAGAGAAAGGAAAACCAAGGATTAACGGCTTGGCGAATCCCTCAGGATCTTTGATCCTGAGGGATCGCTGTCAATCCTGAGGGATCGCTGTCTTGCTTATTTTTGCTACCTAGATACCTCCGCCATTACTCTTATAAAAAGGGGCAGCAGTGTTAAGCTCGAGAGACCTTTTTTCATATATGTAAATTTAAGTTTCAATTTGAACTTTGACCATCGAGTCTCGTTAAGACTTGTTTTGATGTACTCTTGTTGATGCGTTAATATCAAAGACTTGGTGTTTATTTCATCTCTGCGTCTGGAGTAATCTAAGGTGGTGTATCCTTGGAAGCTAAGGGCCCGGCTCCGAAGGACACTTTCTTTTGTATCATTATAATTTGGTTTCTGTGTGGATTGTTTATATAGTTTGGTAATCTGACGTGTTTCTCATATGTTGTTCCATGCTTTGTCACGACTAATTCATTACTGGTTTCATTCGAGAAATTTATGTAAGTGACTCTGTATTGTGTGAATGAATATTTTCAGAGTTGATTGCATGTTCACTATTTAAGTTAACTGTGTTGTTACAGAGCCTTCATATTGAATATTGTTGTATTGGATTCATTTGAACTCTTACTTGTTGGAATCTGGAAAGTAATATTACCTTATCTGGAAATATAGTCATATTCTCTTTACTCATCAGATTGCTATAGTAAGTGTGTTGTGTACATATGTTTGATGACTGTTGTTCCATACTTCATTTGTGTATATCATCTCATAAAGTTCATTGGAATTGCCTTTGAGAATTTGATTGAAGAATGTGAGTTTAGTTTAATAAAGCAAGTTCAGTTCTGACTCGCGAGATCTAGTTTATTGAGTTGTTGTTCCATTTATTGCCGTTCCGTTTACTGCTGTCCCATTTCAGATTTGCTGTTCCATTTTCCGTTTGTTGTTCCATTTTACTTTCTGCCGTTCCATTTCCTTGCATTTACTGTTTTGGTGTGAGAGAAGGCCTGAAGCTGTAGTGAGTCAGCAAGTCGCTGCTTAGCTCCCAGATCTTTGGTCCGTACTCTAATTTCCTTTCATCAGTTTCTAGAGGGATGGGTTATCGCTTCCGCACCCTCGACTGATAAATTGCCTGGTGTGATTCCTTTCTTTCAAAAGTAAATTAGTTGTAGTTTAGCATCCATTTACTCTTGTATTTTCTAGACACTGTACTACGAAGCATTACTCTGACAAATAGCCTCGGATTGAGCCACTCTTTGAAATAACAAAGCGTTCCCGGATTGACTTATTAATGTAGCATAACTAGAGGTGAAAGAGACCCTTGTTACAGCTCTACATTTTGGCGCCGTTGCCGGGGAAAGAGTGTAGCCATTTGTTTTTATGGAGTAGTGTTCGAGTCTGCTGGGGGAGAGTTGGATTTTAAAAACGGAAGGTAAGAACCTGCGTAGGGAGCATGTAAAAGCCCTGCTCCACCGTCCGCTTTCCTGGCAGAATTGTGGGTTGAATAGAATTTGGTAGTTTATAGAGTGCATGACTAAGCAGAAAAAGCTAGAAAAAATTATCAAACCTCCATTCAAACCCGGAAAAGCCAAAGGGCCGGTAACCCTTGGCCAAACGACCTTCATAAATGAAATCTATAAGAAAACTGAATCTCAGCCATCAGTAGGTTTCAGAAAAACCAGTTCCAAGCAACCTACTGGTTCCCTTCAGGCCACAGGATCACCATCTGTAGCCTTTGCTGAGGTGCATAGTCAGACTGATGAACAGGACTTTCAAGAAATTGAAAATTCTATTCCAGAACGACTGCAAGAAGGGAATCTAAGCAACCTTTGTGAAGGAGAAGGGGAAACAGGAGAAGTTGAAGAGCCAAGATCTCCTAGGATAACCCATCCGTTGGAAACCCCAGATAAAGGAAGCGCTGTAAAATTCATTGAAGGGATTCAATCTCCTCAAGTAACAGGAGCTTTCGTTATTCTGGACAAAGGAAGTGCTATTAAGACAACCAAAGCCGTACCTTCTCAGCCTAAGAATACCCTTTTAGAAATCCCGGAAGGATATTGGAACATATTCGATCCTATGGCGCAGAATCAGCCCAATACTCAAACTTCTACATTACAATATCCTATAGTAGATTCCGCAGCAAATGCTCCTATGAAAGCAATTCCCCTTCAACACATTCCTACATTTCATGGGCTTACATCAGAAGACCCTGATGCATTCTTATTTGAATTTGATGTATTATGCAGGGGATATGATTACACCATCGATCCCAAGAAATTAAAGTTGTTCCCCTCCACTTTGAAAGGAGCAGCTTTAAGATGGTTTACGGGTTTAGGTGGTGGGGTTATAAATAACTGGGAGCAGATGAAGGAATCTTTTCTGAAGAAATATCAAGATTACTGTAGGTCTAGAGAATTGAAAGATGAAATATTCCAAATGATAGCTAGACCAAATGAAACATTAGAAGAATATGTAGAACGATTTCAGTATAATTTACAAAGGTCGCCTTATGCATCATTACCACTGCCTGATAATGTGTTAAAAACTGCATTGATCAGAGGCATGAAAGAGCAGTGGATCGAAACATTAAATATCATGGGAAAAGGGGATATCTATCAAGAAAATTTTGCTGACATCATTGATCTATGTATCAGAAGTTCGAGAGGCATCACAAGGATAAAACCACTAGAATATGATTGGTTTGTCAGAGATAACAAAGCACCAACAGAAGGAGTAACACGTGTAGAACTTGGCAATTTATTAGAAAATTTTAAAACTGATATTCTGGGGACATTAACTACACAACTTGATATTGTGCAGGCTAAACAGAAGCAGATTGAGGCAGAACAGAATTTGGCGATCTTCTGCCCCCGATGTAGAAGAAAGCATAGCCACAAGGAATGTCCGTTGGATACAGTTCAAACATGTGCCATCTGTACAAAAGATCACCTTACTGAAAGTTGCCCCTCACTTCCTGGATTGAAAGCAGTATATATGGAAGCAGAAGAAGAACCAGAATGAGCATACTTTATTAACCAGCGTCGCCAATGGCAACCAAGGCAATCAGGTATGTTTTCAGACCCGACTTCTTCTTTTCAGCCTCCACAATATAGTATGTGGAAAAACCAATCTCAACCCCCATTTCCGAACTGGTCATCACAGCCATTTCCTTCTCCAAATCCATGGATGAATCAGCTAAGCCAATTTGGTTGGCCGAATTTTCCTTACACTCCACCATATTGGCAGAATAACTCATACCCTCCGCAATGGACCCCCCCTACTTCCCAAAGTTCACCCTGGCAGACAAATTGGCCAAGATCGACATATCAACCAACAGGAACTACCCCGCTCCCTCAACCGACTCTGCCAGCTTTGCAACAAAACCCCCAGTCTAATCTGAGACCGCAACTCCCAGCCCAACCTAATCCTAATCCTAATAATAGGCCGGTCCAGTCTCTCCAAATCATAGAATCAACAGAAATCGGACCTGAACTGAGGAAGTGCAATGATCTTCAGTTAAGATGTGGGCAAATAATAGAAACAGAGGGAGATAAAACAATGCACATTGAAGATCAGTTACCAATAGAACAACCGTTAGAACAAGAGAGCGTAAATAACGAGCAGACTCATCATCGAATAAATGCACCCGCTCCTCCCTTCCCAGAACGATTAGTCATACCACGACCTGTACAACATCCAGACGTTGACATTCTAGGGGAGTTACAAAATCTGTACATAAGAATTCCATTCCTCCAAGCCATTCAAGACATCCCTATATACGCTAAAACTATAAAAGAATTGTGCATAAAGAAATCAAGGAGGAATCCAACCACTAACCCAAGAGTCCAAGTAGTCGGTACTTTATCTGACTTGTTATCAGGAATACCCATTAAATATGAAGATCCGGGAAACCCAATAGTAACTGTTCAAATCTATGGACAGACTTTGACCAATGCTTTAGTTGATTTAGGAGTTGCAATTAATATTTTGACAACTTCTACGTGCCAAAAACTTGGGATTACATCGGTAGAACCCACTTCGACTTTGCTAGAATTGGTTGACCAATCTGTAGTGCGACCAGAAGGAACTCTATACGATGTTATGGTATCTGTAGATTCTTGGGAATACCTGACTGACTTCCTGGTAATTAATCCAAAAACCCGATTGGATGGACACCCTCTAATTTTAGGAAGACCCTGGCTGGCCACTGCCGATGCTTATATTGGTTGTCGGCAGGGGAATATGACAATAACCAGAGGACCAGATATTAAAAATCTAGTCCTATATCCTCCAGCACAGCCAAGTCTTACAATGATAAAAACTAACCAGCACCCTGTATCATACCTTACTGACAATATCAGATCACCATTGACTATACAGAAGGTACTAGACTTTAAAGATCAAACAGAAGATGATGCCATCAATAATTAAGTTAGTCAAACTGAATCTAGACCTCATGCACAGTGTCTTATGATAGAAGCTGCATTCGAGAATGAACTAGAAGAAGATCCCTTGAAAGATACACATGACAAAACGATACCTGTGACTTCTGTTGCCAACAGTAAAGTAGTGGAAATTGAACTGGGGAAAACACTAAACATCAATGCCAACCTTACGCCGGACCAAGAAACAAAACTCATCCATCTGTTACGAAAATATCAAGAAGCATTTTCATGGGACTACCCTGATATGAAAGTGATTGATCCCCAATTGTGCACCCACCATATTTACATAGAAAAAGAGGCAAGACCTGTCCGTCAAACGCAAAGAAGACTCAACCCCCATCTAAAAGATGTCGTGAAAGCAGAACTTCAGAAGCTTTTAGATGTTAATTTTATTTATCCTATTTCTGATAGTAAGTGGGTCTCTCCACTTGTGGTTGTACCCAAGAAGAATGGGAAATCGAGGATTTGTGTGGATTATAGAGAGCTAAACAAAGCCACACAAAAAGACCATTTTCCCCTCCCATTCATAGACCAAGTACTGGACACGTTAGCAGGAAAGAAATTCTTTTCTTTCCTGGATGGCTTCAGTGGATACAATCAGATTCAGATTGCCCCTGAAGACCAGGATAAAACTACCTTTACTTGTCCTTGGGGAACGTTCGCCTATAGAGTTCAACCCTTTGGCCTATGTAATGCCCCTACCACGTTCCAAAGGGCCATTCTTAGCATCTTTGCAGATTTAATAAATGATGGGCTTGAAGTCTACATGGACGATTTTACACCATATGGAGATGATTTTGATCCAGCTCTAGAAACTCTAGAAAAAGTCCTACAGCGCTGCATTGCTACTAGGCTTTGCTTAAGCCATGAAAAGTGTTATATGATGATGACAGAAGGGCTTATTCTAGGGCACTACGTCTCAACAGCTGGCATTCAGGTAGATCCGGCTAAAATTCAAATTCTTTTGCTTATTCCCACTCCCACTACTCAGACGGAGGTACGCAACTTTCTTGGATTTTCTGGGTATTACAGACGATTTATAGAACATTATTCACACATTGTTGCACCTCTATATGCACTAACAAGTAATGTTGATTTCATGTGGACAGAAAAATGTTACCGCGCTTTCCAGGATTTAAAGAAGCTTGTATCAACAGCTCCAGTCCTTCGAGGACCAAACTGGAATTTACCATTCCAAATCTCATCTGATGCCTCAGACACAGCAATCGGTGCAGTCCTGGGACAGGAGGAGGATAAAAAACCTTATGCTATTTATTATATCAGCAAAAATTTAACCCCTGCCGAATTGAATTACACTGTCACCGAAAAAGAATTCCTCGCTGTGATACATGCTGTCAATAAATTTAGACATTATATCACAGGCTATCCCGTTGTTTTATATACAGATCATTCTGCTATTAAATATTTAGCAAATAAGCCTGTTACAAATGCCAGAGTAACAAGATGGTTGATCTTATTGCAGGAATTTGATATCACAATCAAAGATAGACCCGACAAGGAAAACCCTGTAGCTGATTTTCTCTCACGGATACCAAAACCAATTGAAGCAGCAGTAGTAGAAGACCAATTTCCGGATGAACACCTGTTTGTTGTTACTGCTCAAACACCCTGGTATGCTGATGTTGCCAATTACCTTGCAGCAGGTAAACTACCAAAACACTTAACCCCTAATGAACGTAAGCAGATTGTTCAGAAGAGCACTCGATTTTCGTGGATTGGGGGCTATTTGTTCCACACAGGGGCAGACATGCAAATCAGGAGATGTATTCATGAAGATGAAATTTTTGACATCTTAAAAGCTTGTCATGACGGACCATGCGGGGGACACTTTGCAGAAAAAAGAACAGCACATAAAGTACTGCAGACAGGATACTACTGGCCTACAATTTTTAAAGATGCGAAGAAATTTGTTCAAGCCTGTGACAGCTGCCAGCGAGCAGGACAACCTGGTCAAGCCGACGAGATGCCTCTGAGGCCACAATTAGTCATTGAACCATTTTAACGGTGGGATCTTGACTTCGTTGGACCCATCAACCCATCATCAAATCAGAGAACATATATCTTGGTAGCCACAGAATATGTTACCAAATGGGTTGAAGCTGAAGCGTTACCTAGAGCTACAGAAGATTCGGTAGTTCAGTTCCTATTCCATTTGTTTGTACGATATGGCCTTCCGAGAGAAATAATTACAGATGGAGGACCACAATTTGCTGGAAACAAACTAGCTGCAACACTTAACAACTATCACGTCCAGCACAAAATTACTTCCCCATATCACCCGCAGGCAAATGGGCAAGTAGAAAGCAGCAATAAGGTAATAGAATCAATTTTAACAAAAACCATTGCTTCACATAGGCGTGATTGGGCCGCCCGACTACCTGAAGCACTTTGGGCCTATAGAACCACCTGGAGAAGTACCACTGGTTATTCACCCTATCAATTAGTGTTTGGGAAACAACCTATTTTCCCCATAGAATTCGGAATCCAAACCCTACGAATTGCACAGGAAGTTGGCCTAGATTTAAGTGAGGCACAAATCAATCGACTACAGAAGATTAACGAATTGGACGAAATAAGGCTCTCTGCATTACAAAATACAACACTTATTCAACAACAATGAGATAAATGGCATGATGCACTTATCAAGAACAAAGTCTTTCACGAAGGAGATTGGGCTCTGTTATATGACTCTCGGTTTCAGGATTTCCCGGGGAAACTGCAGACTCGATGGCTGGGGCCATATGAAATCCAGAAGGTACATGATAATGGGACCCTCACTCTCATTACAATTGATGGTTCTGGATATGCATTCAAGGTAAATGGCCACCAAGTTCGTCTCTATCACAGGCCACTCACTCGGGAATCCTTCTGTGAGCAGCTACGACAAGATACTGACATGAAAATTTTAGGAGAGGAAGTTAAATCTTCCTCGCCTGCAATTCAGTAAGGAAATCATTCTTTTGACTTGTACATAAGTCTTGTATATAAGTTTTCTTAATATTTGTTTTATTTTTCTTTCTTAAGATTGCTCTTTACAGTCAGTGTGTTTTTGCTGTTCCTTTTTTTAAACAGAACAACATTTTTGAGTTTTTGTTGTTCCTTTTCCAGAAGGAACAACAGTAGTTTGTTTTCGTGTTTTTGCTGTTCCTTTCTCTAAAAGGAACAATAGGTGTGAGTTTTTGCTGTTCCTTTTCAAAAGGAACAACATTTTGGGATTTTTGTTGTTCCTTTTAAAGGAACAGCAGTTGCGAAGTTTTGCCGTTCCTTTTTCAAAAGGAACAGCAGTTGCTTGTTTTTATGCTTTTGGCATTGTTGTGTTTTTTTGTTGTTCCTTTTTCCAAAAGGAACAACACTTCGTGTTTTTGCTGTTCCTTTTTCCAAAAGGAACAGCACTTCGTGTTTTTGCTGTTCCTTTTTCCAAAAGGAACAGCACTTCGTGTTTTTGCTGTTCCTTTTTCAAAAGGAACAGCAGCTTGTCTTTTCGCTGTTCCTTTTTTTTTAAAAGGAACAACATTTCGGGTTTTGCTGTTTTGAGTTTTGTTGTTCCTTTTTAAAGGAACAGTGTTTTGAGTTTTTGCTGTTCCTTTTCAAAGGAACAGCAGTTGTGAGTTTTTGTTGTTCCTTTTCAAAAGGAACAGTATTTGCGAGTTTTTGCTCTTCCTTTTCAAAAGGAACAGTAGGTGACAATTTTTAAGACAACACTCATGATCTTAGGCTGTTTCTTCTCAAAAGAACGGCATCCCAACTATTTGCTTGCATGGATTCTTCTCTTGGAACACCATAGTCATATTTTTTTGCTCTCAATGATGATTCATATTGAGGATGCTTTTTCACCCATCATCTCTCCAGTCTTTAAGATACAGTTATATATTTATGCAATGAATATCAATCACAACAAGCCGAAGTCAGCACATCATAAAATCGCTATCTTTATAGAGCCTGGTATTGATAAGAGGACAAGAGGGGGGACATATCTACTTCTCATCCCCATTGTCATTGACTTATTTCCATTGCCCGGTTGGTTATCTTTATCATGGCGATTTCCTTAAAATTTTTCTCTAATTATTACACAGGAATAAGAAGAGAGGATTTATATCTTCCTAATGGGATGATAAGACTTCTTCTGCCATTCCCACTCTTAAGGAGCACTGAACCACCCTTATGTGTAAATTTATAAGAAAAAGTACTGAAAAAAAACAACGAGAGAAAAAAGAAGAGAAAAATGATGACGAATGTGAATTATTGTCAAATGCAGGATAGGGGGTCTCATCAAGAGCCAGCCTACCATGATCATCAGGATGGAAGCGAAGTGGCATTCCCAGCATGGCCACCACACCAGGGATATGGTCCAAAGGTATGCTAAATAAACAGACCTTGGAACAGGGGGTCTCATCACGAGCCGGCCTGTCCACGTTTCGCGCCTTCCTTGTGAATGGAATTATGGCTACCTGGTTACCAAGCCAGCATAATGGCCTGTATTTTGAAAAAATATTTGTATACACATAGAGGATCATGGTTCTGGGGGTGAAATAAACAACTCTGCCAAGGTTATGGACACCTGTCGGCAGCAGAGCTCTGTTAATGGTATCGAAGTCATAATGGTTACACCAACAGGGATGATATTAATACCTCTCGTTTCTTCTATCCTATGAATAATTCATACTTTATTTCCCGATTAACATATCGCATGAATACTCATTACTACCAATCATGGCAAAGGAACTGACAATGACCCCTCGGGACTTCGTACGAGTGACAGACGTCCCATCCCCCGGCCTCGCATCATACTATGCAAGCTCTTATGTAAGACGCGATCCACCTTTTTGCCTCGATTTCGGAATTTAGTTGTCTACCCAAAACATGGCGTAATTTTATATGTTGTTCTTTATGACTGGTTACACGATGGTTGCTGCTCCTCTATTTGACGGCTGGGGCAGCTTATCACATCGTGGGGGGGGAAGGTAATCTCATTACTCCACGAGGTACGTGTCACCACACCATTCGGGGTAGATAGTGTACGAAGGAATGGCATGGTTTAACGGTATGATAAGTCTATTTTACGCAAAGTTGCCACTTTTGCTGCATACTCTGTTTTTTTCGCGACGATCACCTTCTCTGCATCCCAAAACAGCTCATGCAGTTGTTGTTCCATTAAAAATCCTTCGTAGAACTATGGGAGGTAAGGCAGTCCGAAGTGAACCCCAGGAATTGACAGCCTCTGCTGCTGCTCGCGAGATCCTGGAAAAGGCTGGATGGCTGAATTATTTCAATCGCCTGCAGGAGTCAAACGAGAAAGTGGCGTTGGAATTTCTGCAAAACTTGCAGGAAGACCACTCCATAGTGAGAGAAAGACGGATACTGGTCACTGACGATGTAATTGAAGAAGTCTCAGGCCTACCAGCCACCGAACCTGTATGGACGCTGAGGAAAGAAAGACTGCGGAAGATTATGGAGATTTTTCAGGACGAAGGCCAAAACTTGACAGTAAAAGGGAAAGGAGTTTTGCCAGCTACGTTAGGAGAACCCTGGACTGAACTAGCAAAGATAGTGCAGAGCTACATTACTTGCGAAGGAAGGAAGGACGTGGTAAGACCTCGTCATCTTAAACTCCTAGCTGTTTTAAAAGAAAAATGTTCTGTAAATATGCCTGCACTTTTGAATTCGCTATTGCATGATGCGGCCCGAAGCCTGAAAACGGCTCAGCACGTAGATGCAATTGTTAGCCACCATGGATTGATTCGATTGATAGTGAGCCATAGTCTCACTCAACAGCAGAGCAGCTGGGAAGAACTCATTGCATTGATTGAGGAAGGATCGACTGCACCACCCCCAAAACCTAAAACTTCCTCCATCACGCCAGAACAATCAGAGAAACGCAGAGAAGTGGCAGCAGGAAAACGTGTCGCTCTGAAGCGAAAGCACTCTTCAGATACACCAGAGTGACCAGAAAAATGCAGAGAAGTGATAGAAGAAAAACTTGTTGCTTGTACACCCGAACAGCCAGAAAAACCAAGGAAATCAGTTCGCCTAGCTCGAATACGAGGGAGGCTGGAAAAGATTCGGGACACCAGCCAACCAATTGAGATTACAGACGAACCTCCAGAACCAGAAGAAATACCTTCTAACGAAAATGCTGGACAATCTGGGGATGAGGTTGAACAAGCTGGAGAAGAAGGTAAGGAGGGAGAAATGCACTCCGAAGCTGAACACTCCAAGGCAGTCACTGAACAGGACAATCGGGAGGAGGAAGTAATACAACCAGAAAGGAGCCCGCTGAGAGACCCTGTGGGCGAAGAAGAATTGGCCACAATCCTGGCCAGTTTGGGGGAATATGGCCAACCCTCCAGCTCAGCAGGTCCTCCCGATGGACCGCCAGAGGAAGAGATACCCGAGAATTCACATGCAGAGAACCAAGGAGAAGAAAATCCACCCATTCATGAGGAAGAAGTAATGGATACCAACTGGGAACAATCTGTTCCCGAAGCACCAGAAGAAATGCTAGACATTGGGGCAGATTTAAGGGCCAGGCCCAAACCCTCTGTCGAAACAAGAGAAATCAAGAAATTGAGGACTAAACAGCAGAGGCTGCTGAGCACTATAGCCCGGCTCCGACAGAAAATTCGCATTCTGAAAGCCAGTCTGAGGATACAAAGGACCACACAGAAGAGGAAGAGGACCACTACAGTAGAATCCCGTCGAACAAGAAGTCGAGGGACTTACACTCGCACTGTTGGTCGAAACCCGATTAGAAGACCTGCAGCTGTTCCAAATGACGCTGAGGAACAAACTGTTGTTCCAATGGCCACTGAGGAACAAACTGCTGTTCCAATTGCCACTGAAGAACAAACTGCCGTTCCATTAGAAAAGGAACCACAGCAACCTTTTGTGCATGTCAAGAAAGAAAAGGAGAACAAGGAGATCCAAACAGAGGCACCGCCCTCAGGGGTGATCCGGGTTCTGAACTCTAAGCAGCATAATAAAAAGGTTCAGGTAAAACTCCCGGCCTCTACAGCCTTATGGAAAAAGGATCCAAAAACAAGAACCCTGCATAAAATGATGAAGGAAGCTCAGCAGGAAACTGAACAATTGAAGGAACAAACAGTCCCCCGGGAGAAATATGAAGAGTTGCAACAGCAACTTCGGAATATTAGCCAGTCCGAGAGCCAGGCCTTCGAAGGGTGGCAAAAGGAGCAGGAAAAGGTTGCAAAGGTAACTCATCGATTAGATATTGTTGTTAGGCAGATGGACACTGTGTGTTCCTTGTATAATGACGTTCTAGCCTGTAGAGCCCCTGCTAAAAACTATGCTTTATTTTTTCTTGAACGATATTTACGATTAAAGATAAACGCTGTCAGGGCAGGTGCCCCTATACAAATCAATACTCTTAATGATTTCATAGATTGTTGCAAGCATTATGGGATTAAGGTCCAAAGATTATTATGTGAATTTTACCTGCAGAACCTCGTGCTAGACCAGGAAACTGATTTAAATCCTGGCCCTTTTGTTGGGGACATACAATTGCAAGCCTTTGTTTCCTTTGGGGTTAATCAGCTAAAATGGCTCAGGGCTTATACCACTTTTCAAAGACAGGAAAATAGCCTAGACTTGTGGGTAAGAGCCGAGCCTAGAAACCCAGTACTGTTATGGAGAGCACATAGGAACCTTATGAGGACCCCGGGTGTTATGGAAACATTAGGACCCATGCATGAGGATTTAATCAGACAAAACTTGGAATATTTTTTGACTATTAAGGACCTTGCCACCGATGCTGCAAAATTCCAATATCAGATTTCGAACCCAAACATCCAGCTCAGGGAACCATTGAGATATGAAAATTTTGAGCTGGCAGCCAGTCGATTGAACCTTTATGGCGAGCGTATTCTGCAAGCAGGACCATCCTGGTTAGGGTATCGATTTCGTAGTCCAATCATTTAACACCCTGCACCCGGAGACCGGGCCTTGTATGAAATGCCTGAAGGTCAAACAAATCAGTTTTTTGATGATTTGGTTGCTCATCACGGTTGTAGGCCTCCACACGAGATTCCCTCTCCGACCTACTCTCTTACTGCTTTGCATGTCAACTATAATGTTTTCATGAGGGCATGAAACAGGGTAAGCAGGGGGGTGTGTGGAGCTCTGGAAAGGTATGTTTTTAACAAACAATTTAGTAACTTTTCGGTAGCAATTGTAACCCTTTATGCATAATGAACTTAAAGAGATAAAGCATTTTTAGTAGAATATGTGAGAATTAGTATGAAAAGCTCAATCACTGATAATTGTTGTTTTTCCATGCAGGAAAGGGTGGAAATGAAGGATTACTGTCTAAGAGGAAAAGACAAAGGAAAAGTAATTGTTGTCCCTTTGGAAGGGAACTGGATGCGAACAAGATCAAGTGGATCGAAGCAGAACGACCTGGGAAAGAAAGAAGACTTATCGATTCGGCGGAACAGAGAAAGGAAAACCAAGGATTAACGGCTTGGCGAATCCCTCAGGATCTTTGATCCTGAGGGATCGTTGTCTTGCTTATTTTTGCTACCTAGATACCTCTGCCATTACTCTTATAAAAAGGGGCAGCAGTGTTAAGCTCGAGAGACTTTTTTTCATATATGTAAATTTAAGTTTCAATTTGAACTTTGATCATCGAGTCTCGTTAAGACTTGTTTTGATGTACTCTTGTTGATGCGTTAATATCAAAGACTTGGTGTTTATTTCATCTCTGCGTCTGGAGTAATCTAAGGCGGTGTATCCTTGGACGCTAAGGGCTCGGCTCCGAAGGACACTTGCTTTTGTATCATTATAATTTGGTTTCTGTGTGGATTGTTTTTATAGTTTGGTAATCTGACGTGTTTCTCATATGCTGTTCCATGCTCTGTCACGACTAATTCATTACTGGTTTCATTCGAGAAATTTATGTAAGTGACTCTATATCGTGTGAATGAATATTTTCAGAGTTGATTGCATGTTCACTATTTAAGTTAACTGTGTTGTTACAGAGCCTTCATATTGAATATTGCTGTATTGGATTCATTCGAACTCTTACTTGTTGGAATCCGGAAATTAATATTACCTTATCTGGAAATATAGTCATATTCTCTTTACTCATCAGATTGCTATAGTAAGTGTATTGTGTACATATGTTTGATGACTGCTGTTCCATACTTCATTTGTGAATATCATCTCATAAAGTTCATTGGAATTGCCTTTGAGAATTTGATTGAAGAATGTGAGTTTAGTTTAATAAAGCAAGTTCAGTTCTGACTCGCGAGATCTAGTTTATTGAGTTGCTGTTCCATTTATTGCCGTTCCATTTACTGTTGTCCCATTTCAGATTTGCTGTTCCATTTTCCGTTTGCTGTTCCATTTTACTTTCTGCCGTTCCATTTCCTTGCATTGACTGTTTTGGTGTGAGAGAAGGCCTGAAGTTGTAGTGAGTCAGCAAGTCGCTACTTAGCTCCCAGATCTTTGGTCCGTACTCTAATTTCCTTTCATCATTTTCTAGAGGGATGGGTTATCGCTTCCGCACCCTCGACTGATAAATTGCCTGGTGTGATTCCTTTCTTTCAAAAGTAAATTAGTTGTAGTTTAGCATCCATTTACTCTTGTATTTTCTAGACACTGTACTACGAAGCATTACTCTGACAAATAGCCTCAGATTGAGCCACTCTTTGCAATAACAAAGCGTTCCCGGATTGACTTATTAATGTAGCATAACTAGAGGTGAAAGAGACCCTTGTTACAGCTCTACACCGACCATCCCCATCGACCTCTGGAGATCATGTCGATGCTATGCCTTTAGCTAACGATGGTAAGAAGGAGGGAAATATTAGATTCCCTTGTAGGTTATGTGAAGGGATGCATCTTCTTCACCTTTTTCCTCTTATGGATAAAGCTTCCAAATTTTTGGAAAACCTTGCAACTCCTCAACCCCAACTTCCTTTTGGTTATCAGAGGCTTTCTTCTAACCCTCTCCTAGTTGGTAAAGAGATTGACTTGGATTCATCTCTTGCCCATCCTGCTCTTCCTGAGCATGAATCTTTTGTGTCTGTTCCTGACCAACCATTGATCGAAAAGAGTGTCGACTTGGCTCTGCCTTTAGTTGTTCACTCTATTCTCGAAGAGAGTAGTGATCATACTACACATGTTCTTCTCATCTCCTCACATTCCCATGAATCAAAGAGTGACCCTCCCATCCTCGTTGTTCAGGAGAGTCCTTCTTCTATTCCTGTACATAATGGGTGCAATCATATGATACCCCCACCAAGTAGTTTTGTTGCTTCTTTTTATTGGAGTCAATTGACTACATTCTGCCTCCCATCTTATGTGCCTTTCCAAATCACAGTACAAGCCTATAATATGGTAGTACATGGCACTCTATTAGATGAAGGTAAGCTTGTTAGCATCATGTCTTCTACTACTTGGCAAGCTTTGGGTTCCCCACAGCTTGTTCCTGTCACTCAGAATTTGTTGGCCTTCGACGGAAGAACCATTCAACCCTGAGTGATCCTTCCAAAGTCCCCTATTACTTTGGGAGGAAAGATTGTCTATATATATGTGATGGTAGTCCATGTTCTGTTAGATTTCAATCTTCTCCTTGCACGCAACTATGTTTATGTCATGGGAGCTATTATTTCTTCACTTTTCTATGTGGTTTGTATTCCACATGAAGGGAGAATAATGACCATTGATCAATTGTCGTTCATTAGTCACCAGGCGCCTCCTTTACAACCATCATATCCTATCGACTATTGTTTGCAAGAAGTACCTTCCTCGGCACAGGTCAATTATGTGGCTACACAGTCTATCTCCACATCTGCTGATGATCACACAGATGGTATAGTACATTATGTACTGGAGGCATTGGAACCCGATCTACTTTTGGCACCAAATGACATGTATTCCTCCCAGAGCATGGTTCTTTTGTCTAGTCAAGACCTCTTGGGAGCCATGTTCTCTTATGGATCATGAACAGGAGTCATGAGGATAGTTCTTGGTCTTGTGTCAACCTCCTTAAAAATTGAAACAAGGAGCCATGAGGATAGTTCCTGCTCTTGTGTCAACCTCGTTAAAAAATGAAACAAGGAGCCATGATGATAGTTCTTGGTCTTGTGTCAACCTCGTTAAAAAATGAAACAAAGGGTGTGAGCATAGTTCTTTGTCTTTTGCCAAGATTGTTAAAAAATGAAAAAAGGGTCTCAAGGATAGTTCTTTTACTGTGTCAACCTTATTAAAAATGAAGCAACTTCCTTTTCCAAATCGAGTCTTTCCAATATCTCATAAGTGAACCTTCATTCCATCCACCTAGTTCAATGAAATGAAGCTTGGGGGGCATGTACCTCGATTGAGTCATTATGCTGAGGGCATGCAAACTTATAGAAAGCATAGTTTTTCGTTTCAAGCTTGTGTAAACATGAAACTGAATCCAAGCAAAGTTCTCCATGGTTCAAGCTTGTGTAAAAATGAACCCATGGCCAATTTATATCTCGTGATTTCCTTTTTTTAGCTAATTTCTGCTAAATGAGCCTTGGTTGTTTCATTCCATCGCCACCATCTCTTTGGCCAATCATATGCTTTCACTTGGTTGTTATTCCTTTCCTGAGGGACCACAACGATGAGTGGTTTTGTTAGCCAGCCTCTTGACCATTACATGTTTTGAGCAGTTCCACCATTCCCTAAACTAGTTGCTACTCTTTATACCACTCGTTCCTCTAGGATGAGTCACCTTTAAGCTCTTTTCTGACTCATACAAAATGAAAAGATCACCGAGTATTTTCCCTTTTTGACTTGTTAAAGAGAGTAAAATGGGGGGTCCACTTTCAAGTTGTTTTCTAACTCCTTAAAAATGAAAATATTGCCGAGCTCTTGTCATTTTGAACTTGTTAAAGGCTACAAAACATCATGCACCCAGTATACATTTACCCCTTTTTCATGCTGGGATGCAATATTTATGAAAAAGGTACTCCTTGACTAAAATGGTCAAGAGGTTCTCTCAAGTATCATTTTCTACCTTTTCAGGCTCGAGAGACGCAAATGTATGAAAAGGGACCATGTGGAGTTTTCTATTCCGTGTCTTTTTCAAACTCTCTAAACATGAAAAGGATACCGAGTTATGCCTTTGTCGGACTCGTTAAAATATTAAATGACATCGGATTCGTCACCAAGACGAACATGAGGTTCTCCTTCCTAGGGCTCATTAAACTTACTAGGTTGGATTGATCCGAAGGATGAACTTACAGTGAAAGCGTATGCTATCCCCTTCAAGCTTGCAATTAAAAAATAATTAGGGTACCTACCAGGAATGGTGGGGGAAAATTTGGAAATCTGATCAGTTGCATCGGTAGGTCACTCTTGAACTTGACACTTTCTGCTTTGTGTCGTGTTGGGATATCCTCCTTTTTATCGTTGACCTTCCTGGGTTGGGCCATTCATTTTTTCCATCCATTTGATCTCGACCACATCATCATGACCACAGATCCTATGGATCCAAAGGTTACCAAACTCTGAGTCATGTCACCAATATGTTCAAGAGTTGTCCTTCTGCAGTTACCATTACCTCTGATTCTCTGTATCATCCAAAATCAATTGCATCCCTTTGTCTCATGTTGATGATGTGGGATACATCATGGCCCTCCTTTGACACGGTCACTTCCTGTCGACTTCAACTCATTATCCAGGAAGTTGATCAAGAGACTCCTCTTTAGTACCTTGGAGCTTCAATGCCCTAACGGTCAGTTCTTCACACTTGACGACAAGTTCACATCATTGGCTTTTGATTGAGTGATTTCATGGGTGTTCGACTACAGTTCCTTTATTCACATTCCTTAAATTGTGCTGATAGTACCTTGAGGACCATTGTCATTATTGGTGGGTTCTCTCCGTTTGTTAACAATTTACATCATTGGCTAGTAATCAAGTGATTTTCTAGCATGTTTGATGTCAACACATCTATTCACATCTTAGAATCTGTGCTTTGATTGGGTCATGTTGGAGCGCAAGACGCTGGGCTCAGATTACAAAAGTCTAAGCTGCAAGGGGATGTGACATGGTCATGTTGATATACATGTCTCTTTTAGATGGATGGGTGAGACCATACCATGAGTTATCATATGTGATCCTTCTCATTATTGGATGGATGTGACGATACCTTGGTTTCGATATGATCCTCTTTATCGGATGGTTGTGCCCATGCCTGGATCCATTTACATGATCATTCACTGGATGACTATGTCCATACCACGATTCATGTATCGTTTGACATAGTTTTATGTAATGTATATGTATTTGTACTTACTTGTAGGTTTTCTGGCGACAGACTCTGGTTCCCCGCACTGAGTTATAAAGCATTTCACCCCTCACTCTAGTTCGGCCTTCACGCTTTAGGGGGCATCTGTTACACAAAATTTCATCACTGTCCCTGTACTCCTCGTTCCTTGATCTTGGAGGACCTCTACAATGAACCCTTCATGTTTTCCCATCATGAAGAAACTCCCATTATGTCCCTCTTCAGGAGCAGAACAATTCCCTTTTGCATCATTTCCCAAAAATATTATATTTTTCCCAATTTACAAGACCGACAGTAATGACCCTTGTTATCCTTGCGCCGATATGCATGGATTATAACTGTCCCTAGCACTGACCAGAGTGACTGAGCCTTGTTCCAGTCACATTGATCCTTTTTTAGAAAGTTTTTTAAATAACGAGCTGAAGATTCCAGCTCTAGAGGCTTCGTAACAGAAGTCTGGTAAATGGTTGGGACAGATGGAGTCGAGGATGTCAGTTTGGGCTCCTTTCCCCTATTAGGAGGAAACTACCTCAAGATAAGACCTTCTCCCATGAGAATAGGAACCATCTCCCATCCATTCATGCTATATAAACCTCCCTTTCTACCAAGCACAAGCTAGCGTGGAAGGGTTAATGTGGGTGTGCTAGTGCTAATTAAGTCCGGAGTAATCAGCAAGTTAATCATAGTTATAGCTCTCTAGTTGTGTGTGAGGGAGAAGTGTGAAATTGGTTTAGTTTGAAGACTAAACAGAAGAGCCTTAGAACTATCATTGGTGAGGACATCATTGAATGCTAATAGAAGTGTGTGGGAACCTGGATTTGTCAGAGGAGAACAACAACGTCAAGAAAATGGTTGTAATCTCTTCTTGCTTTAATATATATGAAACTATCGATTGATTTCCTAAATAATTTGTCATCTCACATGTTTATAGTTTAATGCTTCTTGACTTGTTAAGTAGGTTGAATTACAATTTGTCTATTATCACGATTTTTGTTTGTTGTTGTTTACTTGTTTCAGGTGTTCGAAGAAGGAAACAGGAGATAGCTGGAGTGAGCAAGCAAAGTCATCACCAAACGAGATAAGCATACTAAGAGGTAGTTCCTCTTAATTGGTTCTATAGTAAGGAAATATTCCATAGAATGTCTTCTTCGTGGCTAGACCCGCTATTGGGCTAGAGGAATTGTTTGTGTCCGCACTTAGAATTTTACTTCACCACACTCGCCTAGCTCCATCTCTCGGGTTACTGCAAAAAAATGTAGTAAACTAATTTCAAAAACCAAGAATTTTTTTTCCTGATGATAAGCCCTCAAGGAAAGAAGAAGACAATGGCCACGACCTCGAGACAAGGCCCCTCCACACAACGACAATAGATGGACAAGGTCGTGGAGGAGTACGAGGACATCTTCACTTCCCCCGCATGGGTGCCTCTGCACTATCAAGTCAAGCACTCCATCGATCTGACCTCAGGTGCATCATTAATCAATGGACCAATCTATCAATGCTCCGTTCTGGAGAACGATGTAATCAAGAGGTAAATTTAGGAGCTGCTGCAAAAAGGTCACATTCGGCCAAGTTCATCGCCCTGTAGGGGCCCGATCGTGTTGGTACAAAAGAATGATTGGACTTGGAGACTTTATATTGACTATCAGGCACTGAACAAGATCACTGTCTGCAATAGGTACCTGATTCCATGGATTGATGACCTTCTGGACCAACTCACGAGAGAAAAATATTTCAGCAAGATCAACTTGAACTCCGGATATCACTAGGTACCAATCGAACCCTCGATGTGTGGAAGACTAGATTCAAAGCCAAGGAGGGCCTTTTCGAATGGTTGGTTATGCCTTTCGGGTTGACGAATGCTCCTGCAACCTTCATGAGTCTCATGGATGACATATTATGACCATTCACCAACTCATTTGTAGTGGTATACTTGGATGACATCCTGATCTTCAGCCAAAGTCGGGAAGAGCACCCACACCACGTCTGACAGTTTCTCCAAATGGTGTGGCAACATAAGCTGTGTGCCAATTTGGAGAAATTTACTTTCTCCATGACTTAGGTTAGTATCTGGGATACATTATTGATGAACAGAGGGTGCAGGTGGATGCAGCCAAGGTTCAAGTCATTCGGGATTGGCCAGCCCCAACCACTCTAACAGAGCTTCGCAGATTTCTGGGTCTTGCTAATTTCTACTATAGGTTCGTGTTGGGGTTCTCGCATATCACTTGGACCTTGAGTCAAGTCACCAAAGGAGGAGCGAAAGAAAAATTCTTTTGGTCTGAATCTCAATAGAAGCCATTCACAGAGTTGAAAAATCACCTCTACTCTACACCAGTGCTCACATTACTAGACTTGCAACAACCATTTGAGATTGAGACAAATGCCTCTCACTATGCTATTGGGGTAGTCCTTACTCAACAGGTGCATCCAGTGGCATATCACAATGAGACACTTTCAGACACAGTACGAAAGTATCCCACATATGATAAAGAGATTCATTCCATTGTGCAGGCCTATAGACAATGGAAGCATTACATTTTGGGGAAGTAAACATTCATCCACATCGACCATCGACCCCTGCAATTCATACAGATGTAAGGGAAATTGCATAATGATCGCCATCAAAAGTGGTCCATATACCTGCAACAGTTCCATTTCAATATCAAGTACAAGAAGGGAAGCACAAATAATGTTGCAGATTGCCTCAACAGACCATTGATCATGGCATTAACTACCGTGCTCAACTCTTGTGGGAATGAGACCTCTAGTTGGCCACTTCTCTACAAAAGCGACCTAGAATTCAACCACACATACCATATGCTCTTGGCGGGTTAGCAAGTTCCAGGTTTTCACCTCTAGGATGCATTGGTATGCCATATGGGACACCTTTGTGTTCCTTCAAGTGAGTGTGCGAAGATGATTTAGGAAGCACACTACAGCAAGGCCATTGGGCATTTTGGGGTCGAGAAAATAGTGGGAGTACTGTAGAAGTATTTCTATTGGTTGAATCTTCAACAGGATGTCGGGAAGTACATAAGATCATGCATTGCCTGTCGCATCGCCAAACCGACCATCAAGAGGCAAGGTATCTGTACTCTGCTACCTACCCCTAGTTGATTTGTGGAATCCATATTCATGGATTACATGTCAGGCCTTCCTTCTACTAAGCATGGAAACAACTATGCTTGTGTAGTCATCAACCGATTCTCAAAGATGGCCATTATGGCGGCCTTCAAGAAGAGTATCATAGTAGAAGCCATTGCTAAACTCTTCTTTGAATGAGTGTGGGTACACTTTGGGATCCCACAGTCTATCATCTCAGATCGGGATATCATGTTCCTCAGTACATTTTGGTCTAGTCTCTAGTCGATGCTGGACACCAAGCTCACTAAGTCCACAACTTTCCATCCCCAAACTGATGGCGAGACAAAGGTCATCAACATGATTATCGTACACATTCTACACATGTACAACTCAAAGCATCCATGCACATGGGATGAGAGCCTCTACTATTTCCAGCATAGCTACAGCCAGGCTCTCCACATCTCTACTGACCATAACCCTTTTCAGGTGGGCATTAGGGGAATTTTGAGGTCTAAAATGGGCCTCCTAAGGAAATTATAAAATAATAGTGAAAATAATAAAATAAAATTAGATTACATCATGAATGTTTAGAGGGGAAGAAGAAAAAAAACTATGTTTTCAACTCGTATTTTCAACTTGTCTCCCTATAGGTTTACTCAAATTTCGAGCATAAACACTCGTTGCATGCAAAATTTGATTCCTCATCCAAGGAGTAGCCATGTTGCATACTTTCGATGCACCCTATTACACTAAAAATGAGAAATACATGAAAAATGTGACTGCAATCAACGTTTTTTCATGTATTTCTCATTTTTCGTATAGGGAGGTCCATCAAAAGTATGCAACATTGGTACTCCTTGGATGATGAATTAAATTTTTCATCCTATGAGTACTCCCGCTTGAAATGTGAGTAAAATATTAAGGAAATAAGTTGAAAATATGAGTGCAAAAAGTAGTTTTATTATTTTATTACTTTTTAATTTTTTTACTTTTTTACCCAAAAAGGGTGAATCATCCCCCTTGGTTGACATATCTTAAATCCTACTGGTTCTTATAAATTTTATTTTGGTTGTACATTTTTCTTAGGAGGCTCATTTTAGACCTCAAAATTCCCCTAATGGCTTTGGATTCTAGCCACTATGTCCCATTGATGTGGCGATACCAATTGCAACGACTCAAGGAGATTTGACTCATGTCCAGTCCGAAGCCAACAAGGCAAATAGCTTCATTGAGCATATTCAACACATCCACTAACAGGTCCATGACATATTGGGAAAAACCAATGCCAAGTACAAGCAGTAGTACGATGAGCATCGTGTGCCACACAAGTTCCAGGTGGGTGACAAAGTTTGGCTACATTTGTAGAAGGAGCACCTCGTTGGGCCCCACCGCAAGATTTTCCTACTCCGATATGGGCCATACACCATCACCAAGGCTATAAGAGATAATTCTTTTGAGCTCATCATTCCCCCATTCCTTGGCATGCACCCAGTGTTTAATGTGGATCGCCTTCGGCCACACTTCCCACCATTACTAGACACATCTAACATTGCAAAACAACTCACACCAACAGAGTTAAATCTAGATTGCATGGAACAAGCTGAAATTGATCGGATCATGGACATGCAGATCAAGCACACTCGCCAACAGAAGATCCAATTGTATCCAATTGTGAAAGCAGGCCAACTCCTTCACCAAGAAAGTGTCTCACCAGGAACCAAGTTCGACAGAAGTTTCGTCATCTCATGGAGAAACTCAACGCAATGGGGACCATTGCTTCCTAAGGGGGTAGGAATGAGCCGGGTGGATATTGGTGGCCACCCGCCAATTCCACTTGAACGTCCACCATTGTTTCTTTTAGTTTTTTCAATTTCCTTAATTGTAGCACATTTTACTATTTTTAGTCCTAAACTTCCGGAGCTATTTTGAGGCCCTAAACAACATTTTTTTGGCAATGTGCCGCCAACAATTTTGTAATAAAATTGTCTTTTTCATCATAGTCCTCAGACAGATCTTTCCAATGGGGTATCATGCGCATCAAACAGAGATAATATGACCAAGTCATGACTTCGAGAAGTTGGTTGTCCAACTAACCCCAACGGGGCCCATAAACTCTTGGTGTTACATTTCCTTTGGTTAGGGTCTTGGTTGTTTAGGGTTTGCTCTTATTGTTCAATAATAAAAAGGCCCTTGAGCCTCATTGTAACAGAGTTCAGAGGCATGTAGCCACCACATCTCTTCTCAAAGATAAGCTACCATCACTGAGATAGTCTCATTTCCATATTGTTGGTAAGAATATTTCATTATTTGATATTAATCAAAGGAAGTGTTATTTATGCTGCATCTTTGTATTTATGGTTATATATGCAATTTGTTGCGTTCCTTTTTAAATTCATATCAATTCAACAATGATTTATTGTGATAATCAGAGTTGTATCAAACTCTCTAAGAATCCAATATTTCATGACAGGCCCAAGCACATTGATATCAAGTACCATCACTTGCAAAATTGTGTGCAGAGGAGAACTATAATTCTACAATACTTTCCAACTAAGAAGCAAGATGCAGATATATTGAAAAAGGTGTTGTCAAGAGGAAAATTTAAATTCCACAGGTGTAGGATATGGGTGGTGCAAAATCCATTTCTTGCTAACAGGGAGTGGTAGAAATTGTAGCAAGAAACACTAAATTTGACTTATTCGTTAGTCAAATTTAGTAATTTGATTTTAGAAATCAGCAAGATGACTTGGATGGCAGTTAACTTGTGTGACATGGACTTGTCTACTTGTTTACTCAGTAAATTCGAGTTATAGGCTAGCAGCAGAGTTGTGCTGTAGTGTTGCTAAATTTTAGCAATATGATTCAATTATTTTCAATTTGACTCAGTTAATTGAGCTCGAGAAACTAGTCGAGTAAGTTGAAGGTCAGTTGAGTAGTAGAATTTTTGTTAACTCAATATGCTCTCAGTTAAACTAGTCAATCAGCTAAAAATAGGTGATACATGCATGGAATTTGAATTTCCATATTGAATTGGAGGAAAAGGCACATTGTAATTATTTATTGTATACTAGTTTAGTGTACATGTTGGGCATTGAGGAAGGAAATCAATTACTTGGGATTTGCACAAGGAAATAGTGAATTCCCATATTATTTAAGAGCTAATTTCCTCAGGAATTATGCAAGGAAATAGGATAACGATGGGGCCTTGAATTGACTAAGTGTTGGCCAAAGTAGGATAATCAGTAGGAGAATAGGTTTACAGTGCAAGGTATGCTTCAGAGTTGAAGCAAGACATTGTAATAGTTTATCATTCTCATATGATTAATGAAAAGTAGTGGAAAGGTTTTTCCCCATTCAGTTTCCCTATAAATATTTGTGTTCTTGTGTTGTTTTGATGGTATCATGTCATTGTATGTGTTTCTAAATTGTTATTTCCATTTCCCAAAATAGTAGAGGAAATTTGTAATCTCTTATTTTTAGTTCAAATACATCAGTAGTAGCAAATTTATATTAATGTATACATTCTTAAGGTGTTGTAGGGTACAAATATATCCGTGATGGGCAGATGGAAATGTTCCCAACACTCCCAGTTCTACCTCGACCACACTCTTGGCCTTTAAGCTTCTCACCCAAAATAAAACAATATTTGGCCAAGTGTATAGACCCTACCCTTACCTTAGATTTGATCACTGGGGTCGATGGATTATGGTTGGTGTCTAAGCACACAACATGGTTCCACTAGGGTTTGGTTTCACTAGCACCTACTAGGTGTTGGACCTGCTAGCATGTCAACAAAGTCATGTTCTCCCACTTCCTCTCGACCTTGGAAACATAGCGTATATGGACTAAAATGAAACCTAGGATAGGTTCATAAAGAAAAACTACAATTTTTGTGTGCCCACCCTCCTGTAGTTTCAAGGAGACTCATGGCCCAATTCCTGATACCTAAATTATTAGTTTTGATAGAATAACTAGTGTAGGGATTGATTAAACTAAGTATGCCATTAATTTTGAAATCAACTTACTGAGTATGAACACATAATTGTGAATTCACCATGCACATAATAATCAATATCATACTCTAGGCACACTTTAAAATTCATGTGCATACATGAAACCACTCTAATAATGAATACATAGTGAGCTTCAAAAATAAGAAATTCATTCACATTTACAAACACGCAAGATCTTGCACCATTCACAATGTAACAATATTCATCACACTCCATAAGGAAATGCACATAAGCAATGTACACTTATATGTTTGTTTAATGATGATTGAAAAATGAAGGAAGAACTTCAACTCTCCACCCAATTGTAAGCCAACCACATTGTGATCTTTCTTGAAACTGATTACCTTGAGCTAGATCCAAATTATGAGGGGATGCATATTAAGGGAAATTCAAACTCAAGGCTTAATCACATAACCAAGAGAAGGAGTCCATTGTTTAGTTAGTTTATCAATTGCTCTACAATAGTAAGCACCAAAGTGACTCACTGACCGAATGCAATGACAAACAAGTTGTCTCTAATCGTATCAACAAAGATCGAAGGGACATAAGTGGAATTGATGTCCAAGAAATCTTGCTAGGAAAAGTTGTCCTGTTATTCACAATCATCCACCCCCACCAAAAGAATATTCCAACAAATTGTTGTGTTTATATAAGATAACATGAATGGTAAGTGAAATAACAACCTCGGTATAGGTGCGGGATAGTAGTAGCCTGCAAGCTAGCAGACTTATGGCGCACTATGAGAGTCAAGTTTGCAGTTGTTAGATAATATTGTCTTGAATTGATATGTTTTTGTCTTAAGTGTTAATTGTCTTAAATGAGTTTCATCTTAAGTGGCCATTGTCTTAAATATAAAGTTTTGTCTTAAAATATTTTTGTCTCAAACTATTTTTGTCTTAAATATAAAGTTTTGTCTTAAACTGTTTTTGTCTTAAATGTAAAGTTTTGTCTTAAAATGTTTTTGTCTTAAATATAATTTTTTGTCTTAAAATATTTTTGTCTTAACTATTTTGTCTTAAAATATTTTTGTCTTAACTATTTTGTCTTAAAATATTTTTGTCTCAAACTTTTTTTTGTCTTAAATTTAAAGTTGTGTCTTAAAATATAAAGTTGTGTCTTATAATATTTTTGTCTCAAAGTGTTTTTGTCTTAAATTTTATATTTAAGACAATTCAATTGATATTAAATTATAATGTAAAATAACTAAAATAAAAGGTTAGTTTTTAAGACAAAAGATTTCTTTTGTCTTAAAAAGATGTCTTAAAAGTGCCCTTGGTGTAGTAGTGATAGTAATTATGTATTTTTTTGGTTTTATAAAAAATTTCAAATAGGTTTTTATTCAAACTTTTATCTGTCACTTTTTTCATTTAAATTTATGTCATAAATATTTATTCACATCAAATCTCAAATTTAAAAATTTCATATATATTCTCGCCTTTATCTTCAATAAAATCACTTCATAATCATTTTTTTTTGGTGACTAGCGGAATCGACAACAGCGGTGGTATCATACTCGCATTACACAGGGTCAAATCCCACTGGCTTCCACTATAACCTCTAGGAGGAACCACCCAGCCCGCAAGAACGACCCTTGGGTAAAAGGAGACTCAAACTCGTGACCTGCACAGTGGCACGAACAACTTAACAGATCTTCCGCTAGCCACGAGACCAAACCTCTGCGGGCCACTTCATAATTATTTTAAAAGTCACATAGACTTAATTATATTTTCTCTGCTTATTCTATCATGTGAAAGTGATCGGTATATGAAAAAAACATTAATGATGCCCAATAAACTGAAAGATTCGAGAGCCCATTACGAGGATAATATTCTGTACAAAACTTTTTCAGAATGAGATTGATTGTTTTGATTTTAATCAGTTATATTTAAAGTAAATTAATGGTGAGAATATAAATCATTTTTAATTTTATTTTTTCTGCTCTCCATGTCATATGAGGTGAAATAGGTTTGACAAATGAATAGAGTAAGTTCCCATTTTCTATGGGTTTTAGAAATGGGACGTGTAACGGGAGAGAGGTTTATAAATCGAAGAAGTCGATCCCAACTATCACAGAGCAGGCAGTAGCACGTAAGAAGTGTAAGTAGTGTAATGAAAACATCTTCCAAAATATGAGCCACATTAATGTAAACAGACCATCATCGTCTTCCGCGGAAGCACTTGTAACAATGTGAAGAAAAGCTATTAAATCGGTATAGACAACCATCCTTTTCTCCGTTTTTGGTCACCAGAGAAAGTAAAAGATACGGCGAAAAAAATCCTCATTATTGTGTATTGGTGACTTTAATATGAAGTTGTTGGTTTGAATGGTTATTTGTTTGACATTCCCCTAAATTTATGTCGATTGTTGATTTTCTGAATATTTGGAAATCAGAATTTATTTGGCTAGGCCCCGATTCTCAAATATTCGGGGAATCAACAATCAACATAAGGATTTCCATGACATGCTTGGCCATTCCCATAAAGTTATGATGGAGTGTTTAGTTTCAAATTGGATTTTTAAAATTTATATTTTGAAACATTATTGTTAGTAGTTAGGAATGAAATGTTGAAATTTATGTTGAAAGTAGTTGTTTTTTTTTCTTCGATTAAATTCATTAATTAAAATAAATGTCATATGAACAAAAGTTAAGGTTTAATGGGCATGTGGTATATTGGCCCATGGTATTGTAACAAAACATCTTTACAAATTAAAAATCTTTTTGGTAAAGTATCGTGAATCTTCATGACTAAAAATCTTATTACATGTTTTTAACTAATCCGTGAGCTTAGCTCCATCTAAACCTGGATCTATCATGCGCCCAAAGGGAATCCCTCAAGGCAAAAACATTATTTTTGGACTGTAGAACTTGAGGAAAGGGTTGCACTTCTAAGCCCTCTTGGCTCATGATAGATCCTGTGCTAGATGGATCTAATCTTGGTTCCAGTTGAGAGCAGCAATGTCACATTTTTAGATTATCATTATTATGTATATGTTTGAGTTAAACTTCAAAATTCACATTATATTTTCTTTGTTAGGCATGATCATGTCATTCTCTTCTTTAATTTAGTTTGTGTTGCTTGTGTTCAATGGTTTGAGTGATTTGTGTTTTGGATTTGAATGGTAATGTTTGTGAAAGTTAAAATTGTGTTATATTTCTATATGTGTATGTATTTGTTTGTTAGTCATTAGTTGGTGATGAAGGAGGGAGAAAATCTTGTCAATAGTTTGGAGGAAGATTGATATTGCACATCTATTTCATTTAATTTTAGGTATCACAACTCACAACTAATATATATTTAGTAGTGTCATGTAAATAATAGACTTAATAATTTAGGACATCAAGATTACTCTTGTTGTTTCTTTGCTAATGTCTGGAATAATTTATTTCCTTCAATAATATTTTGATGATTTTTTTAACTATGTTTTGCAAAGTCAAAAAATAATGTATTTTTGAATTTTTTTAATGAGTGGTTAGATTTGTTTCTCCAAACAATTATCACATCTTCTTTAAGAATATTTTGATTTGTTTTGAATGTTTATAAATATATATTTTCCTCTAATAAATATTTTGAATACATTGTTGTATGCAAGTATTTATTAGTAATTTTGAATATATGAAATTGTCTATTAGTAATTAGTTGTTGATAAAGGAGGGAGACTAGCTTGCCAAATTAACAGAAATGAGGTCCATGTGGTTCATGAAGTCCTCACTATCTACAGTCATTATTTTGCAATTTTTTTGAGCTCGGGGTTCAGAGTTTATAAATATATCTTTTCATCTAATAGATATTTTGAATACATTGTGGTATGCAAGTATCTACTAGTAATTCTTGAATATATGAAATTGTCTATTACTAATTAGTTGGTGATAAAGGAGAGAGACTATCTTAACAAATTAATAGAAATGAGTTCCACGAAGTTCATGAAATCCTCACTATATGCACTCATTATTCTCACAAATTTTCTTGACCTCACTACTGGTCGAGCTCAGGGCTCAAACTGCAATACATTGAGGATGTGACTAAGTCCCGAGTTGTTTAGTCCACCTCAAAACTTCACACCTCTTTCCTATGCCTATATTGGTCAATAGGAATGAAGTGAGAGCCTTATAAACCTTATTTTACATAATGCAAGTATTCTTCACACTAGTGGCTTACTGACCAAAATTCTCATCTCATTCAAACTCTTATTGTCTCCCCAAATTCCCGAGCTCCTAGGTTTTATCACTACCAACCTCTATTTTTAAGTTGAAGAAAAATATAAATCCTCGCAAATAAGAGGACGTGCACCAGACTTTGTCATTTTCCCACAATAGGATCCACTTCCCATCCTCTTCAACATACATTAAACTTCCTCACGAGTTCTTGTCACTGGTAAAAACCTTCAAGAATTATACAGAACACAGAAAGTTGATAGACAATGTAGGTTTTAACCCCGTACAGAAATTACATGCATACGAATTCTAAAACACATAAAATAAACAATGCGAGAACATAACACATAAAAAGCATATACATAGATATTTTCCCCTGGATGCCAAAACCGGGACTACTAGCTTTATTTTTCATTATGTTCCTTTCAATGTTACAATACATATTTATACATGTCGAAGCATCCAATACCATGGACCGAAAACCATCGTGTCCAAAACCATGTGCGAAAAATAATGCACAAAACCATAGAGTGGGGTTACCTGTACCTGCCCCCTTCTAACCCTTGGGTTAACTATGTGGGCTAGTCGTGGAAAGAATATAACAGAACACAACATTCTCCCACTTGTTGTTTTCTTTCCACAGGGGACCACAAGAGAGCTTAGTCATTTATCTAGCCTTGCAATGCCCATTGTTTCTCTACACCAAGAGAACTTCTCAGAGCTCACAGATTTTGTCAATGCATCTGCAGTGTTCTTCAAAGTGTCTACCTTTGCTAGCAACACCTTTTTGTCTTCTATCATATCCCTCACAAAGTGATACTCAACATCAATGTGCTTTGTCTTCGAATGATATGCAGGGTTCTTTGCCAAGAAAATTGCACTTTGGATATCACAATCTATCCTTATAACTCCCTGTACTAACCCCATACTTGAACACCATCTCTGCAACCAAACTGCTTCCTTGCTTGCATGAGTGGCTGCCATGTATTCTACCTTTGTAGTTGATAGTGCCACCACAGATTGTTTCTTATTCATCCAACTGACTGCAACTCCAAATAGGCTAAGCACATACCCACTTGTAGATCTTCTCTAATCCAGATCTCCAGCCCAGTCTGCATCAACAAAGCCACGAATATCCAACACTCTGTCCAATCCTGGTCTTCATTGGTAGCACAAACCATAATCACTAGTGCCACGCAAATACCTGAAAACCTGCTTCATTGTTGTCCAGTGCTCCTTCCTGGTTTTGACATAAACCTGCTCAATACTCCCACTGCATGTGCAATGTCTAGTCTAGTACAGACCATCACATACATCAGGCTACTGACTGCACTTGCATATGGAACAC
Organism: Pinus tabuliformis; assembly: GCA_031772625.1. Classification (NCBI taxonomy): domain Eukaryota; kingdom Viridiplantae; phylum Streptophyta; class Pinopsida; order Pinales; family Pinaceae; genus Pinus; species Pinus tabuliformis. Next base: position 1,249,463,995 of record CM062805.1, on the reverse strand, counting down.
GAGACATGTCCTCTTCCTCTTCTTGTGTCTTGGGACACTGTTCATCAGATAACTTTACACCTACAATAATAAGAACCTTCACCAGTTTACTATCCTACATATTAAACCTCTGCAATATTGTCTCGACATACTGCCTCTGGTTTAACCAAAGATTCCTCTTTGTCTGATCTCTTTTAATTTCCATGCTCAAAATATAGTTTGCAGCACCAAGATCTTTCATGTCAAATTTGGAGGACAAATGGGTCTTCAAATCCTGGATAATTTCTTTTTCATTTCCAACCAGTAACATATCATCCACATGCAAGACCAAATAAATAACATGGTCACCAATTAATTTAAAATACACATAGTGATCTGCTTTTCTTCTAGTGAAGCCAAGTCCCCATACAAATGTATCAAATTTCTGATACCACATACTTTGTGACTATTTTAACCCATATAGAGACTTCTTTAACTTGCATACCATTTCTTTCTTACCCTTCACCGCAAATCCTTTAGGTTGCTTCATGTAGGTTTCTCTTCTAGATCCCCATGAAGAAATGTTGTCTTCACATCCATCTATTCTGCCTCAAATCAAAAGCAGCAGCAATAGATAAAAGTAATCTAATAGAAGTTACATTGGTAGAAGGAGAAAAAATATCACCAAAATCAATTCCCGACACCTGGGAATAACCTTTTGCTACCAAACGAGCTTTGTATTTCTCCACCTTTCCTTCTGCATTTGTCTTCTTCTTGAACACCCATTTGCTGCCAATGGGTTTCCTTCCAGCCAGCAACTCCACCAGATCCCAAGCCTCATTTTTGTGCAGAGATGCCATTTCATCAACCATGACCTCTTTCCAAAGTTCGCCATCTTCTGAATCTACTGCTTCCTTCACAGTTCTAAGATCATCGTTAGTAATAGATAAAGCAAAATCTGAATAGAGAGTAGATGGACTATACCTTTCTGGCTGCCTTCTTCTGGCCGCCTTCTTTCTCAAACTGATCTTCTGTTATGGAACCAGCTCACAAAAAGATATAAAAGAGAGATCAACTCCTTAGAATTCAACATTTTCAAGGGGGCAACCTCCTTTACATTGCACAAATGAACAATTCTTGGATGATTCAAATGACAAAACCTCCTTTCTATATATAGGAGTCTATGGAGTCACAATATAACCTCGCCGACCTAACAATAATAATATAAAGCCACAAAAATAACAATAGAGGGATTCTATGGGGCACAGTAATAAAAATATGGGGACAATAGGGGCTCAACAATATTAATAAAGGATACAACTACAATAGTAATGGGGTAATCACTAGTATTATAGGGACCTAACATGCCCCTCTCCTTCAAAAAAGTGTTGTCCTCAACACTTTAGTAGTTCTGGATGCTTCTGGATAAAATTCTCATCCTCCTATGTGGAATCTTCAATGGATAAGTTCTTCCACTTGATGATATAATCCGAAACTGATCGATTTCGTAGCTGTCGAGTTCTTGTTTCTGTGACTGCTTCCGGTTCCAATATAATTTTTCCTTCCTCGTCAAGTTCTGGCAATATTATTTGGACTTGGAGCTTGTCGCCTATAACCTTCTTTAAACATGAAACATGGAAAACTGGGTGCACTCAAGACGCTGCAGGAAGCTCCAATTTGTACGCCATAGTACCAATCTTTTGCAACACCTTGTACGGACCATAATACTTTGGTGATAATTTATTATCCTTCTTAGCTTGCTTGAGGGACATTTCTTTATATGGTTGTAGCCATAGGAATACCCAATCACCTACATCAAAAATTCTTTCGCTACGATGTTGATCTGCCTGTTGTTTCATTCTATACTGTGCCAACACGAGGTTATCCTTTAAGAGTTGGAGGACTTATTGTTGATGTTCGATGTGATGTTCCACTGCTTGAACCTTAGAATTTTCTCTTAAATACGATGTGATGGATGGTGGATGATATCCATAAAGTGCCATAAATGGGGTCATTTTTGTTGTTGTGTGGAAGGAAGTGTTATACCACCATTTAGCCAGAGGCAACCGTTTGACCCATTGTGTATGTTTATCAGATACAAAGAAACGAAGATATCCTTCCAAACATTTGTTTACTATCTCAGTTTTCCCATCAGATTGAGGATGATAAGATGAGCTATGAGCTAACTGAGTACCAAGACAAGGAAATAATTCAGTCCAAAGATTTCCAGTGAAAATGGGATCTTTGTCACTTACAATAATCTTTGGGTTTCCATGTAGCTTTTGAATTGTTTCCATAAATGCAGTAGAAATTGTACTGGCTTTAAATGGATGTGATAATGCACAAAAGTGTGCATACTTGGTAAGTCTATCAACTACCACCATGATGACACTCTTTCCCTCAGACTTGGGTAAACCTATGATAAGATCCATTGAAACCTCCTCCCAACGTTGGCTTGGAATGGATAAAGGTTGTAATAGACCCGAGGTCTTAATTGTTTCAAATTTATTTTGTTGGCAAACCAAACATTCTGCCACAAAATTTTGAATATCCGATTTAAGGCCATCTCAAAAAAATTCCTTCTTAACCCTGTGGTAAGTTTTTCAAAATCCTGAGTGCCCTCCTAAGGGAGAAGTGTGCAATTCCATAAGAATTTTTTGTTTGAGTTGCGAATTCTTACAAAGGTATAAGCGATCTTTGTACCATAACGAATCATTTTGTCAGCTAAATGTATCATATGTACTAGAATCTTGTTGTAACTTTTGAATAAGTGCCCATACTTCTTCATCATTCTTCCATTCCTCCCTTGCTTCATTTATCCAATCTGGTTGGATAATAGAAATGGCGCACAACAATGCTTCCACATCCTCATCCTTTCTTGAGAGTGCATCTGCCACCACATTTTGCTTCCCTTTTTTGTAGATGATTTAAAAGTCATAACCCAACATCTTTGTGACCCACTTTTGTTGCTCTTCAGAGGATAATCTTTGTTCTAAAAAGTGTTTAAAGCTATCATGATCCGTTTTTACCTTTAGGTGTCTTCCCATCAGGTAGGGTCACCATTTCTTAAGTGCATGTAGTATTTCCAACATTTCCTTCTCATAAATAGCTTTGTGTAAAATCTTTCCCTTGATTGGACGACTTTCAAAAGCAATGGATCTTTCATCTTGCATTAAAACATCACCAATTCCATTTCCTGAAGCATCACATTCCACAATAAAGGTTTTTGTGAAGTCTGGTGTAGCTAAGACCGGTGCTTGTCACATTGCCTCTTTAACATGTTCGAAGGCATTTGTTGCTTCTGGAGTCCATGAAAATGCATCTTTCTTTAATAATGTTGTTAGAGGTGCTGCTATTCTCCCATAATTCTTAACAAGCTTGCGATAATACCCTGTCAACCCGAGAAATCCTCGCAGATGCTTTATGGATGTGGGGATTTTCCATTCCTTAATGGCTTTAATTTTGCTAGGGTCTACCTTAAATCCTTCATGAGATACAATATGACCCAGATATTCCACATCTTGTACTCCAAATAAACATTTGGATCTTTTTGCATATAATTGTTTCTCCTCCAATAGTTGTAGCACCCTGTCAACATGTTGAACATGATCCTTCCAAGACTTGCTATAGATTAGTATATCATCAAAAAATACTAACACAAATTTTCTAAGGAAGGGTTTGAAAATGGAATTCATCAAACCTTGAAATGTAGAAGGTGCATTGGTAAGGCGAAAAGGCATGACCAAAAATTCATAATGACCCTCATGAGTTCTAAATGTTGTTTTCGGAATGTCTTCAGTCTTCATTCTGATTTGATGATATCCTGAACGAAGATCCAACTTGGTGAAGTAAATTGATCCATGCAATTCATCCAGTAATTCATCAATGACAGGAATGGGAAACTTATCTTTAATAGTGAGCTTGTTGAGCTCCCTATAATCTGGACACATGCGCCATGATCCATCCTTCTTATGCACCAATACTACTAGAGCAGAGAAAGAACTTTGACTAGGTTGAATTATACCAGCCTCTAGCATTTCTACAACCATACGTTCAATTTCACTCTTTTGGGCATATGGATATCTATATGGCTTGATGTTTGGAGGAACACTTCCTGGAATTAGATGAATAGCATGATCATGATCACAAATAGGTGGGAGACCTTTGGGAGTCTCAAATACCTTGGAATGATTGTCCAAGACTTTTTGGGGATCTAGACAAATAGATGATTCTGATGTGGAAACATCTAGCGAACATAATTGAGAAATTCAACTTCCTTTCCTTTGACAAAAAATTTCATGAAAAGTTCTTGAAAATTAAAAGCTATTGTAGCCATTGGACTCCTAGTACAACATCAACACCTCCCATTGGAATGGAAAGCATTGGGCTAGTCAATACATATTCTCCCATGGATATCTTGATATTATGGCACTTTCCAGAGCAATTTATCGTTCCTCCATTTGCAATCATCACTTGAGACTCTGGTGCTGGATATAGGAAGCAATTCAATTCTTTTTCTACCTTACAATGAATAAAATTGTGGGTACTTCCTCAATCAATCAACACTATTACCTTTTTCTTCTTGATTTGTCCTTCTATCTTGATGGTTTGAGGAGTGGTAATTCCAACCAATGCATTACAAGATATGGTCGGATTCATTTCTTCTTTATCTAGGCTTTGTTCTTGGAGTATATCCTCTTCCTTTGACCTTTGTTGCTCCTTTTCTTCTTCCTCTTCACAATCTATGTAGAATAATTTCTTCTCAGCACACATATGACCTTTAGTGTATTTGCTATCACAAATGTAACAAAGCCCTTTTTGCTCTTTTTTCTTCCAATTGTTGTGGTGTCAACCTTATAGGTTGTGGAAGGCTAGGGGTAACAAAACTTCTATCTTTATAGTTGTGACTGGTATGCTTCCTAGTTGCCATAATTTTTCTTTCCATTTTTCTTGCTAACCTGAATGCCTTCTCTAATGAATTAGGTTCCCAAAAGCGAACATCATGTTGGATATTATCCTTTAAATTCCCTATGAACACATCAATCTGATGCTCCTATGGAATATTTTTTACCCTTATGTTCAATTTTTGGAACTCCTCAATATGCTCCATTATTGAACCCTTTTGTTTGAGACTTATCAATTGGCTAAAAAAAGTGTTGCTTTTTGTGTCCTTATAATGTGCTATCAATTCTTCTGTAAAAATTTCCCAAGTGATAATTTGTTTACGAGAGCAAAGCCATTGATACCATACAAACTGATTTGGTTCCAAATATAAAGTTGCAATACGTACCTTTTGTGTGTTTTTCACATTATTAAGATCAAAAAATTGCTCCATCTGTAATATCCATGTTGCGGGATCCTTGCCATCAAACTTCCTCATAACAATTTTTGGAATATGGTGGGTCTTCTATCCAACATTAGAGTCTATGGAATCATGATTAACATTTTTTTTGTTCTCATCATGAATTTTCTTTACTACCCTTTCACCATTAGTGACCATTTCTTGTAGCAACTTATTCATATTTATCTTCAATTCTTCCATCTTATCATCCACTCCATCCATTTTAGCGTCCATGCCATTCATCTTAGCTTCCATGCCATCTATCTTAGCTTCTACACCTTTCTTTAAACAATCCATCTTAGATTCTACACCTTTCTCTAAACCATCCATCTTAGCTTCTACATCTTTCATCTTAGATTCTGTTACTTTTTGTGCAAGTGAAACTTGTTGCACTTGGTGTCGTAATTTTGATATATCATGTTTCATTTCATCCTCTTCTTCATGAGTTATGCTAGAGATTTTAGGTTTCTCACTAGGTGTTTGCATTTTCTTTCCTCGGGGAATCAATTAATGATAATAATGCTTTACTATTCCCTTTGAATTCCTTCAAACTAATTTTTCAAACCAAGCTTAAGCAAAAATTAAAAAAAAACTACACACCTTTTTTCACTTTGTAGGAGCTTGATATTGCATCTGATGTATCTTTGTAATTTCAGATCATCCAGTTCTGAAATTGTGATATGTAGTAGCCCTCTGCATCCTCTTTTCAATGCCACCGGTCTTATCCAAATTGGATTCTCCAAGAAAGAGTGATGCACAATCTCCCAAGATGACCTGATTATAGACCTTTCCAGAAGAGAAAACATGTATGAAGTGCCATGTGTCACTGTTTCAACCTATGGCACTGAAAAATATATACAAGAAACTACAGTCCATCCTATTTCTACACCTTCTTACAAAATTTCAATCCGATGCTCAGAGATAAAGTTATGACGATTTTCCCTAGGTCACCTGTTTGGAATGTAATTTAGGAGTCTGCAAAAAGACCAACTTCCTCAAATCATATCTCCGCAAATATAGATCGAAAAGCTTTGAAATTTGGGCCCATGGTTCAGTGCAATTTCATCTCAAATGGGTTTTCTTTTCGCTTCTGAAACATCGAAGAAAAAACGTTATAGCGAAAATGCAATGATGACCTATTTGGAGCAGCGAAACCCTAGAATCCAAAGCTCTGATACCAAATGTTATGAATCCATCTCACAAAAAGATAGAAAAGAGAGATCAATGCCTTAGAATTCAGCCTCATCGAGGGGGCAACCTCCTTTACATTACACAAATGAACAATTCTTGGATATTCAAATGACAAAACCTCCTTTCTATATATAAGAGTCTATGGAGTCACAATATAACCCAACCGACCTAACAATAATAATATAAAGCCACAAAAATAACAATAGAGGGATTCTATGGGGCACAGTAATAAAAATAGGGGGACAATAGGGGCTCAACAATATTAATAAGGGATACAACAACAATAGTAATGGGGTAATCACTAGTATTATAGGGACCTAACATCTTCTCACACTCGGTGTTTGTGGCTCTTCATCTTCTAATTCCTCTTCTGTTGTAGAGTCTGATTCTTCCTCCTTAAGCTCAAACTCTATCTTCTCAAGTTCCTTTGGTTGGACTTCATGTTTAATAAAATATTTCACCTCTTTGAACACCACATATTGGCTGTACAAAACCTTCCTTGTTACTGGGTTCCAAAGCTTATAACCCTTTAAACCATCCTTATATCCAATAAAGATGCACTTTTTAGATTTACTATCCAACTTGGTTCTTTTCTCCTTTGGAACATGTACATATGCATCACATCCAAATATCCTCAGATGTGAAATAGAGGGTTTCTTACCAATCCATACCTCTTGTGGAGTCTTATCCTCCAACGCTGATGAAGGTGATCTATTGACTAGGTAACATGCTATCTCCACCGCCTCTGCCCAGATTTCTCTCCTAACTCGGAACCACCGAGCATGCTTCTTGCCCTTTCCATCAACGTCTTGTTCATTCTTTCTGCAACTCCATTTTGCTGAGGTGTATATGGAATAGTATTCTATCGTGCTATACCACACTTATTACAAAATTCTTCAAATTCCTTACTGCAAAACACTCCACCGTTATCTGTTCTCAGCACCTTTATCTTTTTCTCTGTCTAGATTTCCACCAGAGCCCTAAATTCTTTAAACCTGTCAAAGACTTAAAATTTCTTCTTAAGGAAATATATCCATGTATTCCTTGATAAGTCATCTATAAATGATAAATAGTACAAAGACTTACCCAGTGATGGAACCTCACATGTCCAAACACATCACTGTGCAGAAGCTCTAATATTTGTTTCACCCTCTTACCACCAGAGGGGAAACTCACCTGATTCTGCTTCCCATATACACAGTTTTCACAAAAATCAAAATCGAGAGAGCTATTACTCATACCTTCTACCATACCTCTACCATGAAGTATTTGAAAGCCCTTCTCTCTAATATGTCGAAGCCTTTGATGCCACAACATGGTCTTCTCTCCAGAGACCACTAGATTTTTGCTCCACTTTTAGGAACCACGAAACTGTTGCACCCATCAACAATAGTGCTACCTTGTAGCTTGTACAGAGTTCCAGTCCGAACTCCCCACATCAATACCAGTGCTCCACGAACCATCTTGTAGGTATCCTTCTCGAACACTATTTTTACACCTGCATCATCCAACTTGCTTACGAAAATCAAATTTTTGGCCAATGCAGGAATATGTAGAACACCCAGAAGTGTTCTAATACTTCCACATTGCAACCTTAGCTTTACTTTTCCATGACCAATGATTCTAGCCTTCCTGTCATCCCTCACCATCATATTTCTCATACTCGCAGAACCAATCTCTATGGGGAGTGAAATGAAAGGATGCACTTGAGTTAGTCAACCATACCTCATGATCTACATGTGTACTTGAAGAAGCCAAGTACACATCCTCACCTTCATCTAAGGTGGTTTTCGCCTCTGTAGAAGGAGCATCATCAAATCCCTTTCCTTTGTCAGGAGCTTTAGATTTATAGTCCCTTTTGTAGTGCCCTTCCTTTCTGCATTTCCAGCAAACCACCTTTACAGGTTTTCCTAGAGATTTAGATCTTCCTCTAAATTCAGATCTCCCACTCGATGACCTATTTTTGTTTGTATTCTGGAACCATCCTCGTACAGACAAGGCATCACCATTCTAGCTCTCCATATTTTTCCATCTCATCTCCTCCGTTGGCAAGGATGAGACTATTTCATCAAACTGCAAGGCACTTGCATTTCTACCTATTGCAATAACCAGACTATCCCACGAATCTCATAGAGAACACAACAAACTGATGCACTTATCTTCATCTGAAATGTTAATATCAACAGATAATAACTGCCTTACCATAGTATTAAATGAGTTCATATGCTCTGTCACTGAGTCTCCATCTTTCATCCTCAGGTTATACAGCTTTTTCTGTAGGAACATTTTATTCACCAAAGACATAGATTGGTACAAAGTCCCTAACTTGTCCCACAAAGCCGTCTTCGTAGCTTCCCCTGATACATTCAACAATACTGAATCTGAGACACATAATCATATTGTGCTCTTTGCCTTCCAATCCAACTTCTTCCATTCTTCATCAGACACTCCCATTGGTTTAGTATCTGGATCTACCGCGATCCACTGATCTTTATCCACCAACAGATCCTCCATATTGAGTTTCCACAACTCAAAACTTTGAACATTAAATTTCTCGATCTCTATTTTTCCGCTACTCGCCATATTCTTTCACCACTAGAATCGAACTCGCAGATCTCCCACTGAACACGGTGTAACATAGGCCTGAGCAAAACCCCTCAGCAACAAAGGCGTCCCCTTGAAGCCAAAACAGCTCTGGTACCAAATGTAGGTTTTAAATAATGTGAGATCATAACACATAAAACACATATACATAGAGATTTTCCCCTGGATCCCAAAACCGGGACTACCAGCTTCATTTTTCATTATGTTCCTTTCAATGTTACAATACATATTTATACATGTCGAAGCATCCAATACTATGGACCAAAAACCATCGCATCCAAAACCATGGACCGAAAACCATCGCGTCCAAAACCATTTGTGAAAAATCATGCACAAAACCATAGCTAGATCAACCCAACCTAATATAGGGTAAAAAACCAAAATTTTCTGGGGCACTGACCTGGACCCCATAGAGTGGGGTTACCTATAGCCCTCAAACCCCCTGTACCTACCCCCCTTCTAACCCCCTGGTTAACTGCATGGGCTAGTCGTGGAAAGAATATAACACAACCCAACAGACAGAGCTTCAACCCACATTCACATAGAGGAATTAAAACACAGAGAATAAATTTAATTTCTATGCATATCCAAAATAGAGAACATTTTAGAAAGGATTACAATTGGTTCATTGTGCAAACCCTCTCTTGGCTATACAATACTTTTATAATATTTCACTTTTGGGAAAATATCCTAACAAACTAAAGCTTCCTGGAAACCTTTTTTATTAAAGACTGAAAATGTGGAGTAGAAGTATTCTTCTCAATATTATCAAAAACTAAGTAGATTACATACGAGACAACAGTAATTAGTGACTTCACTGACAGTCAAGTAGAATTCAACAATATTGGACTGAACTCAAACTATGACATCTAAATTCATTGTTATGACACCTAGTAGGTGGTTGGAATTAGTTTTTCCAACACTCCCCTTTAATTACAACCACACAAATTTAAACTAAATTTTCTGCTAACCTAAGTTTTTGTGAGCCTTACAATTAAAAAAAAGTTGACATTAGTTGGATTTGTTTTCCTTTTCCTTTTCTTCCAGATTTTGTAGCATTTGAATTCCTTCAACATTTTCGTTTTGTTGTAGGCTTCAAATTTTATTTTGTGGTGCAACTCTTCCATTGTTCTAGGTTTTCCATGTCTGTCATCTACTTGTTCAAACGTAGGCTTGTATGTGGACTGCTGCCACATGTCATCTTTTTCTATGTGCTTTTCATCAATATTTTTGTGCAACATAATTCTATAATAAAAATTAATCTCCTCAAGACTCTAATATATGAAAATTCCATTAAAGTTTTCATCATCCATGTTGTCTTCAACATTCATTTCTGCAACTTTTATAAAAACTTTATTAAGACATGGTGTTGTAAGTCATGCTTCCAGGAACTTTAATTCTTTTTCAATTTTTTTGCTTATTTCTAGTTGCTACTAACATCTACACACTCAAAATCGAAGTTAAAATTAAAGGCATTTCTAGAATTGTATTCGTTCTGCTTTGCGACGAGAGATTTCTCTTCTTGTGCTTCCTTCTCTACGTCTGTCTCTTCCACTTCTTTAATAACATTTGCTGCTACAAACAAATTGTCTTCCACTTGGTTTTCAACTCAAGTGGGCTTCTCTCACCAGATAATAGTTTGTAAATAAGATGTTTTTGTGGCATCATATGCAACGATTCATCATTAGCCAACTACTCTTCATCAAACTTAACATCAACAAATTGAATTGTTGGATTCACCATAACATTGGTTGTTTGATGTTTGTGTGGCATCATATGAAACCATTCATCATTAGCCAACTAGTATTCATACTTAACATCAAAAAATTGAATTGTTTGATTCCGCATAACATTAGTTGTTTCAATGACAACTTCATTATCATCAACAAGCATTATTGATGGACTCACCAAATTGTCATCCACGTGTGGTTGTGCATAGTGGGATTCAAGAGAATGTGTATTCTTTATCTGCTTCTTCTCCAAATTCTTTAAAGTCATCATCCCCTTGTTGCTGAGCATAGTGGGTTTGACGTAGGAGGTTGATCAAAATAAGGTGGTAGTCTTCCTTTTTGGATCGCATTCAGTCTGGTTGTTCTTATTGCATATCGCATGCGAGAGGAGAAGTCTTAGTAATGCAATGAAGAGTCAGAGGTTGGTGCGATCCACGATATTGTGATGGATTTCTGCGAAGAAAACTTCGGCCACAGGAATGAGATCATTACACTTTGATCAACGGTGGATAGTGATATCGAACAAGTCACTTGCGCAATGTTTAGCTATGCTCACAGAGCCGATAAGGAATATAACTTCTTAATTTATAAATGATCCGATCTGATTTTGAAGTTAAAGTTCAATCACTTTATGATCCCATATCCATTGGATATAAGAGGCCATCAAATCTATAGTTTATGGGACTTCAAATAGCACATGGTTTCAAAATAGCCTTAACCCCCGCAATTGACAGTGACATAAGAAATTTACTGTGATATCGATGGTTAGGAGCAAGTGTGGGACTTCAGCCACGATCAAGAAAGTTTGTACTCTCCTACCCTTGCAATTGATAATCATCGTTGATCTAACATATCTGTCGATCTGACGATCCAGATCTATTCCTCTGCCATTCTCCTTCTTCCCTTAATACTAAATGACCATGATTAACACATAAACACTGAGATTTACAATTAAAGTATGAAAACAGAGAAAATACCCGATCATGTTTCAGAATGCCGATTCACAGAGGTAAACGAGAGTCTTCACCAGGACTAACACACAGTCGCACACTGAATCAAATTTATTCAATATAATAGTAGTTATAGAGTCTAGGCCCTCTCGGCTCAATTACAACAATTTATCTGACCTTTGTCTCAATCTAAAACCCCTATCTATCACTCAACTCTCGCCTCTCACTCAATTCTCAATCATCTCAGCTAATCCCTTTCCATTACATTTTCTTCTCTTTATGAGTCAAATCCTATTCTAACTGTACTAACAACTTGATCTCTATTTTAATCAATCTAAAAATCAAATCTCTCTTTTTAATCTCTATTACACACCTATGCTAACAACTTATCCCTTAGTCTAAAATAAGACAATTTTCTAATTATTACAATAATGAAGTAAATATCATTTTTGAGAGATGCAACCCTCTATACCAACCTGAATTTTCACCACTCAAGTCAGTGAAATTCAACTCATTTAGCCACATGTGAACAAACCATGACATTGCTGGCTAAGTCCAAATGCTCCTGCATCAGACTCCCGGGGAAGAAAAGAATCATCCCTCAAACTTTCAGGGTTTACTCCATACTTTTGCAACTCTTCTATTATCAACTAACTAGCATCCTCCATTGGTTGTCCTTTCCATTTGACTAGATATTGAAAATAAACATGTCCTCTAATTCTTTTGGATACTCTTTTCTCCAAAACAGCTTCCACCTCTTTCTTAACTGTCTTTTCCATTTGTTCTTCCCAGTTAAAAGTTTGAACTTCATCTTCTGTAGTTTCCTCCTGTAGCTCTGTCTCTATCTCTTTATATGGATACAAATATGCAACATTGAAGACAAGTGATATTCCAATCCCTTCTGGAAATTCAATTTCATAGCCATTAGTTGAAAACTTTCTTACAATTCTACATGGTCCTATCTTTTTCATTTTTAGTTTATTGTAAGTGTTAGTAGGAAATCTTTCTTTTCTCAAATACACCATCACTAAATCTCCCACTTAGAATTCTTTCTCTCTTCTTTTCATATCTACTCTATGTTTGTATTTGCCACTGCTTTCCTGCAATCTGCCTTTGACATCTTCTTGTAGTCTCTTCATCTGCTCTGCAAACTCTTCAACTTTTGCACTTCTTGTCTCCTGTTTACCAAAGTTTCTGAGCTCATACACACCCCTTGGATTCATCCCAAAAATAATCTGAAATGGACTCATTCCAGTACTTCGGTTTGGAGTTTCATTATAAGCAAACGCAGCTTGAGCTAGTGCTAAATCCCACTGCTTAGGATTTTGAAACACTAAATTTCTCAATATGTTTCCCAAGCTTTTGTTTACCACTTCGGTCTGTCCATCTATTTGAGGATGGTATGCTGAACTGAAACTGAGGTTAGCACCTAGTTTCTTCCAAAGAGTTCTCCAAAAATTCCATACAAACTTTGTATCTCTGTCAGACACAATACATACAGGCAATCCATGTAATCTTAAAATTTCTGAAAAAAATATATTAGCAATATGTGTTGCATCACTAGTTTTCTTACATGCAATGAAATGTGCCATCTTGAAAAATCTATCTACCACAACATAAATGGAATCATTCCCCCTTTGAGTTTTGGGTAACCCAAAAACAAAATCCTTGCTAACTACATCCCATGGTCGGTCTGGTATTAGCAATGGCTGGTACAATCCTGTATTCTGGCTTCTCCCTTTAGCATGCTGACATATCCTTCACTTCTCAACAAATCTCTTAACATCAATCTGCATTTTTGGCCAATAGTAAAAAGTATTTACTTGAGAAAAGGTTTTGTCTTGTCCAAAGTGACCAGATAATCCTCCACTGTGTTTCTCCTTTATTATGTTTTCCCTCATAGAACATTTGGGAATGCACAACTTGTTGCATTTAAACAATAAACCTCCTTGGATAAGATGATCTAACCGCTGACTTCTGTTATGAACTATTGGATTTTGGATTGCTGCATAAATATCTTTGGAATCTACATCATCTTTATACATTTCAACCATTTCTTCAAATCCTACAACACCAACTTTTAATTCTTGCACAATGAAATTTACCTTGCTTAAAGCATAAACAACTTTGTTCAACATACCACTTGTGTGTTTTATCACAAAAGTAAAGCTCTGCAAAAACTCTACCCACTTGGCATGTTTGTGGTTCAATTTTGGCTCGTTGTTTATGAACTATACTGCACGATTGTCAGAATACAATATTAACTCCTTTGGTAGCAAATAATGTCTCCATTTTTTAAGGCTCGTATAATAGCATAAAATTCTTTATCATAAGAAGAATACTTCTTCTTCGCTTCATTTAATTTCTCACTGAAGTATGCTATTGGTCTTTGTTCCTGACTCAAAATTGTTCCAATTACAACTCCACTAGCATCTATTTCAACTTGAAATACTTTTTCAAAATCAGGTAAAGCTAAAATTGGTTTCTTTGTGATTTTCCTCTTCAGTAACTTAGAATTCTTGTCTACTACTTCTATCCACTTGAATGGTTGATTAGTCTCCTTGATTGTTTTAGGAATTGGTGCACAAATCTAACTAAAACCTCTAATAAATTTCCTATAAAAACTTGCAAGACCATGAAAACTTCTTACCTCAAATATATTCCTTGGAATAGGCGAGTTCCAAATTGCTTGTACTTTCTCTGGATCCATTTTCAACCCTTCTTTAGAAACTACAAATCCCAAGTAAATTAATTCTTCTTTTATGAAACTACATTTCTTTAGATTTATCAGTAGTTTCTCTTTCTGCAGAATTCTCAAAACCAATTTAAGATGTTCTAGATGTTCTTCTTTACTTCTACTAGAAACTAGAATATCATCAAGATAAACAATAACAAACTTTCCTGCATATTCCTTCAAGACTTCATTGATCAATCTCATGAACATGCTAGGTGCATTAGTGAGTCCAAAAGGCATAACTAACCACTCATACAACCAATGTTTATTTTAAATGTAGCCTTCCATTCATCTCCTTCTCTAATTCTTATTGGATGATATCCACTCTTGAGATCTATTTTAGTAAAATACTTTGACCCACTCAAACAATCAATCACATCATCCGTGCATGGTAAAGGAAATCTATACCTGATAGTGATCTTGGTTATGGCTTTGGAATCTGCACACATATGCCATTCACCTCCTTTCTTTGGACTGAGTACTTTTGGTACAACACAAGGACTAAGACTCTCTTTGATTAGTCCCTTATCCATCAGTTCTTGCACTTGTTTTCCAACTTCTGCATTCCCTTTAGGAGTCAATCTATATGTTGCTTTATTTGGCAAACTTTCTCCTGGTATTAGATCAATATGATGACTGATACTCATGATTGGTTGCAATGCATTTGGAAACTTATCCACAATAATATCATCAAAATCGTTCAACAAAGTTTTGATTTCTTCAGGTAAATCATCTAAATTTGTGGAAGTCAAAATTACCTTAGGTCTCCCTATGACAACAAAATGCATTTCTTCACCTTTTCCAACCTCTTGTAGCAAATCCTTTTCACTCATCAGCATAACACTGTTTCCAGTTGCTCCTTTGTCAACTTCATCCTTCAATGGAAGTAGTGTATGTTTATTTCCATCCTTCTCCAGAGTATAAGTATTTTTCCTCCGAGCATGAATAGCTTTCCGATCAAACTACCAAGGTCTTCCCAACAATGCATGGCATACATCCATTGGCATTACATCACACAATATCAAATCTTTATAAGTACTAATCTGTATCTTTAGCTTGCATTGTTTTTTCACAATAATCTGATGTCCTTTCTGCAACCATGACACTTTGTAAGGAGTAGGGTGTACTATCTTCACTAATCCTAGCTTGTCCACCATCTCTATAGAAACAAGGTTATCAGTGCTTCCACTTTCAATTATCACTCTACAACATTTACCTTTGGATTTGCATGTAGTTCTGAATAAACTCTTCCTCTGAGTTGGTTCTCCAGTCCCTTTCTCTGCCTTAATCAATGCCCTTTTCAACAACAGGGATTCTCCTACTTCAGGGGATTCTTCCTTTTCTATAATTTGAGGTGTTTCTTGCTTTGCCTCAGCTACATTCACATTTCTCTGACTTGTTGTTCTATTATGAGGACAGTCCCATGATCCATGTCCCCATTATCCACATGTGTAACATTGAATATCTCTTCCTGAACCTCTTCCTCTGGGTGCAAATCTTCCTCTATTAAAATCTCCCCTATGTGGTGGTCCGCTACTAGAACTTCCTGCTTCATTTTGATGTTGCTGAAACCTTGTTTTGGTAGTTCCTCTACCTCTTACTGAACTTTTCCCTCTATTCCTCTGATTTTGTTTCCTCAACATCTTTTCTTCTACCTTCAAACCTGTTTCATAGGCATCTTTGATGATCTTCAGACTCAGCAAGCTAATCTCGTCCTGTATTTCATATCTTAAGCCATTGATATATCTGGCTACCTTCTCCATGTCATCCTCTGCATGTCCTGCTTTAATACTCAATCTATAAAAATCTTCTATATATTCTTTAATAGACATTCCTTTTTGCCTTATATTATGTAATTGTTTGAAAATATTTAACTGATAATCTTTCGGCATAAATTTAGCTTTCATTTTACACACCATTTTGTCCCATTTCTTGATCTTGGACTTTCCTTTCATGTTTTGGATGTTTGTAGTTCATCCAACGAAATAGTTGCATGACGCTTCAATCTAGTAACTGCAGATTTCACCTTCTTTTTGTCATCAACCTCCTCATAGTCAAAATGTTTGTCCAATGAACTGATCCAATCCATTAGCTCTTCTACATTAAGACTCCCTTCATACACAGGAATTTCCACCTTTGGTTTTCCACCTACTTTAGCCAACATCTTGATAACTTTGGTAGTTTCATTTTCCTCCTCTTATTCTTCCTCAGAAGATTCTTCTACAGCATTGGCAACTCCTTCATCAGGTGTTCTCATCTGAGCCAGCTCCTCTCCTCAGTGGCATGTTTACTGCAGTCACAATCAAACTCAATCTCTGTGCTCTAATACCAAAATGACGCAGGAGGATGATCAAAATAAGGTGGTAGTCTTCCTTTCTGGATCACGTTCAATCTGGTTGTGCTTATCACATATCACATGAGAGAGGAGAAGTCTTAGTAATGCGATGAAGAGTCATACGTTGGTGTGATCTGTGATATTGCGATGGATTTCTGCAAAGAAAACTTTGGCCACAGGAACGAGATCATTACACTTTGATCAATGGTGGATAGTGATATCGGACAAGTTACTTGCGCAATGTTTAACCTCCCTTACGGAGCCAATAAGGAATTTAAATCCTTAATTTATAAATGATTGGGTCCGATTTTGAAGTTAAAGTTCGATCACTTTATGATCCGATATACGTTAGATATAAGAGTCCATCAAATCTATAGTTTGTGGGACTTCAAATAGCACATGGTTTCAAAATGGCCTTAACCCCCACAATTGACTGTGACATAAGAGGTTGACTATGAGATCGACGGCTAGGAGCAAGTGTGGGACTTCAGCCACGATCAAGAAAGTCCGTACTCTCCTACCCCCACAATTGATAATCACCGTTGATCTAACAAATTTGTCAATCTGACAATCCAGATCTATTCCTCCACCATTATTCTTCCTCCCTTAGTACTAAATGACCGTGATTAACACATAAACACTAAGATTTTCAATTAAAGTATGAAAAAAGAGAAAATACCCGATCATGTTTCAGAACACCGATTCACAAAGGTAAACGAGAGTCTTCACCAGGATTAACACACAGTCCCACACCGAATCAAATTTATTAAATATAATAGTAGTTATAGAGTCTTGGCCCTCTCGGCTCAATTACAACAATTTATCTGACCTCTGTCTCAATCTCAAACCCCTATCTATCACTAAACTCTTGCCTCTCACTCAATTCTCAATCATCTCTGCTAATACCTTTCGATTACATTTTCTTCTCTTTATGGGTCAAATCCTATTCTAACTGTACTAACAACTCAATCTCTATTTTAATCAATCTAACAATCAAATCTCTCTTTTTAAGCTTTATTACACACCTATGCTAACAACTTATCCCTTAGTATAAAATAAGACAATTTTCTAATTATTACAATAATGAAGTAAAGATCATTTTTTAGAGATCCAACCCTCTCTACCAAAATGACTTTTGACCCCTCAGGTCAGTGAAATTCAACTCATTTAGCCACAACATGTGAACAAACCATCACATTGTTGGCTTAGTCTAGATGCTCCTGCATCAGGGTTTCATGAGAATTTGTGTGCTATTTCTCTATTTTTGGTAGCATACCATCGTCATTGTCATCCACTTTGAAATGGGATTCAATAAACTCTTCACCTTTTTGTAGATATGTTGTTATAGATCCACCTTCATCCTCAACTTGAATGCTTTCCATTACACCAAAATTATTCTCAAGGGTGTCCGAAGCCTCCTTGTTTCTCTTTGCATTTGCAATGAGGGGAAGAATGTTATAATATACCCATTCTTTTAGGAATTTCAATGATAAGACATTATTTTTCCTTTTCACTTCCAAATATTTCAAATAGATCTTGAACATATCCATTTGTCTCTTTGACCTTCCCAGCCTCTTGGATTTTCCCATTTGTCAAGCACTAGCTCATTGCGGCTTAAATGGAAAATCAAACTACAAACATAAGAGCTTCTTTTTTGTAAATTCTTGGCTCTAACAAAAAAATTTGTAGCAGTGACACACAGTGACACCACATAGCAACAATGGCTCAAGAATCTCAAATTTATTCACTTTCAATACAATATTTATCCAAATTTCTCACAAAGGAAACACTTGCAAAACCTTTTTAATTTAATAAAACAGAACCTTTTACACAAATATGAACAACAATTCCCTTTTTTAAATAAAGGTCGTTCTTATAACTTTGAATGTTCTTTTTCCTTTTGTGAATAAAAGGAGGAATTTCAACAAAGCCAAAATTATATGATCCCTCTGAAACAATACAATTTGAGCCTTTAGAAATTACAATGAACGAATTCATTTTAAAATAAATGAAACCCCCCGACCCCGCTTTTTTTAGAACAATACATTCCTTCATCCAAGGCATTTAAAAATTGGCCCTAAAGACTTTCATGCACACCTTTGACTCTATTCTAATTGGGCAACCTTTCTTCGATTGAAGAAATTTTCCATGTCTCGTAACTTTGATTGTTAGTGCCTCATGGCTTGTGACTTCCGTTCAGCTAGTCGATTTCTGAAAGGCTTTGACTCGTCATACTATATTTGCGTTCTTTTTTCTTATATTATTGTAACACTACCATCACATCTTCTGATATAGAGGCATGTGATGTGATGCAGAAAAATTCATTGCATGAATTTTTTCGTTGTCATTGCACATTCTCTCTTTTCACGAGTGCAACGAATCCCAAGTTATTTTTTTTTTAAGATGGAGACTGGTGATTTCCTCTTACCCTTCAATGATTTTATAATGTCACTAACACATTCTTTCTCCTTTGTCACTCCACTCGTCCTTGTTTTGATGGAATTTTTAAAATTCCCAAATTTTTCTTTCATCCCACTTTTGGAACTTCTGTGCCTCGTCTTCTTCACAACAATGGCTTTCTTCTAACATCAGAGGTTTTTACCTACTAGGTTTTTAGATACCTTACATTCTTTGCTACTCTCAATGATTTTTATGCAAGCTCACACTCTTCTCTCAGATGCTATCGAGGAGCCTTATGTAACTTGCCTTTAATACCATGTTAAAGACTCAAAACGTGGAGCAAAAATACTCTTCTCAATATTATCAACTACTAAATAGATTACATATGAAACACATAGGAGACAAAAATAATTAATGACTTGAGTGAGACACAGCTAGAACTGAATCGAGTTGGATTGAACTCGAACTCACTATGACATGTGGATTGACTGTTATTACACCTAGTAGGTGGTTGGAATTAGTTTCTCCAACATGTCTAAACTACCTACCATCCCAGCTGGGCACTTGGAAAATTTACAAAGGCTGGAGCACCAACTCAACAGACTAACAACATAACAGTTCCTAATTTTTCTAGAATCAGGACACCTGGCTTTACATCAAAATCCTACTATTCATTTGTATGTAAGTTACAAATGGATGGAATTTCCTTTTCCATTTGGAAATTTACATTACCCCTCTTGGGCCTTAAGAAAAATGAATTGCCTAGAGTTGATGCTCTTACATCGGAAACCCCAAGTTAAAATTTTCCATTACCTCCTCATCATGTGTTTCAATTTTTTCACTCCTCCTTTCCCCCATAAAAAAAAAAATTGTTGTCCGTGTATCTGACTATGTTGTTGCGTCATGGATAACCTCAATCTTCCTATATGCCAAATTTGATTTTGTAGTTCCTCCCATGAATTTTTGAAGTGGCTTTTCACACTCAACTATATGTTGTTGTTGTTCTTCTCCTTTTGATGTCTCTTCTCTTGGAAACCCTTTCCATTATATTCCACACTTTATCAATTCTGTATTTTAACCCTATTCAGTGTTGAAAGCTACAATATTCCTCTTCTAGCTTTAGTTTTACACACAAAATATTTATCATTTGATTTATTAATCTCTCCTCTTTTTTTAGGTGTCATCACTCTGCAGGAATTTTTCATTTAAGTGTTGTTATTCATTTCCTTACTATTCTCGATTGCATCTCCATAAGCCGATTCTTCCTTACTTACTTCAACAATAGATTTTGACAGTTGTTCTCCTAGAATTTCAATCCTTGACCGTGCATGGTCTTCACCTTAATTTCCCAAGTGAAACAAATTAGTTTACTTCCTTCTAATAACATATTTCAAACTCTATCTTGCTTCAATTCCTTAGAAAGACATTCCTTCAATGTCTTCTATACTTGTGACAACTTCAAATGGTTGTCCAATTCCAGCACATATAAAGTTTGCAACCGGACACCGATTATAAGACTTAAAAGCATAAGGTCCTATGCCCTTAAAAGCATAAGTTTGTAACTAGGACTTAAAGGCATAAGGTCCTATGCTTAATCACTTTACAAATAAAATAAATATGATTAAACATAGCATTTCAAAAAAAATATTTCACATTTCCTTCATGTCCAATAACAAAAATATTAATCTATTAAAACATATTTTTTCAAATTTTTGGAGTCGTAATGTAAGAGGATACAAGAAATATAAAAACAAATCACATCACTAACTCTAGATTGACAATAATCTCACCCTTATTATTTATACAACTGAATAATAGTCAAACAATTAATATTTTTTGAATAATAGTCAAACAATTAATATTTTTTTTATTAATTTCGTATAAATAATTTTTAAAATTTTTACATTTTCTTTTTATATAAAAACTCTTTATTTTTGATTAGTAATTATGAAAAGAATATATTTTTGCTGTTATATTTTCAAACTTTTAGCTGTTATTTCTTTTCTTTTCAAACTTTTAGCGGTTATATTTTCATTTTAATTTATGTTCTATTGTTTCACATAAAATATCCAATTTAATTTATTTTTTATATATTCATGCCTTTCTCTTCAATAAAGTCACTTCATAATCATTTGAAATGTCACATCGAATTGATTATATTTTCTCTGGGTATTCTATCATGCGAAAGTGATCAACACGTGAACAGTATATTAACGATGCCCAATAGGCTAAAGGATCTGATAGCCCGTCATGACGATAGTATTTTGCACTACACTTTTTTTAATTTATTTTTTAGATATTCATGCCCTTCTCTTCGATATGTGAACAAAATATTAATGATGCCCAATAAGCTAAAAGATCTGATAGCCTGCTACAAGGATAGTATTTTGTACAACACTTTTTGATAAAAATCGATGTTCCATTAATTAAGTGGCTCTCCAAGTAAGATACCTGGAGAGTGCCCAAGCACTTCACACATACACACTGTCATTCTATGTGGAGAGCAACCTAGTACATATAGGCTTTCACACAATGAGGTGGTTTGAACCACTCCCTGAATATTAGGATTTGAGATCTAAATTTAGAATCTCAATCCTATCATCACTATAACAGTAATCTAAGTTTAGCTTTCTCCATTATCTCCAACACTCCTCCTTAATGGATAAAGGGTACTGAACAATAACATACCCCTGTTGGTCTAGTCTCAGCTAGGCTTACAATTAAAAACATGAAAAAACTTGGTAACAGAGTTTTCATTTTAGTCTTCTTGTAGCAAAGCCCATACTTGTTCATTTGTGGATAATTCTTCATCTTCACTTTCTTTGCCATGAGGTAGTGTTGTATCTTCACCTCATCTCTTTCCCTATGAAGGAAAACTTGAATTCTTATTCTTGCCCTTTTTAGAACTATGGCAGGCTGGATAGGAGAATTTTCCTTCTCATTATTTCTGGTGTCAACCATTTGAACGCCAACGATGATGTCTTCACAATTCATTACTGCAACTTCTGTGTTGATTTCATAAAGACATGGTGTTTCAAGCCATGCTTAAAGAAATTTCAATTCTTCTTCAAACTTGGTTACCTTTTCCTTATTGTTGTTGGTATCATCTACACACCCAGAAATATTAATGAGATCATCACAATTTAAATTCTCTTTAGCTTTGTTTTCTTCTGCCACATCTTTGCAATCAGCTTGATCTAGCTCATCCCATTGATCTTCAACACTTTGTTCCTCTTCACATCCTTCTTGAAGATCAGCTTGTGAATCTTGCACGACAAACTGTCCCTCTTGATTCTCGTGGTCATCAAAAGAACCATGTTGTTTTTCTAAAATTTCTTCTGACTCGAATATACTACCCATGTTAATGCCAAATGCCCACATGAGAAAAACATCATCATCAGAATTAAAAATATCTTCAAATAAAGACATGTTGTTAAAGTCTAGCTTATCTCACTTCGAGATTCCTTTTCGACTCCACATGGTCCTCTAACGAGCTCCAACAACCCCGTTACCATGCAGGTGGGAAACTTCTCCCTTTGGTAGCTCTTCAATTGTAGAACCTTGTAGACTGTGGCTTTTGTGCCACGCAGGTCTTAGTGCCCTCGGCTCCAGCAACAAGCAACTAAATGACCTCTCACAAGTTGGAAACACTATCAGTATCTAATTTTGATGCACATATTTATGAAGATGGGTTCAAATCAACAAAAAAAAAATCGCGTTTTCTGTGGCATATAATAATTTAGAAGAAAATTTTCCAAATTGGTTTTGAGATCCCAATTGATTTTTCAGATCTCCACAACAACGAAAAAATACACATCTGGAAGAGTGATCTTTGTTTTCTCCATCTCCTCTACGCCACCTTTTTATGAAATAATAAGCCCCTCAAGAATTAACGCTTCAGAAATATCCTAGCTTCAAGGAAAGGCAGATTGCAGTGGAAATTCTCTGGATTTATCAGAATAATTGAATTTGAAACAATGTCACCAACTACATTTGTTGATTTGAAGTTTATGGGCATTCATAACGCGTCTGTAGAAAAAGAGAGTAACAGTTTGGAATTCGGCTCTGAACAATAGATACAAAAGCTGAAATTCATGCAAGACTTGTCACAGATAAAACTGCAGATGATTCAAAAAGTGCTTTTGTCAGTCAGGATTTTAGAGTATACGAATATCAATTTAGCTATCCAGGTTTTACTCCCTGAGTCGCCTCCACCTCCGTCACCGCCGACATTGCGGAGGTGAATAACATGAATTCAATGGTTTCTTAGTCCCGATCCTTGCAAAAGTCAATGGGCAATCATGGGCTATTCAGCTGCAAACGTTAGATCTAAGAAACAATGAGCCTGACTCTCGTCCCTTTAAGAATCCGTCACTTGACATTTTTTAGATTTCCTTGTCGCAACTTTAGTCAATGATGGATCCACTGTCCTATTAAAGTTCTCTTTCTTTCGGCGCGGTACCTCTTGACCCTCCTCGGCCTCTCCTAGCAGCCTCCGAGAAAGTCTGGCCTCCTACGATTTGCAGAGAATCTCACAAAATTCGGAAGCCGAATGTTGCAGTTCCATCTATCCTGTCGATGCCAATTTTCAACGGATCAGGGACAATGATAATATATCTGCAATATCGTAAGATCATCCACAAAAAAGAGCAGGATTTCATGAGTCTGGTTCAACACCAGACTTGGAGGTCATCCTGTAGTGCCAAAACTAAAAACTGGACAGGCGATAATGACTCCACGACCACAAGACGCAAATCAGCAAATGCACCCTCCATGATCTCTTCATAGTAGAAGTAGCCACACAACATAGGCCTCTGACCTATAGCTCCAATACCATGATAAAAATCGATATTCTATTAATTAAGTGGCTCTCCAAGTAAGATACCTGGAGAGTGCCCAAGCACTTCACACATACACACTGTCATTCTATGTGGAGAACAACCTAGTACATATAGGCTTTCACACAATGAGGTGGTTTGAACCACTCCCTGGATATTAGGATCTAAGATCTAAAATTACAATCTCAATCCTATCATCACTATAATAGTAATCTAAGTTTAGCTTTCTCCATTATCTCCAACACTTTTTTAGAATGAGATAGATTGTTTTGATTTTAATAAGTTACATAGCAGTGAGTACTTGTTCCTTAGTTTAAATATAGTTAAATTAAAGTAAAAAATTATGAAATTTTGATAAAATAGAAGACTATATAAGTACATGTATAATGTAAATCAAAACTAAAAGAAAAAGAATTAAAATTAAAAAACAAGAAATTAGAAAAAAATGAGACTATATTTAATTATACAAAATCAAATTATACGATTTCTAAATTCTAAAGATTTTGATAACAAATTAATTATTAATTTTCCGCTATTAATATATCTCATTTTATGCTTTTTCTTTTAAATACAATTTTTTGTTTTTGTCATAAAATTTAAATTACTTAACATAAAAAACTTACATAAAGTGAATTTCTAATGTTAAATTTTGAAAAATGATATAAATATTTTTAGTCAAAACAAATTAATAAGCAATCAAACCATTCTATTAACCCAAAATACAATGTATTTTATTGTTATAAGTGATTATTTATCAATAGAATAATGTTTTTTATTTATTAATGCGGAAACATTAAATAAAATATTAAATTTACCTAATAGCCTATTCTTAATGATATATTAAATTCTTTTAATAATAAAAAAACCAACTTTAAAAAATCTCATTAAATCACTACTTTAATTATTATTCTAAACTTAATAGAACTCGACTTGTGGCTTTAAAGCCATAATTTTTCATGCAGATTAAAACCCTTTGGTAGTGGGAAATATGCAAATTAAAACCATTTGATGTGTGAAAGAGATGTTGGTAAAATATCTCATTAATAACAAAACCATGCATGGTAAATAGCATTTTTAATTTACATTTATCTATCATGGTTAGAATGTTTCCAATGGATTCAATTTGAAATCGAAAGGAGAGTGGTAACAGTTGTGTTATATTTGCAATGGGAATCAGCTGATAATTTCGAAAAGGAAAATGTTTCATGGGTTTTAATGAGAAAGAAAAATGATGACCGGAAAAGAAAACAAAAGAAAATCGTGAGTAGTTTATATTGGAAAGCAAAAACAAAATTGGTTAAGTACTAATGGTTTGTTGGGCTGGTAGAGCGCAGATAAATAGTCAGGGCAGATAAATAGTTGTTGCAGTACCAATTCCATTCTATGGAAGGGTGGGGTAGGAATGTGTATCCATTGTTACATTTTTATTTTTATCATTTGCTTTAATTTAATTATATATCTCTCGTTTAAATGTAGGAACTAGTTCAATAATTAAAGTAAGTGGTAAGGAGTACTAACTATGTAACTTTGTTGAAAAAAAATAAAAAATTTAATTTTCTGAAAAAGAATCTCAAAAATTTGTTTCGTTTTCCAAATAAATTATTGAAATTTATTTGCCAATATATTTAAAAGGAATTATCATTTTGAGTGGATAATTAGTCACATATTCTTAATGGTGTAAAGGTGTGATGTTTGCAACAATTCACTTTTATGTAATTTGGGGAATTTGAATTTGATTAAAATTTTGATACCATGTAGAAATTTCTCTTATTACATCAAAATAGATATTAGTAAATAGATAAATCAACAACATTACTTTAAATAGATAATTAATTTTATATCTTCAAATCACATATTCTTAATGGTGTAATGTTTGCAACAATCCACTTTTATGTGAATGGGGGATTTGAATTTTGATTAAAATTTTGATACTGTTAGAGTCGGTCTAGTAGCCCTCCATCAGCAATCAAAGCTCTTTGCATTTGCATAGGTAGGTGTCTCATCAGTGTCATTTTTGCATTCCATTAGGCATGCCATAACCTTGATGGAGGAGCTGGTGTTTTTGTCCCCCTCTTGGCACTGCTGGATCAGTTGGTTTCAGTCCTTAAACTCTTTCAAGCTTACTTGTCTTTGTCTTGAGGTCAAAATTCTAGGTCTAGGGTTTTGGTCAAGTTTGTCTTCAAGGTCATGTCTCTGAAGGTCAATAAGTGCCCAGCAAGCCAGAGGGATGATTCTCAAGGTGTTTCTTCGAAAATTTCTATCTTGTACAGTTAATTTTCACCTTGGATTTAAAAACCCTGTTTTTAAAGCCAAGGTCATTTTTCAAAATTTTGTAAAAAATGGTAAAAATCCAAAAGGCTTCAAAGGACAGCATGTAACCCTGGCTCCCTTGCCAAGATCCCTCAGATGTTACCCCTACAAAATATTATCAAAGAAAAGCATCAAATCAGTCAATTTCAGGACAAAAGGAAACCAAAAAAATGTCAAGTTTATAAAGTGTCAAAGAAAAACATTATAAAGTGGGTTTGGGCATGAAATTAATTCAAATCAAGGTTATAAAAGCCCAATCTTCCTCCATCGAGCCTCATTATGCATCTAAGTAATTTGCAAGAGAGATTGGGCGAGAGATTGGCCGAAGTTGTGAGTTGCAGAGCTGCGCGACCCGTCAGACCAGGCGCGCGACCCGTCAGAGGCGCACGACCCATTGGGTGAGGCGCGCGACCCGTCAGCGCCCTCATTATAAAACTTCCTGTAATTTCACCAAGAAACCACAAAATCGCTGAATTGTGTGAGGTAAGTCATCAAACTTAAAAATTTGCTGCTTGTTACGGTTAAAGGAAATTGTGATTGCATTTTTAAAGGTCTCCATTTGCAAGAGAAAAGCTCCATGTTGTTGTGGTTTGAAATTGTAAAAATGGCTTGGGTTTATATGTTGTTTTAAAGTATCCCCTTGTTATCATTTTCTCCCCATTTCCCATTTCTTATTCCTTGTCATTCCATGTAAATTTCCCTTCCAAATTTTTGAAAGAAACCTAAACTCTACCCCTTTTCCCTAAGAAATAAAAATCAAACCCTAACCCTACCTCTCATAATATCCATGTAAATAAATTTTTATAATGATGTATATGCAATGATTTTGAAATGATTTTCCCCTAAATCCCTGTTTCATTATTATTCCCAATTTCCCTTTAAAACATCCCTTCCTTCCCTTAACATTTCCCTTGTGCTCCTTGTCCCCTTGAAACAGCATTTTAATCAGCAGTTTATAAAGCAGAAACAACAGTACATTTCAGCCACTTTGCTCCTAAAACAATGTCAGAAACCGAAACCAGTTATGAGCAAAGTGATGACCATGCATCAGCTTCAGAGTTTGAGGAACAGAGGAGGCCTCACAAGGGTGGAAAGGGCGGTCATCATAGGAGAGAGGAGCCCACCTCTTTGACCAATTTGCAGGCTTGTCCGATGGCAGTATCATGTTTCCGTTATATGTCTTGTTATGAGTTTTGCGAGAGGATTTCTCGGATTCAGCATCACAGGGAGTTGGCTCGCTTGTTTGTTTTGCATTTGCATGATGGACATGTGAACCTTGCTGGGGTGGATTTTACATTGACACCCGAGATGATTGCTCAAGCCACAGGGATACCGAATGTCGGAGAGGTGTGGAACAAGCGCAGGATGTTGGATAGTGTTCAGTTTGAGCCTTTCATTAGACCTGCATTCATGAGGCATTTGAGAGGTGTATTTCCTTTCAGATTTTTGAGGAGTGAGTATGCTCCCATGATGAGGCTCATCATGCTCTTTTTCACATGTGAGGGCAGATTTTCACATATATATTCGTACCATATTCGCCTATTGATGCATTTCACACGGGTACGGATGATGAACATCCCTGTTTTCATGTGCCAGAACATTGAGAAGATGGTGCCCTTGATGCAGAGGAAGAGCCCAGCACAGCAGTATAGGAGCCTCTATCATTACGGTTTGATTCAACTTGTGGTCAGACATCAGTTGGCTCAGCAGGGCATCACATGGGAGGAGTTCATCTCTTGTGATTTCTTTACAGCACCACCACATCCGGAGATTGTTCATGAGGAGGGTGGACCATCACAGCAACATGATATCCCCGGTACTAGCCATGTCAGCTCTCCTCCGCTTGTCACTTATTAGAGAGGCCAAAGGATCTTATTTGCAGCAGCTCGGCGAGTATTTTCTCCACACCAGGTGGAAGGGGTCTCGCCTTCTTCATCAGCTCAGCGAGTGTTATCTCCACATCAGGTGGAAGGGGCCTCGCTTTCTTCAGCAGCACAGGCAGAACAGAGGGGCAAGCAGCCCAATATTGATGAGGGGCCATCAGGTGTTCCAGATATAGAGCTTGTTGATCTTGAGGTCAGTTCTCCTAGCCAAGAGTCAAAGGAGATCATTCAGCACCTTAGAGCTGAAAATGATGCATTACAGAAGAGACTAGAAGGGGCACAATGGACAATCACATATCTAGAACAGCGCAACATGC
The DNA here is from genome assembly GCA_031772625.1 of Pinus tabuliformis. Lineage (NCBI taxonomy): Eukaryota > Viridiplantae > Streptophyta > Pinopsida > Pinales > Pinaceae > Pinus > Pinus tabuliformis. The sequence continues at coordinate 1,249,435,404 of CM062805.1, read as the reverse complement.
AGTTGGAGGATGAGAAAACTCTTGATGAGTTGTGGAGGATTCGTAGTGACCGCAACTTGAATCGAAGAAGACCCGGTGATTTAGTGCCAGTTGAGCGAGAGGCTATGCTTATCTGGCTCAATGCCCATTTGGAGAGGTTGTTGGCCAAGGCCAACCAAGATAAAAAATTGCTTAGAAACATGAAGAACCATTATTGGGCACGGATGCACGTGTGCAAGGCGAAGATGAAAGTGCTCCAAAGGCGGTTGGCCAAGGCACAAAAAAGGAGAAAAAGGCCCGATCCCCTCCACATCTTGGCCGAGGCTTCACTGAAGGACCAAGGCACTAAATAGCATAGCCACAGCACAAATCCCAAGAAATTTTGAGCATTTTGGGTAAATTTTGGTTTTTTCAGGCAATTTACAGGTTTTGTCCATTAACGGGTCTCACCCCCCGCGCGACCCTTTCACTTGGCAACTCCATTTTGCAAAAACTCAGCATTTACAGATTTTTCATGCAAAGTTACACATTCTCATCCATTGCCAAGAGATTTTGTGAAGTTTTGGGCCTCCAGAAAGTCAAAAAAACAAGCAAAAAATGACTTTCTGCCACATTTTTGAGACACAGAAAGCAGTCTTGGGAGATTGCAGTTTTGGAGGGGAAAATAACCACCAAATTCAGAAATTCCAGTTGGGTTGGAAAGTAGACTCGCAGACCTTTCCAACAAGCCTACTCTTGCCCCATTTGGACATTTGGAAGTGCCCCAAAAGTGGCCCCAAAGGCGCGCGACCCGCCAGGCAGAGGCGCGCTACCCATCAGGCAAATTTTCCAAAATTTCAGTATACAGCTCAGAAAAACGCAGTTTTGACCTTGTTTGACTTTATGGAGTGAATTGTTATCCTCCTTGATGTAATTAATGTACTTTTATGACACTTTTACACTTATGTACCTCTTCTATAAGATTCATTCATGAAAAAGGTGAAAATTAAATGAATGAATTGGTTTCCTAGCTTATAGAGGCAAGTTGTTTTGACTGCCTAGTTTGTAGTGCTTAGTTTAGAAGTGGTTGAAAAAGCTCCTAGGATAGTGAGCTCAACCCATAGAGGCAGGGAAAGAGGTTAGATGATCTATATTATGTACTTTCTTGCTCATTTTCATGGTTGGACTCTTGAGGGAGAAGCTATTATTGTATTACTCACTGTATCTCTACAATTTTTGGCAAAGGAAGACCAGGGTTTTGCAGTCCTTTTTGGGATTCTTGTGGACACATGTGTTGATGGTGTGTTTCTCTTTGTACTTGTGAGTGTGTTATGTGAATCATTTCCTTACTTTTCCTTCTGCACATTAGGCAAATAAATAAATCAACAACATTACTTTAAATAGATAATTACTTTTATATTTCAAAATGAAAAATAATTAATAAATTGATTTTAAAAAATTCTACACTTAATCCAACTATTAACTATTATAAAAGTATATATGTTCATAGTTGTTAACAAAACATTAGTCAACTATGTAGTTGTTTAAAAAATAATTAATTGACCATTACATAAGGAGCATGCATCTTGTGGATACTAGTCTCTATTAGTTACCACTCAGAGAGAATCATGTTCATCTTTAACCTTACAATTTTATCTAAATTAATATTCCTCTCCAAATTCTTTTTTTGAAGTAAATGAATGGTGGAAATTGTTATTATTAGGTCAATTCTTCATTGATTAAGATGCACGCCCATCCATCCATGTTAATCTGTTGTTAATAAGTTATTAATCAATCATTAAATCAATTTTCCTCTATTTATTGAAAAGTTAATGATTTATATTTACACTTTTCATCTACTCAGCTAGCTTGTTTCTATAGTTATTTTAACTAATTTTCTTTATATTTCATTCTAAACATAAAATCAGAAACTTCCAATTTCATCGCACAGAAATTAGTTATTAATGTAGCAACCTAATTTATAAAAAAATTTAATAAATCTTCGATATAACAAAATTGTGAGTGAATATACAGATGCCATATATATACATTAAATTTCTAAATACATTACCTTTCAGATCAATCATATGTATAAATACATTAGGCTTATAAGTCATATCTTTGTGCACCATGTGAATCAAATTTTAAGAATGTCCAAAAATCTATAATTAGAAAAATAAAATGACACATACATCATATTTACATTTTCCTACACCACTACTAATAGGTTGTGCTGATTTGAAACTTCAATTAATAGGTTGTGCTAAATTGAAACTTGAATTTGAAGAACAAATCCAAAGTAGGTATTCAATGATTTTTAATTAAATGAATAAGGGAAAAGTGATTTGCATATTGACTTAAGCCATGGCAACGTTTGAACACTAAAGGGTAGGGCCAGTGTTGTATGGGTGCAATAGTGTTTTCAGTGATTTTCCACTATATTTGTTTATAACGCTACCACGGGGTGTGTACAAGTTGCCACATTTCTCATGAGAAACTTCCATTGGCACATGTATCAAAAAAGATGTTCAAGAAATGGCTCTTTAGAGTCCAGAGATATTTATAGCTAACGTCATCGAGTGAGGTGCAATGGTAATTAAATGTTCACGAAAGGAAGCCAAGGCCGTTGTTAGGCGTGGATACTGTTGTTGAGGCCGTGAGAGCGTGAAAGTTCTGAGTAGGTTCGCGTTGAGTCCACCACTGGTTCACCAGGAGTTGGCTATCAGAGATAATCGAACAGACGCAGCAAGTAGCAAGCTTGTGACAGAAGCCCCTGCTAAAAATTGGTATCAGAGCCAGTAACGTCTGGTTCTTGAGGTCGGTATTCTATTTTTAAAAATCATATAGAATGGATTTATTCTGTAAATCAGTTTCATTCCATGCATTAGAAGAGAGAGAATCTTTGGCTGAAGAAAATCCATTACGAGATATGTTTGCTTCTAGTTCGAGTCGTGTACTAAATCAATCTAAACTAGAGTATGAAGAAAGTCAGCCATCTACCCATTGGGAATTACCTGTCATAGCTCCCTCAAAAGTATATAATGATATATCCATGTTTCATTTAAAATCTGTTACTAGAATCAGCATAAAAGAGTCTGTGAGCCAAATCCAAGAAAATTATGATGTAATCCAGACTATTCCCTTGTTGAATCCTAAGGCTTTACAAGCAGAGGCCAAGAGACTGAATACTAAATATCTGCATTTAGGATGTATAAGAGTAGGAATCCATCATATAGTCCATCAAGGACTAAATACTTTTGTGTTAGCTACTATTCGTGATCTAACACACAATAAGTATACTGATTCTTTAATTGGCGGGATTGTTGCTCCACTTTCCAATGGCCCAGTCTATTTTGACTGTTTTCCAAATTTCTCTATCTATGTTTTTGATGAAACCATTGACCAAATCCTCCAGCTTCAGATCCAAACCACTGGTTTCAATATGCACCAGAAGAGAAATAATATTGCCATTCATACCAAAGGCTGTTTTCGCCATACCAATACCTTATGGCCAGCCATCCGCCACACTCCCAGTAGAGACTCTAAGTCAAGTGTTGTTGTAATGACTGATGCTAAAAATCAGAAAATTGAGCATCAAACAATCCGATGGAATGACTTGACTTTCCCCAAACACTGCGTAGTCTAAAATCCCAAGCCTCTGATTTCAAAAAGAATTACCTCAACCGACATTAAACAAAATCAATCTTCTGCACTCTTATCCTTTCCCAGAAGATCCACTATAGATCACAGAGGTATCAAACAAGCCTGTAAAAGTTCTAATTATTACAGGGATCGTTCTACTATAGATACTGCATGTTCTAGTTCTTCCTCTTGTAAACATATTTCTCTCTTTGAGTTTGCACAAATTGTTAACTTTGCTTCCTTAAAAGTCAAATGCCTAGAATGCCATAATCATGTCAATTTACTCACGCTTGCTGAAACTGCAATGCATGCAAATCATAATCCCAGATCTGGCATAGCTCCTCCATCTACCTCTGTAAATCCATGTCCAAATCCTAAGTGCTCAGATATTCCTTTTCCCCATGATGAAGAATCTGATCACGTCCTTATGATACATGAGATAGTTACTTTGGAAGATGAAAATCCAATATTCATTGAAATAATGAGTCCTATGAGACCAGCCAAGCCTAGATATGGTGTAGGTTATGTGGAGCAAGCAAAAGGCCTTATACCACCATGTAGATTTGATCTAGTCCCTGATGATTGCAAAAAGCCTGCTGTAATGGAAATGCATTAATTATTTACTCATGGATGGGGTTTTAAAGTCTGAAATCAGTGCTGCATGGATGAAAGCAATGCTGAATTGGGATTTGTTTACAAATCCCCAAGCAAAAGAATTTGATGAGACTTATACTCCTCAGGAGAAAATATATTAGCTGAATATTGGAAGCATTTTATGGAAGTAAACAATACATGGATATCCTTTTATTCTTGGAAGGATCATATTTCTCCCATAAATGTCTTAACTGGTTCATCATCAACTACTTCAGTTAATAAACATTCTTGGACTGCATTGGATGGAAATAAAGTAGAAACTCCATCAAGATTTCCCCCATTCAAAGGAATTGTTATTGGAGAAAATCAAAATATAGCCAAAACAATCCCATTAGTGCAGAATGATGACAATGCCTTAGGCATTGATGGCAGAATACATAAGGCAAGTGCGCAGATAAATTGGACAAACACAACAATCAAAGGTTTAGAGATCAATATAACAAGGGCCAAAAAAGTCAAAGAATAAATTGATACTATTCAAGTATCAATAAATGATGTAAATAAATGTTTGAATAATGTATAGTATGATTCTTCTATTATCAGATCATACACTAGAGAATCGTTGTCAAAAATAGAAGGAGTAGAAGAAAAGTTAGTTGATCATCTGGATTCAACTAAAACTCTTATCACTGGTTTGGCAAACAAAGTAGAAAAGATGAATTTGTCAAAAGAAGAAAAACCAGTTCCAAACTCCTTTCTTTTCAAAAGAAACATAAAGATGCAGGATCCTGTCAAACTTGTCAACAAGTTCCCAGCACTTTTCCCAAAGGAAGTAGCCACATCTTCATAATCTAAGGCTACTGAGAAGATAACTATAGCATCCTTATTCAAGGGTGAAGAAGAAGAGAAAAAGGAAGAACAAGATTCTGACACACAGATCTTCCCCATTTATGAACCTATTGAGCATAGGTTTAGTAAATATCCAGCACCTGACATTGAAGGCAAAGGTAAGCTCCCTGAAGCTCATACCTTTTTCCCAGATTCTCACAGGGAATGGAATATAGACAGCATGAGCATTGGTCAAATCAGATAGCTCATAGACATGATTTATATTGAATACAAACTGATGTGTCTAAGGGGAAAGAGTGAGATTGATGCTTGCAGGACAATGATACAATGCTTTACAGGCGCACTTCTTAGGTGGTGGGAACAAAGTCGAATCCAAAACTTGTCACAAAGATGGAAGAATAAGTTCAAAAAGATAAGAGCGGAGACGTCATACAGAATTTAGATGATTCTACTACCAGTAACATGATAGGAGCATTGACATCAATGATCCTTGAACACTGGTGTGGTAGTAAGACAAAAATTGCAGATAAGAATGAAGTCATTCTTATGAATTTGAAATGTCATAAAATGTCTCAGTTTGAAGACTTCCAGAGAGATTGAATGCAGAGAATTTATGAAGTCAAAGACTCAAAGAACTTGTTATGGGAACAAGTTTATCTTGCAGGACTGCCATCCAGGTTTGTAGACTATATCAGATTACAAGAAGTCTTTCAATTGCCATTTGAGTCTTATATATAGGGAGAAATATATGCTCATATAAAAAAGGCTCTAGCTAGTCTTTGTACCAGCTCCAAAGTTAATAAATCTCTGGAAAAACTTTCCAGATATCCAGACAAAAAGTCAATCTGTAGCAAATATGGACTTACACCAGATGATACTTTGGTAAGAAGAAGAAAGGCAACGAAGAGGGCAAAAAGAGAATACAAAGAAATGTTTTATAAAGATCACGGGAAGTATCCAAAATATAGAAGAAAATATACTAAACAATCTAGAGGTCAAACCTCTAGAGGAAAGAAAGGATATTATAAATATGTTCCACGAAAACATTACTATAACCCTTCAGATATTCATCTGCACACTACAAAACAAGAAAAATGGAATAGCCTTACATGTTGGCTATGCGGAAACACTGGACATACCTCTTCTAGTTGTCCAGAAGGTGAAAATTCAAAGAAAAACAGAGGCAAGAAATCTCAAGCTTTTGCGCAGAGAGGCAAACAAGTAAAACAAGAAGGAAGGGGGACAAGGCAATGCATGAAATGTGGTTCCTATACTCATGCAACTGAACATTGTCCCAATATTGTAATCAAAGAAATTGACCAACAGCACGAGATAGAAAAATCATCCTATGATTCTTTCAGTGCTTCTTTTGTAGAAGATATACAGGCTCAAATGCAATGTCCAGACTTTGATTCTTCAGAATGTATTTGTTCTGATTCTAAAGAATGTGCCTGCTAAGTTCACTATGATTCTGATTCAGAATTTTTTAGTGAATCAAGCGAAGCAGAAGAAACTTTCAGGCCATAAAAAGAGAAGGTCCTAATGGCCTCTACCAAAGAATATGAGCTGAAAATTTTAGCCCAGATTCACAGCATGGAAGAAGAAGAGATGAAGAATCGCTTGACTGAAGCGTTCATGGACCAGCTCAAGTCCAGAACTAGAAAAAATTCAGGTAAGAAATCTTTGTTTATTGATGCTTCATTTGAAAGAAACACTAAATCATATCAAAAGCATCAATAAAAACTTGATAGAGTCAAATCTCTCACTCTGGGAGAAGTAAGCCGTGAGATACACAATCTCAAGACAGAAATATCGACAATAAAATCCCAGAATGCAGAAATGAAAAAGGGAAAGCAAGTGGCTGGTAAAGAACAAGAAGAGAAAAATGATCAGCCCTGGGATACTGCTCAATATAGCAGTAATAATCAAATTGAAATTGCTGAGGGATTCAGAGATTCGAATTTTGGCTTCAAGGAAATGAGGCTTATGACCATTTCCTATCAGCAACACCATATTAAAGTAAATATTTGTATTAAAGGTGAAGTGTTTGAGTTAACTGAACTTCTTGATTTAGGAGGAGATATTAATATTCTCAATATAAAGACCATTCCAACAAAATATTGGGTTGCTGCAGAAAGAAAAGTGGTAGGGCTAAGCCACAAAATGCTTAGATATGAAGTCCCCAAAGCATCCCTATGTTTTGAATAACACTGCATCAATTTAAAATTTGCAGTTGTAGACATTCCTATTGATTGCATCCTTTGAAATGTCTTCTTAGCAGCAGTAGAGCCCCATGGCTCTGTAACCCTAAAGAATGGAAAAGCTGGATATTTTATATCAGTTCCCACATCAAAAGGGACTAGAAAGAAAATTGAACTTCCATATATTTCAAACCAGAGAATATCCACTATGGTTCAGACTGTGCAGAATCTAGAAAAAGCTGAAGAAAGATTGTCAGATCTGAAAGATTTGAAAACCACCCTCAGGATAGAAGAACAGCTTAAACATCCTCAAGTGAAGAGAAGAATTGAGGATTTGAAAAAGGAAATTGAAGAAGAATGCTGCTCTGAAGAACCCAATGCCTTTTGGCATAGGAAGTAGCACACAGTTGAGCTCCCTTACAAAGAAGAATATGCTGGTAAGCCTTGTAAGAGCAGAGCTATTCCCATGAGTAAAGAATACAGAGATCTCTGTGAAAAAGAGATCAAGCAACTCCTTGAAAGAAAGCTTATCAGAGAGTCAAATAGTCCATGGAACTGTTATGGCTTTTATGTCAATAAGAGGGCCGAACAGATCAGAGGAATACCAAGATTGGTAATAAATTACAAGCCTCTGAACTCAGTCTTAGCAGATGATACCTATCCTATACCACACAAAGGTGATTTGATCAGAAGGATAGCAGGAGCTAAGATTTTCTCCAAATTTGACTTGAAGGAAGGATTTTGGCAAGTTGCCATATCAGAGAAAGATAAATTCAAAATTGCTTTTAGCATACCAGTTGGCCACTATGAGTGGAACGTGATTCCTTTTGGATTAAAAAATGCGCCATAAAAATTCCAAAAGGTAATGGATAATATTTTTAAGCCTTATTTTGACTGGCTTATTGTATATATAGATGATGTGTTGATATTTTCTAAGAACATGCAAGAACACTTCAAGCATGTAAATATTTTCAAGAATCTGGTGAAGCACAATGGCCTTGTGATCAGCAAGAAAAAGATAGAGGTCTTTCAGACCACTGTTAAATTTCTAGGACATACAATTTCCAATGGATAGATTTCATTGCAGAAGCATGCACTAGAATTTGCAGATAAATTCCCAGACGTCATAACTGATAAAAATTAGTTACAAAGATTTTTAGGATGTCTTAATTATTTTAGTAACTTCTACCAAGACTGTGCAAGTGACAAAAGGATACTGAATAAAAGGTTGAAGAAAAATCCCCCAGAATGGACAGAGTTCCATACAAAGGTAGTACAGAATATTAAGGCCAAGGTAAAAACATTGCCAATTTTATATGTTGCTAATGATCTTGCATTTAAGATTGTGGAAACAGATGCAAGCAACATTGAATGGGGAGGCATCCTCAAGCTAAAAAATGGAGACACTGAACAAATTGTTTAGTTTGCGTCAGGTGTGTGGAATCCAACTGAACAAAATTATTCCACAGTAGAAAAAGAAGTCAAAGCAGCTTGGAATTGCATCGGTAAGTTTGAAGTGTATATCATCAATAAACCATTCCTTTTAAGAATTGATGCATCAGCTTTACAAAAATTGTTGACAAAGGATATCAAGAAAGCGGGAGAAGCAAAGTTTGCCAGATGGCAAGCACTATTTGCTAACTTTGACTTCAAGGTTGAGCATATTAAGGGAGAAGCAAATAACCTTCCTTATTTTCTTAGCAGGGAGTATCTTGAGTAGAAATATCATGTTATGATCATTGTCACTGAGTGGGACCAAAACCAAAAGCAAGAGGTCCTACGCACTATCCTAGACAATCAAGACTGGGAAGAGTACAAAAGAAATTGGAAACCCACATGGCAGCTCAGAAATACGAAGGTACTTGATGCCAACTTACAACCACATACTGACATCCAACACCTTGTGCCAGAACGAAAAGTATACCCTAAAGGAAGCAAGTGGATCCATGACATGATCTATGAAAAAGCAAGAAGAGATGCCACTATTGCGCAAGTTTCTTTGCAACAAGATTTCCATGACATCGCGGGTATCTGGTACCATGGAGGATGGAGCACAGGCATACATGAGAGATACTTTTGTATCTACCGAACTAGAGATCTCGCCTGGAATGAACCTAGACACTGGCCAGTCCAGCCTCCTGCACTCTGGCCAAGAGGTGATCCTAATATTATTTTTCCTGACACTGTGTATGATTTTGCAGGTTATAAGAAACTTTGGTGGGACTTTCTTAATGTCGATGACAAAGAAGAAACTCACTATACAAAGTTAAAATTCAGCACGCTGAAATTTCAAAGAAATCAACAATGCCAATGGTTCAGAGATTGGTGGCGTGATTATGGAGTAAATAGGACTGCAATGGACCCCGTGTATCATACTGAATATTGCAGAAAGCATTGTGATGAATGTTTTGAACAAAATATTGTAGAATGCTTTCATCCCATTTATAAAACTGTCAAAGAAATGGCAGATAAAGAATGGGACCCATTTCATGTTGTAAACTATTCACTCCAAGAATACATGCGAGAACATTTAGAGTGGTTAGTTTTAACCAAAATTAAACACCAAATTGTTTTGGGAAAACCTATGATCGTCTGTAGGATATATACAAAAGCCTGGGATGGATTATTGTATAAAAGAAATAGATTCCCAGAACTGACTGTGTTCTGATGGTTCACATGGGCTTTCCGTAAAAGCATCCATTGTGTAAATCATGATGTCCAGCCACAAGGACTTAATTGTGGTCAGATTTCCCGTGGGCTTTGCTATACTAAAGCTTCCACTTTGGAAATAATTCAAGAAGCACATTTCTCGTGGGCTTTGACAAAAAAGCATCCACTTTGTTTTGTCGAAATCTTTTCCGTAGTTTTGGCTTTTCCGGACTAGAATATTGTGTGGATGTCTCTTTGGCATTACCCGAAAGCAATTATTCCATCTGCCTTTCGGTCAGCCTACTGATGGCCTATAGTAATGCTTGTCCCCTCTCAATTCTATATATTGAGGGTAAGGCTCATTGTTGAGGCATCGAGTCTTAGAGTATTGAGTCTAAGATTGTCTTAGGGAGTCAGTATGATCTGAGAAGCCATGTATCAGTGTGCTCGGCACTGGTAAGAATCTAAAATGGCCGAATCATTTAGAAGTCTGCGAGTCTGTATATGAGGATAGTCCAATTTTGAGGCATAGCCTATCCTTCGCCAGGTAGCCTTCGGTATTGCTTGTTCCTTGCGAACAGAATATAGTCCGATAAAAGCGAAGATAGTCAATCTCTGATAAGGAATTTCTCTCTGTAAAAATTTCTGGAATCCATTCTGCAATAAAATGAGTACACCATTTTCCACATAAGAATACCTTGCACTTTTATATTGTCTACTGTGGTAGTAGTTATCTTTGAGCTTTCATCCAAAGTTCAGAGGAAGTTCATCAGAGATTTGCCAAAGGAATGAAGGGACGCCAAGGCCGTTGTTAGGCGTGGATGCCGTTGTTGAGGCATTGAGAGTGTGAAATTTCTGAGTAGGTTCGCGCTGAGTTCACCACTGGCTTCTGTCACAAGCTTGCTACTTGTTACGTCTCTTCGATTATCTCTGATAGCCAACTCCTGGTGAACCAATGGTGAACTCAGCGCAAACCTACTCAGAACTTTCACACTCTCACGGCCTCAACAACAACATCCACGCCTAACAACGGCCTTGGCATCCCTTCGTTCCTTTGGTGAACCTCTGATGAAATTCTTGTGAACTTTGGATGAAAGCTCAAAGATAACTACTACCACAGCAGACAATATAAAATTGTAAGGTATTCTTATGTGAAAAATGGTGTACTCATTTTATTGCAGAATGGATTGCATAAATTTTTACAGAGAGAAATTCCTTATCAGAGATTGATTATCTTCGCTTTTATTGGACTATATGCCGTTCGCAAGGAACAAGAAATACCGAAAGCTACCTCGAGAAAGATAGGCTCTCCCTCAGAATTGGACTATCCTCATATACAGACTCGAAGGCTTCTAAATGATCTGGCCACTTTATATTCTTACTAGTGCTGAGCACACTGATACACAAGCTTCTCAGATCAGACTGACTCCCTAGGACAATCTCAGACTCAATACTCTAAGACTCGATGCCTCAACAATGAGCCTTACCCTCAATATATAGAATTGAGAGGGGACAAGCATTATTGTAGGTCATCAGTAGATAGACCGAGAGGTGGATGGAATAATTGCTTTCGAGTAACGCAAGAGTGACATCCACACAATATTCCAGTTTGGAAAAGCCAAACCTATGGAAAGGATTCTGACAAAACAAAGTGGATGCTTTTTATCAAATCCCACAAAAAAGATGCTTTATGAATTATTTACACAGTGGAAGCTTTAGTACAACAAATCCCACGGGAAATCTGACCACAACTAAGTCCTTGTGGCTAGGCATCATGATTTACACAATGGATGCTTTTACGAAAAGTCCATGTGAACCCTCAGCACACAGTCAGTTTTTGGAATCTATTTCTTTTATACAATAAATCATCACAGGCTTTTGTATATATCCTGTGGACAATCATAGGTTTACCCAAAACAAGTTGATGTTTAATTTTCGTTAAAACTAACCATTCTAGATGTTCTCGCATGTACTCTTGGAGTGAATAGTTCACATCATGGAATGGGGACCATTCTTGATCTGCCATTTCTTTAACAGTTTTGTAGATGAAATGAAAGCATTCTACAATATTATATTCAAAACATACATCACAATGCTTCCTGCAATATTCTTTATGGTAAATAGGATCCATTGTAGTCTTGTTTACACCATAATCACGCCACCAATCTCTAAACCACTGACATTGTTGATTTCTTTGGAAATGTAGTGTGCTAAATTTTAACTTTGTGTAGTGAGTTTCTTCTTTATCATCAACATTGAGAAAATCCCTCCAAAGTTTCTTATAACCTGCAAAATCATACAAAGTGTCAGGAAAAATAATTGTTGGGTCACCTCTTGGCCAGAAAGCGGAGGGATGAACTGGCCAGTGTCTTGGTTCATTCCAAGCAAGATCTCTGGTTCTGTGGATACAGAAATATTTTTCATATATGCCTGTGCTTTGTCCTCCATGGTACCAGATCTTGGCGATGTCATGGAAATTTTGTTGCAGAGCTACTTCTGCAGTGCATGCATCTCTTTTTTCTTTGTCGTAGACCATTTCATGGATCCATTTACTACCTTTAGGATATACTTTCCTTTTTAGTACAAGGTGCTAGAGGTCAGTATGTGGTTGCAAGTTGGCATCAAGTACCTTCGTATTTATGAGTTTCCATGTGGGTTTCCAATTCTTTTGTACTCTTCCCAATCTTGATTATCTGGGATAGTGCGTAGGACTTTTTGCTTTTGGCTTTGGTCCCACTCAGTGACAATCATCATAACATGATCTTTCTGCTCAAGATACTCCCTGCTAAGAAAATCAGGAAGGTTATTTGCTTCTCCCTTAATATGCTTAACCTTGAAGTCAAAGTTAGCAAATAGTGTTTGCCATCTAGCAAACTTTGCTTCTCCCACTTTCTTGATATCCTTTGTCAACACTTTTTGTAAAGCTAATGCATCAGTTCTTAACAAGAATGGTTTATTGATGAGATACACTTCAAACTTACTGATGAAATTCCAGGCTGCTTTGACTTCTTTTTCTATTGTGGAATAATTTTGTTCAGCTGGATTCCACATACCTGACGCAAACTGAACAATATGTTCAGCAAGGATAATTTTAGGGGCGAATGTTCGCCCTTTGGCGAAATTAAGGGGTTTTAAATTTTTAGTGGGCGAATATTTTGTATCATAGTACATTTTTACAAATCACCTCAAATAGCCCACCTTATTTTAAGGAAGAGGGTAAAAAAGGTAAATTTAACCCTTGAAATTAGGACTTACAACCTTCCATTCACCCATTTTCAAGAATAGGTTTTATTTAAGTGAATCCATTCGCCCATTTTCAAGAATAGGTTTTATTTAAGTGAATCCTATGGGCCAAATACCATATTTATAAAAGAGGTATGGTAAATTAATAAAAATATAAATAAATGAGAGGTATGGTAAATAAATAAAACATCTTTTTATACTTACTCGGTATGGTAAATAAATAAAAATAAAAATAAACTAGACGTATCGTAAATAAATAAAACCTCTTTTTATATTTAGTCCATAACCCTCGTTCTATTTATGAAGGCTCAAGAAAGAGGTTTTATTTAAGTGAATCCTGTGGGCCAAATACCATATTTGTAAAAGAGGTATGGTAAATTAATAAAAATATAAATAAACGAGAGGTATGGTAAATAAATAAAACATTTTTTTATATTTACTCCATAAATCACGTTATATTTACGAACAGTCAAAAAATGGGTTATATTTAGGTGAAACCTATGGCCAAAATACTATGGGACAAATACCATGGACTACATTGTTATTAATACCATGCAAAAAACCATTATTAACCCTAATATTAGAATTAATAAAATAAAAATGGCACATGGTATTGACCCATGGTATTCACCAAAATGGCACATGGTATTGACCCATGGTATTCACCTAGCCTATTTAAATGGGGGAATTAAACCACCATGTAGCCTATGCTAAGATTCACTAGGACTTTACAAAGTTTTATTATTTAGTGAAAGACTTGCCAAGATCTTACAAGATTTTATAATTGAGTAAAATATTCTAATAAAAATAAAAATGGCACATGGTATTGACCCATGGTATTCACCAAAATGGCACATGGTATTGACCCGTGGTATTCACCTGGAATGTAGCCTATTTAAATGGGGAATTCAACCAGCATGTAGCCTATGCTAAGATTCACTAGGACTTTACAAAGTTTTATTATTTAGTGAAAGACTCGCCAAGATCTTACAAGATTTTATAATTGAGTAAAATATTCGCCATGCCTGGTGAGAGATTCGCCAAAAAATTATATATACATATTATATTATTGATAAAATCGCCTTCCATTTTTCCTATATACCATGGAGATTCGCCCATTTATTATATTTATAAATTTAGGGGGGGTTCTTAAAATTTTCCCTGATGTTCAGTGTCTCCATTTTTCAGCTTGAGGATGCCTCCCCATCCAATGATGCTTACATCTGTTTCCACAATCTTAAATGCAAGATCATCAGCAACATATAAAATTGGCAGTGTTTTTACCTTGGCCTTAATATTCCGTACTGCCTTGTATGGACCTCTGTCCATTCTGGGGGATTTTTCTTCAACCTTTTATTGAGTATCCATCTATCAATTGCACAGTCTTGGTAGAAGTTACTGACATAATTAAGACATCCTAAAAATCTTTGAAACTGATTTTTATCATTTATGCCGTTTGGGAATTTATCTGCAAATTCTAGTGCATGCTTCTGCAATGAAATCTATCCATTGGAATTTGTATGTCCTAGAAATTTGACAGTGGTCTGAAAGACCTCTATCTTTTTCTTGCTGAGCACAAGGCCATTGTGCTTCACCAGATTCTGGAAAATATTTACATGCATGAAGTGTTCTTGAATGCTCTTAGAAAATATCAACACATCATCTATATATACAATAAGCCAGTCAAAATAAGGCTTAAAAATATTATCCATTACCTTTTGGAATTTTAATGGCACATTTTTTAATCCAAAAGGCATCACGTTCCACTCGTAGTGGCCAGCTAGTATGCTGAAAGTAGTTTTGAATTTATCTTTCTCTGATATGGCAACCTGCCAAAATCCTACCTTCAAGTCAAATTTGGAGAATATCTTGGCGCCTACTATTCTTCTGATCAAATCACCTTTGTGTGGTATAGGATAGGTATCATCGGCTAAGACTAAATTCAGAGGCTTGTAATTTATTACCAATCTTGGTATTCCTTTGATCTGTTCAGCTCTCTTATTAACATAGAAACCGTAACAGTTCCAAGGACTATCAGATTTCCTGATAAGTTTTCTACTAAGGAACTGCTGGATCTCTTTTTCGCAGAGATCCATGTACTCTTTATTCATTGCAATGGCTTTGCTCTTACAAGGCTTACCAGCATAACCTTCTTTGTAAGGGTGCTCAACCACATGCTGTTTCCTATGCCAAAATGCATTAGATTCTTCAGAGCAGCAATCTTCTTCTATTTGCTTTCTCAAGTCGTCAATTTTTTCTTTGACCCCAGGATGTTTGAGTTCTTCTTCAATTCTGAGAGAAGAATTCAGATCTTTTAGATCTGACAGTCTCTCTTCAGCTTTTTCCAAATTCTGCATAGTTTGTACCATAGTGGATATTCTCTAATTTGAAATATATGGCAGTTCAATTTTCTTTCTAGTTCCTTTTGATGTGGGAACTGATATAAATATCCAGCTTTTCCATTCTTTAATCTTACAGAGCCATGAGGCTCTACTGCTGCCAAGAAAACATTGCCAAGTATACAATCAATAGGAATAACTGCTATTGAAAATTTTAAATTAATGCGATGATGTTCAAAGCATAGAGATGCTTTGGGTACTTCATATCTAAGCATTTTGTTGCCTAGACCCACCACTTTCCTTTTTGCAGTAACCCATTATCTTGTTGGAATGGTCTTTATATTGAGAATGTTAATATCTGCTCCTGAATCAAGAAGTGAAATTAACTCAAACACTTCACCTTTAATACAGATATTTACTTTAATATGGTGTTGCTGATAGGAAATGGTCATGAGCCTCATTTCCATGAAGCCAAAATTTGGATCTTTGAATCCTTCAGCAATTTCAATTTGATTATTACTATTGTATTGAGCAGTATCTCAGGGCTGATCTTCTTTCTCTTCTTGTTCTTTACCAACCACTTGCTTTTCTTTTTTCATTTCTGCAATATGAGACCCTATTGCAGAGATTTTTGTCTTGAGATTGTGTATCTCACGGCTTACTTCTCCCAGAGTGAGAGATCTGACCCTATCAGGTTATTCTTGATGCTTTTGACATGATTTAGTGTTTCTTTCAAATGAAGCATCAATAAACAAAGATTTCTTACCTGAATCTTTTGCGGTTCTGGACTTGAGCTGGTCCATGAATGCTTTAGTCAGGCAATTCTTCATCTCTCCTTCTTCCATGCTATGAATCTGGGCTAAAATTTTCAGCTCATCTTCTTCAGTAGAGGCCATTATGACCTTCTCCTTTTGTGGGCTGAAAGTTTCTTATGGTTTGCTTGATTCACTAAAAAATTATGAATCAGAATCATAGTGAACTTGGTAGGCACATTCTTCAGAATCAGAACATAGACATTCTGAAGAATCAGAGTTTGGACATTGCATGTGAGCCTGTATATCTTCTGCAGAAGAAGAACTGAAAGAATCATAGGATGATTCTTCTATCTAGTGTTGTTGGGAAATTTCTCTGATTACAATATTAGGACAACTTTATGTTGCATGAGTATAGGAACCATATTTCATGCATTGCCTTGTCCCCCTTCCTTCTTGTTTTACTTGTTTGCCTCTCTGGGCAAAAGCTTGAGATTTCTTGCCTCTGTTTTTCTTCAAATCTTCACCTTCTAGACATTGGGAAGAGGTATGTCCAGTCTTTCCGCATAACCAACATGTAAGGCTATTCCATTTTTTTGGTTTTGTGGTGTGCAGATGAATATCTGAGGGGTTATTGTAATGTGTTTGAGGAACATATTTATAATATCCTTTCTTTCCTTTGGAGGTTTGACCTCTAGTTTGTTTAGGATATTTTCTTCTCTCCTTTGGATACTTCCTGCGATCTTTATAAAACTTTTCTTTGTATTCTCTTTTTGCCCTCTTCTTTGCCTTTCTTCTTCTTACCAAAGGATCATCTACTGTTAGTCCATATTTGCTACAGATGGACCTTTTGTCTGGAAATCTGGAAAGTTTTTCCAGAGATTTATTGACTTTGGAGCTGGTACAAAGACTAACCAGAGTCTTTGTGATATGAGCATATATTTCTCCCCATGTATAAGACTCAAATAGCAATTGAAAGACTTCTTGTAATCTGATATAGTCTACAAACCTAGATGGTAATGCTGTAAGATAAACTTGTCTCCATAACAAGTTCTTTGAGTCTTTGACTTCATAAATTCGCTCCATCCAATCTCTATGGAAGTCTTCAAACTAAGACATTTTATGACATTTCAAATTCATAAGAATGACTTCATTCTTATCTGCAATTTCTATCTCAGTACCACACCAGTGTTCAAGGATCATTGATGTCAATGGTCCTATCATATTACTGGTAGTAGAACCATCTGAATTGTGTATGACATCTCCATTCTCATCTTTTAGAACTTCTTCTTCCATCTTTGCGATGAGTTTTGGATTCGACTCTGTTTCCCACCACCTGAGAAGTGTGCCTGTAAAGCATTGTATGATTGTCCTGCAAGCATCAATCTCACTCTTTCCCCTTAGACACATAAGTTTGTATTCAGTATACATCATGTCTATGAGCTGTCTGATTTGACCAATGCTTATGCTGTCTATATTCCATTCCCTGTGAGAATCTGGGAAAAAGGTATAAGCTTCAGGGAGCTTACCTTTGCCTTCAATGTCAGGTGCTGGATATTTACTGAACCTATGCTCAAGAGGTTCATAAATGGGGAAGATCTATATGTCAGAATATTTTCCTTCCTTTTTCTCTTCTTCTTCACCTTGAATAAGGATGCTATAGTTATCTTCTCAGTAGCCTCGGATTCTGAAGATGTGGCTACTTCCTTTCGGAAAAGTGCTGGGAACTTGTTGACAGGTTTGACAGGATCCTGCATCTTTATGTTTCTTTTGAAAAGAAAGGAGTTTGGAACTGGTTTTTCTTCTTTTGATAAATTCATGTTTTCTATTTTGTTTTCCAAACTAGTGATAAGAGTTTTAGTTGAATCCAGATGATCAACTAACTTTTCTTCTACTCCTATTTCTGACAAAGATTCTCTAGTATATGATCTGATAATAGAATAATCATATTGTACATTATTCAAACATTTATTTACATCATTTATTGATACTTGAATAGTATCAATTTGTTCTTTGACTTCTGTGGTCTTTGCTGTATTGATCTCTAAACCTTTGATTGTTGTGTTTGTCCAATTTATCTGCTCACTTGCCTTCTGTATTCTGCCATCAATGCCTAAAGCATTGTCATCTTTCTGCACTAATGGGATTGCTTTGCCTATATTTTGATTTTATCCAATAACAATTCTTTTGAATGGGGGAAAGGTTGATGGAGTTTCTACTTTATTTCCATCGAATGCAGTCCAAGCATGTTTATTAACTAAAGTAGTTGATGATGAACCAGTTAAGACATTTATGGGAGAAATATGATCCTTCCAAGAATAAAAGGATATCCATGTATTGTTTACTTCCATAAAATGCTTCCAATATTCAACTAATATCTTTTTCTCCTGAGGAGTATAAGTCTGATCAAATTCTTTTGCTTGGGGAGTTGCAAACAAATCCCAATTAAGCATTTCTTTCATCCATTTAGCACTGATTTCAGACTTTAAAACCCCATCCATGAGAGAAAAGAATTTATTCATTTCCATTACAGCAGGCTTTTTGCAATCATCAGGGACTCGATCAAATCTACATGGTGGTATAAGGCCTTTTGCTTGCTCGAGATAACCTAAACCATATCTAAGCTTGGCTGGTCTCATAGGACTCATTATTTCAATGAATCTTGGATCTTCATCTTCCAAAGTAACTATTTCATGTATCATAAGGACGTAATCAGATTCTTCATCATGGGGAAAAGGAATATTTGAACACTTGGGCTTTGGACATGGATTTACAGGGGTAGATGGAGGAGCTATGACAGATCTGGGATTAGGATTTGCATGCATTGCAGTTTCAGCAAGCGTGAGTAAATTGACATGATTATGGAACTCTAGGCATTCAACTTCTAAAGAAGCAAAGTTAACTATATGTGCAAACTCAAAAAGGGAAATATGTTTACAGGAAGAAGAACTGGAACATGCAGTATCTACAGTAGAAGAATCCCTGTAATATTTAGAACTTTTACAGGCTTGTTCGATACCTCTGCGATCTATAGTGGATCCTCTGGGAAAGGATAAGACTGCAGAATATTGGTTTTCTTTAATATCGGCTGAGGTGATTCTTTTTGGAATTAGAGGCTTAGGATTTTGCACTACCCAGTGTTCAAGAAAAGTCAATTCTTCCCATCAGATTGTTTGATGCTCAATTTTCTGATTTTTAACATCAGTGATAACAATGACACTTGACTTAGTGTCTCTACTGGGAGTATGACGAATGGCTGGGCATAAAGTATTGGTATGGCGAAAACAACCTTTGGTATGAATGGCAATGTTATTTCTCTTCTAATGCATATTGAAACGAGTGGTTTGGATTTGAAGCTAGAGGATCTGGTCAATGGTTTCATAAAAAACATAGATAGAGAAATTTGGAAAACAGTCAAAATAGACTGGGCCATTGGAAGGTGGAGCAGCAATCCCGCCAATTAAAGAATCAGTATACTTATTGTGTGTTAGATCATGAACAACAACTAACACAAAAGTATTTAGTCCTTGATGGACTAGAGGATTGATTCCTACTCTTATACATCCTAAATGCAGATATTTAGTATTCAGTCTCTTGGCCTCTGCTTGTAAAGCCTTAGGATTTAACAGGGGAATAGTTTGGATTACATCATAATTTTCTTGGATTTGGATCACAGACTCTTTTATGCTGATTCTAGTAACAGCTTTTAAATAAAACATGGATATATCATTATATACTTCTGAGGGAGCTATGACAGGTAATTCCCAACAGGTAGATGGCTGACTTTCTTCATACTCTAGTTCAGATTGATTTAGTACATGACTCGAACTAGAAGCAAACATATCTCTTAATGGATTTTCTTCAGCCAAAGATTCTCTCTCTTCTAATTCACGGAATGAAACTAATTTCCGAAATGAATCCATTCTATATGAGTTTTAAGAATAGAATACCGACCTCAAGAACTAGATGTTACTGGCTCTGATACCAATTTTTAGCAGGGGCTTCTGTCACAAGCTTGCTACTTGCTGCGTCTCTTCGATTATCTCTGATAGCCAACTCCTGGTGAACCAGTGGTGAACTCAACGCGAACCTACTCAGAACTTTCACGCTCTCACGGCCTCAACAATGGCATCCACGCCTAACAACGGCCTTGGCATCCCTTCGTTCCTTTGGCGAACCTCTGATGAACTTCCTGTGAACTTCGGATGAAAGCTCAAAGATAACTACTACCACAACAGACAATATAAAAGTGCAAGGTATTCTTATGCGGAAAATGGTGTTCTCATTTTATTGCAGAATGGATTCCACAAATTTTTAAAGAGAGAAATTCCTTATCAGAGATTGACTATCTTCGCTTTTATTGGACTATATGCCGTTCGCAAGGAACAAGCAATACCAAAGGCTGCCTGGCGAAAGATAGGCTATGGCTCAGAATTGGACTATCCTCATATATAGACTCAAGGACTTCTAAATGATCCAGCCATTTTAGATTCTTACCAGTGTCGAGCACACTGATACACAAGCTTCTCAGATCAGACTGACTCCCTAAGACAATCTCAGACTCAATACTCTAAGAATCGATGCCTCAATAATGAGCCTTACCCTCGATATATAGAATTGAGAGGGGAAAAGCATTACTGTAGGTCATTAGTAAACTAACCGAAAGGTGGATGGAATAATTGCTTTCGGGTAACGCAAGAGCGATATCCGCACAATATTCTAGTCCGGAAAAGTCAAAACTACGGAAATGATTCCGACAAAACAAAGTGGATGCTTTTTATCAAAGCCCACGAAAAAGATGCTTTATGAATTATTTACACATTGGAAGCTTTAGTACACCAAACCCCATGGGAAATCTGACCACAACTAAGTCCTTGGGGCTGGGCATCATGATTTACACAATGGATGCTTTTAGGGAACGCCCATGTGAACCGTCAGAACACAGTCAGTTCTGGCATTCTATTTCTTTTGTACAATAAGTCATCACAGGCTTTTATATATATCTTGCAGACAATCATAGGTTTACCCAAAATAATTTGATGTTTAATTTTTGTTAAAAATAACCATTCTGGATGTTCTCGCATGTACTCTTGGAGTGAATAGTTCACATCATGGAATGGGGACCATTCTTGATCTGTCGTTTCTTTGACAGTTTTGTAGATTGGATGAAAGCATTCTACAATATTCTGTTCAAAACAAACATCCCAATGCTTTCTACAATATTCTGTATGGTAAATAGGATTCATTGTCGTCCTGTTTACACCATAATCACGCCACCAGTCTCTAAACCACTAACATTGTTGATTTCTTTGGAAATGTAGTGTGCTAAATTTTAACTTTGTGTAGTGAGTTTCTTCTTTGTCATCAACATTGAGAAAATCCCACCAAAGTTTCTTATAACCTACAAAATCACACAAAGTGTCAGGAAAAATAATTGTTGGGTCGCCTCTTGTCCAGAGGGCAAAGGGCTGAACTGGCCAGTGTCTTGGTTCATGCCAAGCAAGATCTCGGGTTCTGTGGATATAGAAATATTTTTCATATATGCCTGTGCTTCGTCCTCCATGGTACCAGATCCTGGTGATGTCATGGAAATTTTGTCGCAAAGCTACTTCTGTAGTGCATGCATCTCTTTTTGCTTTGTCATAGACCATGTCATGGATCCACTTACTGCCTTTAGGATATACTTTCCTTTCTGGTACAAGGTGCTAGAGGTCAGTATGTGGTTGCAAGTTGGCATCAAGTACCTTCGTATTTCTGAGTTGCCATGTGGGTTTCCAGTTCATTTTGTACTCTTCCCAATCTTGATTATCTGGGATAGTGCATAGGACTTCTTGCTTTTGTCTTTGGTCCCACTCAGTGACAATCATCATAACATGATCTTTCTGCTCAAGATACTCCCTGCTAAGAAAATTAGGAAGGTTATTTTCTTCTCCCTTAATATGCTCAACCTTGAAGTCAAAGTTAGCAAATAGTGTTTGCCATCTAGCAAACTTTGCTTCTCCCGATTCTTGATATCCTTTGTCAACACTTTTTGTAAAGCTGATGCATCGGTTCTTAACAAGAATGGTTTATTGATGAGATATACTTCAAACTTATTGATGCAATTCCAAGCTGCTTTGACTTCTTTTTCTATTGTGGAATAATTTTGTTCAGCTGGATTCCACACACCTGATGCAAACTGAACAATTTGTTCAGTGTCTCCATTTTTCTGCTTTAGGATGCCTCCCCATCCAATGTTGCTTGCATCTGTTTCCACAATCTTAAATGCAAGATCATCAGCAACATATAAAATTGGCAGAGTTTTTACCTTGGCCTTAATATTCTGTACTGCCTTTGTATGGACCTCTGTCCATTCTGGGGGATTTTTCTTCAACCTTTTATTCAGTATCCTTCTGTCACTTGCACAGTCTTGGTAAAAGTTACTGACATAATTAAGACATCCTAAAAATCTTTGTAACTGATTTTTATCAGTTATGACGTCTAGGAATTTATCTGGAAATTCTAGTGCATGCTTCTGCAATGAAATCTGTGCATTGGAAATTGTATGTCCCAGAAATTTGACAGTGGTCTGAAAGACCTCTATCTTTTTCTTGCTAAGCACAAGGCCATTGTGCTTGACCAAATTCTTGAAAATATTTACATGCTTGAAGTGTTCTTGAATGTTCTTAGAAAATATCAACACATCATCTATATATACAATAAGCCAGTCAAAATAAGGCTTAAAAATATTATCCATTACCTTTTGGAATTTTGATGGCGCATTTTTTAATCCAAAAGGCATCATGTTCCACTCGTAGTGGCCAGCTAGTATGCTGAAAGCAGTTTTGAATTTATCTTTCTCTGATATGGCAACGTTCCAAAATCCTGCCTTCAAGTCAAATTTGGAAAATATCTTGGCACCTGCTATTGTTTTGATCAAATCACCTTTGTGTGGTATAGGATAAGTATCATCGGCTAAGACTAAATTCAGAGGCTTGTAATTTATTACCAATCTTGGTATTCCTCTGATCTATTCAGCTCTCTTATTAACATAGAAATCGTAACAGTTCCAAGGACTGTCAGATTTCCTGATAAGTTTTCTGCTAAGGAGCTGCTGGATCTCTTTTTCGCAGAGATCCCTGTACTCTTTATTCATCGGAATGGCTCTGCTATTATCAGGCTTACCAGAATAACCTTATTTGTAAGGGAGCTCAACCACATGCTGCTTCCTATGCCAAAATGCATTAGGTTCTTTAGAGCAACAATCTTCTTCTATTTTCTTTCTCAAGTCCTCAATTTTTCTTTGACCTGAGGATGTTTGAGTTGTTCTTCAATTATGAGAGTAGATTTCAGATCTTTAAGGTCTGACAGTCTCTCTTCAGCATTTTCCAAATTCTGCACAGTTTGTACCATAGTGGATATTCTCTGATTTGAAATATTTGGTAGTTCAATTTTCTTTCTAGTTCCTTTTGATGTGGGAACTGATATAAAATATCCAGCTTTTCCATTCTTTAATCTTACAGAGCCATGAGGCTCTACTGCTGCCAAGAAAATATTGCAAGTATACAATCAACAGGAATATCTGCTACTGCAAAGTTTAAATTAATGCAATGATGTTCAAAGCATAGAGATGATTTGGGTACTTCATATCTAAGCATTTTGTTGCCTAGACCCACCACTTTCCTTTCTACAGCAACCCAATATCTTGCTGGAATGGTCTTTATATTGAGAATATTAATATCTGCTCCTGAATCAATAAGTGCAATTAACTCAAACAATTCACCCTTAAAACATATATTTACTTTAATATGGTGTTGCTGATAGGAAATGGTCATGAGCCTCATTTCCTTGAAGCCAATATTTGGATCTCTAAATCCTTCAGCAATTTCAATTTGATTATCACTGTTGTATTGAGCAGTATCCCAGGGCTGATCTTCTTTCTCTTCTTATTCTTTACCAGCCACTTGCTTTCCTTTTTTCATTTCTGCAATATGAGACTTTATTGCGGAGATTTCTGTCTTGAGATTATGTATCTCACAACTTACTTCTCCCACAGTGAGAGATCTGGCCCTATTAGGTTTTTCTTGATGCTTTTGATATGATTTAGTGTTTCTTTCAATTGAAGCATCAATAAACAAAGATTTCTTACCTGAATCTTTTGCAGTTCTAGACTTGAGCTAGTCCATGAACGCTTCAGTCACGCGATTCTTCATCTCTCCTTCTTCCATGCTGCGAATCTGGGCTAAAATTTTCAACTCATCTTCTTCGGTAGAGGCCATTAGGACCTTCTCTTTTTGTGGCCTGAAAGTTTCTTCTGCTTCGCTTGATTCACTAAAAAATTCTGAATCAGAATCATAGAGAACTTGGCAGACACATTCTTCAGAATCAGAACAAAGACATTCTGAAGAATCAGAGTCTGCACATTGCATGTGAGCCCGTATATCTTCTGCAAAAGAAGATCTGAAAGAATCATATGATGATTCTTCTATCTGGTGCTGTTGGGAAATTTCTCTAATTACAATATTGGGACAGTGTTCTGTTGCATGAGTATAGCAACCACATTTCATGCATTGCCTTGTCCCCCTTTCTTCTTGTTTTACTTGTTTACCTCTCTGGCAAAAGCTTGAGATTTCCTTCCTCTGTTTTTCTAAGAATCTTCACCTCTTGGACATTTGGAAGAGGTATGTCTAGTCTTTCCGCATAGCCAACATGTAAGGATATTCCATTTTTCTTTTTTTGTAGTGTGTAGATGAATATCTGAGGGGTTATAGTAATGTGTTCGAGGAACATACTTATAATATCCTTTCTTTCCTCTGGAGGTTTAACCTCTAGATTGTTTAGGATATTTTCTTCTATCCTTTGGATACTTCATGCAATCTTTATAAAACTTTTCTTTGTATTATCTTTTTGCCCTCTTCTTTGCCTTTCTTCTTCTTACCAAAGGATCATCTGTTGTAAGTCCATATTTGCTACAGATGGACCTTTTGTCTGGAGATCTGGAAAGTTTTTCCATAGATTTATTGACTTTGGAGCTGGTACAAAGACTAACCAGAGTCTTTGTGATATTATCATATATTTCTCCCCATGTATAAGACTCAAATGGAAATGGAAAGACTTCTTGTAATATGATATAGTCTACAAACTTGGATGGCAGTGCTGCAAGATAAACTTGTTTCCATAACAAATTCTTTGAGTCTTTGACTTCATAAATTCTCTGCATCCAATCTCTATGGAAGTCTTCAAACTAAGACATTTTATGACATTTCAAATTCATAAGAATGACTTCATTCTTATCTGCAATTTCTGTCTCACTACCACACCAATGTTCAAGGATTATTGATGTCAATGCTCCTATCATATTACTGGTAGTAGAACCATCTGAATTGTGTATGACATCTCCATTATTATCTTTTAGAACTTCTTCTTCCATCTTTGCGATGAGTTTTGGATTCGACTCTATTTCCCACCACCTGAGAAGTGTGCCTATAAAGCATTGTATGGTTCTCCTGCAAGCATCAATCTCACTCTTTCCACTTGACACATTATTTTGTATTCAGTATACATCATGTCTATGAGCTGTCTGATTTGACCAATGCTCATGCTGTCTATATTCCATTCCCTGTGAAAATCTGGGAAAAAGGTATGAGCTTCAGGGAGCTTACATTTGCCTTCAATGTTAGGTGTTGGATATTTACTGAACCTATGCTCAAGAGGTTCATAAATGGGGAAGATCTGTGTGTCAGAATCTTTTTCTTCCTTTTTCTCTTCTTCTTCACCCTTGAATAAGGATGCTATAGTTATCTTCTCAGTAGCCTCAGATTCTGATGATGTGGCTACTTCCTTTGGGAAAAATGCTAGGAACCTGTTGACAAGTTTGACAGGATCCTGCATCTTTATGTTTCTTTTGAAAAGAAAGGAGTTCGGAACTGGTTTTTCTTCTTTTGACATACTCATCTTTTCTACTGTGTTTGCCAAACCAGTGATAAGAGTTTTAGTTGAATCCAGATGATCAACTAAATTTTCTTCTCTCTCCTATTTTTGACAAAGATTCTCTAGTATATGATCTGATAATAGAAGAATCATACTGTACATTATTCAAACATTTATTTACATCATTTATTGATACTTGAATAGTATCAATTTGTTCTTTGACCTCTGTGGCCTTTGCTGTATTGATCTCTAAACTTTCGATTGTTGTGTTTGTCCAATTTATCTGCTCATTTTCCTTCTGTATTCTGCCATCAATGCCTAAGGCATTGTCATCTTTCTGCAGTAATGGGATTGCTTTGGCTATATTTTGTTTTTCTCCAATAACAATTCCTTTGAATGGGGGAAAGGTTGATGGATTTTCTACTTTATTTCCATCCAAGGAAGTCCAGGCATGTTTATTAACTAAAGCAGTTGATGATGAACTAGTTAAGACATTTATGGGAGAAATATAATCCTTTCAAGAATAAAAGGATATCCATGTATTGTTTACTTCCATAAAATGCTTCCAATATTAAGCTAATATCTTTTTCTCCTGAGGAGTATAAGTCTGATCAAATTATTTTGCTTGAGGATTTGCTAACAAATCCCAATTAAGCATTCCTTTCATCCATGTAGCACTGATTTCAGACTTTAAAACCCCATCCATGAGAGAAAAGAATTTATGCATTTCCGTTACAGCAGGCTTTCTGCAATCATCAGGGACTGGATCAAGTCTACATGGTGGTATAAGGCCTTTTACTTTCCCTAGATAAGCTAGACCATATCTAGGTTTGGTTGGTCTCATAGGACTCATTATTTCAATGAATCTTGGATCTTCATCATCCAAAGTAACTATTTCATGTATCATAAGGATGTGATCAGATTTTTCATCATGGGGAAAAGGAATATCTGAGCACTTAGGATTTGGACATGGATTTCCAGAGGTAGATGGAGGAGCTATGCCACATCTGGGATTGTGATTTGCATGCATTGCAGTTTCAGCAAGCGTGAGTAAATTGACATGATTATGGCATTCTAGGCATTTGACTTCTAAGGAAGCAAAGTTAACAATCTGTGCAAACTCAAAGAGAGAAATATGTTTACAAGGGGAAGAACTGGAACATGCAGTATCTACAGTAGAAGGATCCCTGTAATATTTAGAACTTTTACAGACTTGTTTGATACCTCAGCGATCTATAGGTAAAAGAGTATAGGCGGTACACTTCTTCCAATAATTTTAACTTTATTGACATTCAGAGTACAAATTTAATATTCTATGGTAATTAATAAAATTTGAAAAATATTTAATTGCACAATGTCATCATTGCATAATAAAAGGGCAACCAATCAAATTTAAAATAATTACATTTAAATATTATTAGAAAAATAAATAAATTTAAATTTCCAACGATGTAATTATTTTAGTCAAAACAAACTAATAAAAAATCAATCAAAAAATTGAACAAAACTTGCCACTTGCCACAGATATAATAAATTATATTTAAACGATAAGAATATAAATCATTTTAATTTTAGTTTTTCTGCTCTCCACGTCACTCGATTTCGTGACACTACCTATGAGGTGAAATGGGGTTGAAAAATGAATAGAGTAAGTTCCCATTTTCTATGAAGTGAAATGGGTTTAAGAAAGCAGTAGTCTTTAACGCGACTTTCTGAAAGCCTTTCTGGCGATTTTTTTCGGTGAAAATCCGGCAGTAATTTATTGGAATCCAAGTTTGATAGCTAATTTCTGCACAATGAAAGCGTCCCAGGGGTTTTTCAGGGTGCTGAATCCGAATATGCAGTTAAAAAACCATTTTAACTGCAACAAATCATGATTTCATCTCAATTTCTTCCGCAGGATTCCGTCACCGGAATCTCAAAAAGTCGCATTATAAACAACTCCTTTAAGAAATGGGACGTGTAAGGGGAGCGAGGTTTATAAATCGAAGAAATGGATTCCAACTATCACAGAGCGGGCAATAGCACGTAAATCTGTATAGACAGCCATCATTTTCTCCGTTTTTGGTCATCAGAGAAAGTAAAAGATACGGTGAAGAAATCCTCATTATTGTGTGTCGGTTAAATTAGTATGCAGTGTCGGTTTGAATAGTAACTTTCGTGACATGCCCGGTTATTCCCATAAAGTTACCATCGCCTCTTTATTTTTCAAATAGGATTTTTAAAATTTATATTTTAAAACATTTTTGGCTGTAGTTACCAAATGAAAGGTTGGCATTTATGTGGAAAATAGTTATGTATTTTTTTATTTTATTTTAGTTAAATTTACGAATTAAAATAAATGCTATATTAATGAGATTTATTGCTTTTTGGACGTGTGTTATTATTAAATTAACATATTAACTTGTGGTATTGTCATAAAACTTGGTTACATATTAAAAATTTTGTTGGTAATGTATGGTGAATTATTATGATTAAAAATCTTTTTGATAAAGTAGGGTGAATTTTCATGATTAGAAGTCTTATTACATGTTTTTAACTAATACATCACTTTAGATCTATTTAACACAGGATTTATCATGTACTCGCATGAATCAAATATCTCACATGTAAAACCGTCTTTTGGAATGTGGATCTAAGTTGTTTACATGATATTCGAGTGTCACATGGAAATGGATCTAAGCTGGTCCCGGCAACAATCTTGCATTTTTAGATTATCATTATTATGTATACGTTTGCGATAAATTTCAAAATTTACTTTACATTTTCTTTGCTTGACATTACCATGACATTCTTTTCTTTAATTTAGTTTGCATGTGTTTGGATGTTTTTACATCCGTGTTTCGATTCTTTGAGTGGTTTGTGTGTTTATGTGTTTGAATTTGGATGGTAATGTTTGTGAATTTCACATTTGTGTTATATTTCTATGTGTATATGTAATTGTCTGCTAGTAATTAGTTGGTGATGAAGAAGTGAGACAATATTGTCAAGATTTTGCAAGAGGATTCATACTGCACATCTATTTCATTTAATTTTAGGGGATGCTTTGAGTGGTTTGTGTGTTTATGAGTTTGAATTTGGATGGTAATGTTTGTGAATGTTATAGTTTTGTTATATTTCTATATGTATATGTAATTCTCTGCTAGAAATTATTTGGTGATAAAGAAGTGAGACAATCTTGTCAAGAGTTTGCATACAACACATCTATTTCATTTAATTTTAGGTATCACAACTTCTAATGACTAATTAGTTCTTAATAGTGTCCCTCCAGGTATTACTAAATATATCTTGAATAATAGTTTTATTAATTTACCCCCTAAAAATTACCCTTGAAATAATTTGTTTCTTTGCTAATATTTGAAATAATTTATTTCATTTTGATGAGTGACCGAATTTGCCAAATCTTTACATTATTTGCTTCTCCAAACAATTATGACATCTCCTTCAAGCATATTTTGATTTGTTTTGAATATTTATAAATATATCTTTTCCTTTAATAAAAATTTTGAATACATACATTATTTGTTTCTCCAAACAATTATTACATCTCCTTCGACCATATTTTGATTTGTTTTGAATGTTTATAAATATATATTTAACTCTAATAAATATTTTGAATACATTGTTGTATGTAAGTATCTATTAATACTTTTGAATATAGGTAATTTTGAATATATGTAATTGTCTATTAGTAATTAATTCATGATTGTAAGGTCCCACCTTACCAACCATCAATAGTATAGAGAAGTAAATGTCACATTAAATACTATTACTCAATTTTTATTTTTATTTTATTTTTGTTTTACTCATAATATGACTAACTTACCTATCATGCAATCATGTTCCTTCAACTATTTCAATGAATATAACATAAGAAGTCAGGGATAACTTTCCAAAACACATTTCCTCTCAAGCTTAAAAAATAATAACATGTATTATTTTCATACTTATACATGAGCTCTAAGTAAGAGTGTAAATATATTCTACCATAATTCCATGTGCGAACATTAAACAAGATCAACCTATTTGATTTCCTAGATTATGCTAAATAAAGTTCATTTATTGACTCTTGATATCATAACCACAAAAGTATTATACTTATTTTACAAAAATCACATATAAGTGTATGAGTATTAACCTACCTATAGCAAGGTAACAGAGGGAATAATATGTCTCTCTTAATCAATAAATCTAATAATATAATATGTTTATGAAATGGAATCACAAAATACATTGACCCAACAATATTTCCAAATTCATCAATTAAAATTCTCAATCCCAATTATTAAGGAAATGTTGAAACCAAAGCAACTACTGTTACTCATTCAGAAGCATGTTATTCTTCAAAAAGTGTCATGTAAAACAAAGAAAATGCATAAATTGGGCACAAGTAGTTGTTTTCTACAATCATTGAAGCACAAGAGTGCACCCATGAACACATGCAGCTCAGACAAAACTTATTATGCTCACTTGCACAAAATCCTACAGAAAGTCACTATAAAATTGTTTCCAACAACCCCCTTTTTTTATGAAATATTTAGATAATAAAAGTAACGACAATCCTATTCTCTATTCACGATAAGTAGGAATTTTACTAACAATTTATATGCACAAAAACTACAGCCATGCATGTCTTTTGACAAAAACTTTGCATGACGGTATGTAGGACTTTTACTCTAACAATTTATATGCACAAAAACTACAGCCATTCATGTCTTTTGACAAACACTTTGCATGATAGTAAGTAGGACTTTTACTCTAACAATTTATATGCACAAAAACTATAGCCATTCATATCTGTTGACAAACACTTCGCAAACATGCAATCTACATCAATTAGACATTTTTAACAAACACTTTGCAAGCATGCAATCTACAACCATTGAGGCATTTTGTCAAACACTTGGCAACAATGATTTTGAGATTCTTCTTCAACCTATTCAACTCAGAAAATTTAGAAATTGGAACCTCAAATGTTAGCATCTTAAAAAATGGACTAAACAATCTTAGATTTTCATCAAAAACTCAAAAACAGACTCCTATAGTTGACAACAACAATCTGTAAAATCACACTGTTTTCGATCTCTGTTCTGCAAAGTCCTTTTTTGGAATCAAATGGGGGGTTAAATGGTCAAATGGCGTGGATACCCCCTGATGTTGAGTGGAAAAGTAACATAGCGTTCCAGAGATGCAATTTATTAAAACAACAACAACAAAAACATTCCTACTATCTCATTTATCACTTTGTCAAACACTTGGTGTGCACACTTCATCTACAGTTGTACATAGATAAAAAAAAAATCAAATTTATGATAATATGGTATTGTAGTCAACTCATGGAAACTTGCAATGGATAAAAATTTATTATAAAAAGAACTTAAATCTTTGGCAACACATTATTGTTTTAATCCCCCTACATGCACATTCTCAACTACAACTCCCATTCATTATTGGTTAGCTCATAAATAAATCTGTAAATATCTCATAAACATTCAAAAGTAGCAATTTCCAATGAATTTATACTTCTACAACAATTTTAAATTAATAATAAACTAAAATTTCAAGAATGCTTATGAACATAACTCATAGTGTATTTATACAATTACAAAAAGATGGGAATATGCTCTTTCTCCAATGAGATTGTGCTCCTTCTCCAATATCCTTACCAACTCATTGTGAACCATCTGGTTTTCGTCCCAACCATATCCAAGGAGAATTTCTCCCCCTAGAACCCCTGAGCTGTAAGAGCTCATAAACCATACCAAAATATAGCAGTAGAGAGATATCCAAGGCAAGATGAGGAAGATAAGTTTCACTTCCTCCCAACACAACTCATGGTCACCTCCACCAGGTAGAGCTACATAGTAATTTAGATTAGTAATTTCAAAGTCATTTCAACATCAATTGGCTACTCTCCAAGTCTCTCACTCTTATAATATTTTTCAAATCTCTCTAATTCTTGTTATCATATTGCACCTCAATCCCCCTAAGTGAGAATACATGAGACACATATATAGGAGGAGCAAAAAATTATTGTCATAAAGGAGTAATATGCATGCATTGTATTCCATTTAGAGGAGTGTAACTCATGCCATTAAGGAAAGGTATGCATGACATAGTTAAGGATAGTGTAACTTATGCATTTAAGATAACGTAAGAGGAATCTTTTATGACATGTCTTTAATGAGTTGAAGAGGAATATGTCATTCTTGATGAGTGCATAAAATAGACTATAGTGTATTATTAAAAGAGAGAGATTTACATAGAACCATCAGAGTCATCAAGGAGAGAGGTGTGAAGTGATTGAGGAGATGAAGGTGGCTTGTAATTTTATTTTAATAATAATACCATAGTCTCATAAAAGATAATAATATTAATAATAATAATATTGATGATTAATTCGAGATTGAATTATTATGATTAATTAATGGTAAGTTAAGTGATTTTCCTTCAACTATACTTGATTGCCAATTTATGTAAGGTGAATTACTATTTTTGGAAATTCATGCTTGAGATGCTAGACACGAGTTTATATTTTTAGAAAGTCACTCTAGGATTGTTAGAAAAAAGGTTTTATTAAGGAAATTCATCCTCGAGCTTCCCATGAGTGGTATTTTTCTTCCGGAGAATAGGGATTATGTATCCCTATTGCATGCATCTTCATGCCTTAGTAGATTGAGGACTCTGCGCCCTGATCTACTCTAAAGATCCAAGATTCCACACCTTTATCCTTTTAAATATTCAGGACTCTACGACCTAAACATTCTATTATAGATACAAGACTCCGCGTCTTAATTTCCATGGCTTCTCATCTACTATGCTTTGAAACTCCATGCTTCACCTTAAGGTATTGATTGTGAGCTCATACCCATCTGATGGTTTGTTGGTAAGGTCTTGGAACAAGACCTGCACACATCACAATCTCATAGATCAGAGGAATCAATCAATTCCATAACGAACTTATTCACATTTCATGATCAACTTATATTAATCCAAAGTTATTAAATTCAATAATATTAATATTATCATATATTAATATTAATATTAATCTTTTATTATTAATATTAGATTTAATGATGTTTTTTACATGGCATGGTGAAATTTTTTATAATAAAACTATATCAAATTAAGATTTTCAAATATTACAATTTTGATGTGGAAATATTTATGTCTTTAAAAATTTAATATATTTATAGGATATGGTTTTTCCTTCATTTTACAAATATTTAATTAAAATAAATATTAAAAGATTTTGGAGTAGGAATTTTGGCTTTTTTGTGTTGAATTAACCTTTTTCTTTTGACTTAAGAAATAATATTGACTTTAGTAATGAGTAAAGATGTTTAAGTTTTTAACTAATTTGGAATTTTAAGGTGGTAAATATTTTTTGTTGAAATTAAATTTATGATTCATTCAAATTCTATACATATAATAAAGAAACTATTAAATGATTATTTATTATCCATTAAAATTATATATAACAATAAATAGTTACATTTTAATAATTAATATTTAACCATGAATAAGATTAAAAAGTTATATATAATCTAAGTTTTCAAACTATATATAATTTAAAAATAAAATCAATTTATTAGTTTATTATTTATTATATTTATATTTTTTTAAATGAAATTTTCTAAACAAACATAAATCTATCTGTGATTTTTGTTTGTTTATTTGTTTTTACTATTTGTGTATTTATAATTTATAAAATTAATTTATGAATTAAAAATGATGATGTAAAATTACTGAGGTGATCAAAATTACATGTCACTTAAATAATAACCGCACTTAAACATGGCTCGTCTTTATAGGATAATGTTAAAAACACCCTAAAATACTCATTATACACAAATACAATATGACACCAATATATACAAATCTTTATTACACTAATATACGCTAATGTCGGTATGTATTTATTAATAAAAATATAATTTATTGGATTACAGAAAGACTGATATAACTGATTGGAGATGGCTATGAAAGCATTTTGAGTACCATATTGTTCTTTGTGGATCAGCCTTTACAAGTTGAAAAGCCTGCCTTATAGCCTCCTTTGATGGCTTGCAAATAATGGGAGTCTTTGTCGTCGTAGAGTTAACATTGGCTATATACGAGTGATTTGTGTTTCTCATACTTTGTGAAGTATGATTAAGTGTCTCAAATTAATCTCTCAATCCCATCTTGTTAAGTACTTTTGTGCATGAACTCTGTCCCCATTTGTAAATATCTGTTTCCCATAACAGGCCAATAAGAAGTATCATTTCAAACATTCCCAAAACCTCAGGATTCGTCTTTATATTGCATTCATATAAAGAAATTGAACATGTACTTACAATTTTCCTTTGAGCATGCTTAATAAAAGATTTGTTGGTACAAGGTCTGCTTTAAAATTCTCATATGGAAATTTTCAATGAAAAAAATGTATAAGAAAAATTGTTTTGAATTAAGCACAATAGTGCTTCCACGAAATTTCTAACATTTAAACTCCCACAAGTCACTCGAAAATATAGGGAGCGCGAAGATTCACTTCAAATTCCAATGAGCACACAAGAGTTTGAATATGGTTTTAGGTGTACTGTAATAGTTGTATTAATTTCTTTCTACTTTTGTATTTATATAATTATTTTCATTTTTATGCACTAGTTTTAATTTGTTTGGAAACAAACCTATTTATAAATACGTCTTTTCAAGGTAATTAATTCATTTTATAAGTAATAATAAAGTTATAATTTAGTTTATTTTTATGTGTTTTTAATTTTGAAAATGTAACATGTATTATGAGGTAAGTGTTTAATCTTGTAGGACCTGGAGTATGTCCTAAAATTGCTTCTTGTTTGCTAAGAGCTCGTCTTCCTCGGACATAAGGAAACAGGTTAACGACCAAAGAACATGCTATTCTTTTCTCCTTTCTGGAGCCATGGGACCCTCAATTTCTGGTTCCATAGTATTTCCTCCTCTAAGCGTATTTCTCCCATTTCTTTAGTAGCTCTATTTCCTCATTCATTATTCTATCTGTGTACCCTTCTTCTATTAACACTTTCTATAATTCCTCCGTCTTTATCTACAAATCTCTTTTTTCCTAGAAGATATTACAGAATTTTGTTTTATTCGAATGCCTTTGTTTGGATTTAATATATCTCAACCTTGCCTGAGATTTCAACATTTTGGAGTCCCTGATTGGGAGAGGATGTTCCCCTAATTTCTTTATATCCTCCATAAATGAGGGGTGATTTATCCAAAATTTCTTGAATTTGAATGATCTATTTTTAGGGGTGCCCAACATTGCAATCGCTAAAACCACCAACCAATGATCCAACCCTTCACAGGGGAGAATATTTGCCACTATATGTAGCCCTTATAACAAGAGATATTCAGATGTTAGGAATTTGTCTAATCTAGAGGTTACTTGATGTTTCCCTCCTTGCTTGTTACTCCAGGTAAAGATTCCATTACCTGTCTCCATATATATCATATTTGCTTCTTCAATGAACCTCTTGAAGGTCTTTGAGTCTTTGTCATTTTGTCTTTAACATCCTTTATTTTCTACGAGAGAAGTGATCATGTTGAAATCTCCACCTAAAATCCAAGGGAGATTACACTTCCTTCATCTAAGGTCCTTCCTATCCGCTATGAAACCTAATTGATCATCTATCCTTTGCAACTCACAGACATTTATGAAAAGAATTTACCTAGGGACTCCTATTATCTACATCTCCATAAGGAGGAAAAATCGATTGGCTTCTACATCTACTAGATACATTACCTGTGGGTTCCACCAGGTAACTAGTCCTCCCGCAATACCTTGGGCTTCCACATCTATATATGTCAACCCCCATCGTAATTTACTACCGAGTTCTTTAATCTTCTTTGTTGAGCATTTCGTTTCTTGCAAAAACATTAGATCAAATTTTTCCATTTATTCTTCTTCTTCAAAATTCTTTGTTTTCTAAGGCTATTCAAGCCTCTTGCATTCCAAGTTATACCTTTCATTTTTTAATTAACGATGTTGGGGGGTAAGCTTAAAGCTATCATCTTACCTGAGTTTACCAGCGTTGCTCCCAATTCCTGCACAACCACACCATTTGCCTTCCTTCCTCCCTTCCTTATTGTTTTCTTTGGTACTGAGAGGATGTGGGACATTGTGTTGTTCACTCCCATCTCCCCAAGTTCCCCGTGTGATTGATTCTACCCCCGAATCTTTGCTTGTTCCCTCATCGGGTAGAGGTATTGGATACAACCCACTTATGCTGTTGGGATTGCCTCCAAACACTTTTTTCTCCATTGTTCTACCATTTTCTATTGGTTGATCCCTTCCCCTTCCACTATATCCTGAAGAATCATGTCCTCCATGACTACCTTAGTTGGGGCCATTTTTGAATCCCCTTTGAAGTCTTTCCCAGATCTGGTATGTCCATTCTCTTAGTAGTGTCTTCCGGGACCTCCATCATGCCGTCCTCTTTGTTCTCTTCCTGATTCTCCATTTTATCCTCTTTGGTGCAGTCATCCTTGGGTATATGTTCTTAAAGGACCCTTAAACTATTCCTCGATGTTGCTTTCCCTCATTTTTTTTGTTGTTATCTCCTATTGGTATGTCCTTTTTTGTTTGGCCTAACAAAACCCTCAACTTATTTTTGATCTTGTTGCTTACTATGATCCTCCGATCTGTTTAGAGAACAGTTCTTGATTAGATGCTTGTACTCATGACTATGTCTACATCTAAAGTGAATCTATTCATGATTGACAATTTGCATGCAAATTTTATCGCAAAATTCCAATTTGATCGCTTTTGGTAATGCTCCAAACACATCCTTCTCTACACAAATCTTCACATATGAGGTATATCTATCGTGTAACATTTCATTTGAGATCTTTATGAACTTCCAAAAGGTATCACCTATAAGCTTTCAAGTCGATGGTAGCCAATAATCTAGGGGTAAGGAATATAACCTGACCCATACCAGAACATTGGTGAGTGTCTTTTTCTCTAAAGTAAAGTTCTCTTTCCATGGTTGCATGTATCATCTCGCAGAGGTAAAGAAATATGGTCCTCCATCGAACACTCAGTCTCTATCCTCTCGATTAGCTAAGACCACTGTAAAAAAACTTTTGACCATAAGTGAAACTCAAACTTGCCACGCTGCTTCCAATGATGCCTGATCTAGTCACATAAATCTTTCTTTACGGGTCATAAACCCATGAACTTGCATATGGTCACATACGTATGCATGCACTCCCTGAAATCTTGGGTTTGGGGATCTGTGATTATTGTTGTTGGGATTACCGTAGTTTTGGGATTGCATGGGTCATTTCCATTAGCCCTCTTTGACCTTTGCTGCTAATATGTCGGGTCCCTTGTTGTTCCATTGTCCTCATCTCTTCTCTGACCATTCAGACATTGACTCCCTATCCCACTTGCTCCCTGATTCGTGCCTCTTGATTCCTTTGCTGAAATTTTAAATCATGCCTTCAATCCTTTTCCTTTGTAATCTACAACATTTCTGTAGGAGGGATCCCCACTCCCTCACCTTTTGAAAACCATGAAAAATAGGATCTCTCTACAAGAATTATGAAAACCATAGCTCTCTCTCACCCTTGCCTTCCTCTGGTTGTATATATAATTTGATCTCTTACATACATCCTGAAAATAAAAATAAAAAAATTGTAATAAGTGAGAGGGAAAATATTCTCTATCTTTATTATTCTGATTTTCCTAAATAAAAATTGAATCTCTTTCATTTGCTTGGGATACAAGTGAAGATCTCTAAATGAAAAAGTGAAAAATGAATCAAGAATCAAACATATTCCCATTAGAATATTTTGATATTGATGAGAAACCAACTTTTTTTTCTAGGTGATCAAGTAGATTTGAAGCATTTGGCCTCTTTCATCAAAATGGTTGTTCTATCTTTCATATGTATATTTTTTATTAATATATCTATTAGGGAGTATTAATAGAGTATTAGATTGAGTTTAATATTAAAACCTATTTTCATTAGAATAGTTTGATATTTGTGGGAGATGAAGTTTTCTTCTAAATGATCATGTAGATTTGAGGCCTTTGCCCTTTTTCATCTCTCATGAAATAACTATTCTATCCTTCATATTTACTCAATCAAATAGATTTTAGACCTTTGGCTTCCTCCATCTATGATGAAGTGGCTAATATATCTTTCATATGTATCAGAAGTAGGGGGTTAATATTAAAATGTTGTATTTATTCACTTTTAAATATTTAAAATATGAATATCAATAACCCAAGTTGAAAAAATATCAATATGCTCGTTTGACAATACTTCCTTTGCTTGGTTAGTAAAGTCTATAAATCGTTGAAAGAAAAGGAGCTCTATAAACCACTTAACTTGTTATCTCAAAGCATCTTTATCTCTCTTGTGATCTCATTTCAGACATTATATTAAAATGTTATAATATAATTTTTAAAATAAATATAATTTTTATATAACTTATATTTTATTAAATTATATTTTCTTAATTTATAATTACATTTTTTAAAGTTAATATTAAGATAAAATATGTCGAGCAACGTGAGCCTATGGAGGTTTGTTCTCATCACTATTACAATCATAATAAATACGATGATTACATGTCTTGTAATGATTAATAAATAATCTACTTCATATTTTGTCAAATAACTGACACTAGAGTTTTTAAGTTTATATTTGACATTAAGACATAATGGTTCAACGGATGAAAATGCCCCTCCCTTACCTTATTTATTTATGCATTCATTTATTAGGGTTTTTGTGCATTTCTTTGTCTCCTCCTGTAACAACCCCGGGTTAATAGTTCATGTAATAAAGTTAATAAAATAAAACAATACCAAGGTCATGGGACACGTATTCCAAGTGGAACATTAAGAAAATCATCTTAGTGGGCATCACTTATTGTTTATTATGGCTAAAGGGAAATTGGCAAAGGAAATGACAAAGACATTGAAAAGGAAAAAAATACATTATTGACATTTTATTGATGAAAATAAAGGAAAATAGGTGAAAATGAAGGTGAAAGGTCATAGGTTGCATGTGAGGAGGAAATTGAAGGAAAATAGAGGAAGAATGAAGAAAATTGAGGCCTCAAAATTAAAAAGTCTTTTGAGGATTAGTTCAGAACTTTTTACTAGCCTGTTCTCAGTTGAGTTTTGGAATTGGTTTAAGAGAGGAGAACAGCACCAAGAGGAGAAGGAAAGAAAGAAAGAAAATGAAGGATAAGGAAAGCAAAGGAAGGATAAGGAAAGTAAGGATCAAGTAAGGAAATGTTTGTTAAATTATGGTATGTTCTATGCTTAGAGCAGTTTACTTCTTTTTCTTCTTATTTATTAGCAATCACATATACATTAAGTAAAGTGCAGATAGAACATTAAACGATCAACAAAAAACAAGCCAAGACAAGAGACACAAGATGTGGCGGGTAGCCAGGGACAAACCCCAATGCAGAGAAACCCTTTGATCAAATCTTCATTTATCTTCAATAGTTCAACAGAGAGAAATAGTACAAAATCAAAATTTTGTAATTTTATATCAACAGTAGCAAACCCTAGATCAACAAAGTCAAACTTGGTCAAACAAGTTGAAATTGACCTCCAATATGCTTGGCCAATTTCCAGTCAACTAGCCCTTGAATAGCCTAAAGAAACATCCCTTGAACAACCCCAAAAACTGAGTCAAATTGTTGTTGACTGAAGTCAACTCGCTGCCCAAAACTAGGGCAGGCAACGCTAGTCAAACCTGTGGACGGATTGCCTCGATTTTTGTGCCAAAATCTGTGTCATGCCTAGGAGAGGAAGGCACACCAAAACCGCACCCTTGATGAGTCAACACTTTTTCAAAGTAGGTCAAAGAGACCTTCAACAATTTCTGCATCCTCCTTTCAGTGTCCTCCTTGCCCTAATCCGTCCTCCTCCTTCCCACGTGTGAGCTGCACCTTGTATAACGCAAAGCTAAGGAGAGATAGAAAACAATGAGTGAGATGAGATGATGAGAAAATCAATCAACCTCTCTTGTATTTATATGATTCACTGGGAACGTGTGCCACACATTTAACTGCTGGCCGACCTTGAAAATTTGTCCAGTAAATACAAATAAGTTCATATCTCCATAAATACTTGTCGGAATCAGATGATATTTAGACCAATCCTACACCTCTCAACAAGAGGAGTATAGGAAAAATATCAGCTGCCATAAATGAGGTGACCTGCATGGATTTTGGCCCTAGTTTTCAATTTTAACACTCCCTCTCAATTAGGGAGATCTCCATCTGCAATCCGTCTGACCATCGCTATTATCCCAGCCATCAAATGTACTACCCTACACTACTTGGCCGTACTCTTCTCTGCTCTACTTTGCTCAAACTATGAAGAAGAAGAAGAAATGATCGAGGATGTATCATACCATCCTCTATTGATCCGAAGTCAGTCTCAGAGTGTGTCATACCACTCTCACTCATCCCAAATCAGTATCATTGATCTCAGATCAATGGAGGTCATCCTAGCATAGGGAGTACAGTAGATACAACGATGCGTCCATTGATAATACTACTAGTGGTCCCGAACCCCATTTCCCTACTCATTGATCAGATAAGAGGTACTTCCTATGAGTCCAAGACTGCATGGGTAGGATGCCTTGATAGGAGAACTAATCATCCTATCCACAGGGGAACGAATCATCCTGTCCAATAGTTTCCATGGGAGAACTAATCATCCTAGCCCACAAGAGAACTAATCATCTTGTTCCATAGTCGCCACAGACAACTAATCATCCTAGCCCATAGGAGAACTAATCATCATGTCCTATAGCTATCGATCCTCTCATACCATGCTCAGGGTTCTTGCTTCAACCTATAGAGGGCCTTCTTCAACCTGCGCACATGAGATTCTCAATCATCAATCTCAAATCCTTCGGGTTGCTCCACATAGACATCCTCTTTGATCGAACCATGCAAGAATGTGGTCTTGACATCCATCTAATGTAGGTTCCATCCTTGTGAAGTAGCAAGGGCTATGATTGAGCGGATGGTGGTATATCAGGCAACCGGTGCAAATATTTCATCATAGTCTATACCTTCCTTATGAGAGAAGCCATGAGAGACAAAACGAGCCTTATACTTTTCTACACTTCCATCAACAACATGCTTTATCTTGTAAAGCCATTTCAAAGTGACAACTACTTTGTCTTGGGGTCTGGGGACCACATCCCAAACATCATCTTTCATGATGGACTCATATTCCTCAGTCATAGAATCCTTCCATACTTGATGCCTGACAACTTCTGCGAATAACAAGGGCTCATTTTGGATGATCGTGCTCATGATGGACAAGTATCCCTGATACCTGGTCAGATTCTTACTTTCATGGAAGGTTCCCCTAGGTGCAATGTACCCTTCAACATCATCAAGTGTCCCCCTAAGCCATGAAGGCCTCTTCCTAGAAGAGGAAGTTTCTTGCAGAGGAGGATTCATAAGATCCATAGCTTCTTCCACATCGGGCATCGTCTCATCTTTCTTTTCCTTTGGTTCCCTGGTGTAATCTTCTTTAGATCCCCTTTGAGTAGGAAGATTGTTAACTTTTATAAGATCCATATCTTTGTCAAAGGTGACATAATGGCTAATATCGATTTCCCTTTGACTAGCCACATAGATTCTATAGTCCTTAGTGTTTTCTCTATATCCCATGAAGATTCCTTTCTTTCCAGATGCACCCAATTTATTCCTCTTCTCCTTCAACACATGAAAATATACCAGACTTCCAAAAATTCTAAAATGAGATACGTCAAGTTTCTTACCAATGAACATCTCTTCTGTAGTCTTGGAACCCAATGCTTGATGAGGGCATAAGTTTTGCACATAT
This sequence comes from Pinus tabuliformis, assembly GCA_031772625.1. Lineage (NCBI taxonomy): Eukaryota > Viridiplantae > Streptophyta > Pinopsida > Pinales > Pinaceae > Pinus > Pinus tabuliformis. Next base: position 1,249,393,403 of record CM062805.1, on the reverse strand, counting down.
AAGGCGGCATTTGTAGATTCGGCCCATAGAAACTTCAGAAGTCTTTGATCATGGAGCATAGCACGGGCAACTTCCACAATCATACGATTATTTCTTTCTGCCACACCATTTTGCTTAGGAGTATATGGTGTTGTAGTCTCTCTCTTAATGCCAGCCTCTTTGCAAAAGTCATGTAACTCATTGGATTCATACTCAGTCCCATTATTAGTGCTTAAGATCTTGATCTTCTTTTCGTTTTGATTCTCGATCAAGGCTTTGAAGTGACAAAACCAAGTGAACACTTCATCCTTATTTTTCAAGAAGTATACCCAGGTATTGTGAGAATAATCATCTATAAAAGTGAGGTAATATAAATATCCTCCCAAATAGTTCGCAGGCATAATACCAGATATGTCTGAGTGAACCAACTGCAATATATCGAAGGCTCTGCTTTGGCTTGAGGGGAATGGTCCCCTTTTGAGCTTCCCTTTGGCATATCCAAGACAAACACCTTCTTGCTCTACATGGAAGTCGAGCATCCCTGTCACCATTTGTCTTGCATTGGGTATAGATTTATAATGAAGGTGACTAAACCTCCGATGCCATAGTTCAGACTGAAGTAATGTGTCACAAGACATGACACCCAACAGACTTCCTTCGACCTGATATAATGAATCGACTCGAAACCCAAGATCAAAAGCTTCCTTAAAATTCGTTTTCCATACATGTACCTTTCCATCAATGAAGGTTACCTTGTAGCCTTTCTCCTCCATTGCTGAAACAGACACCAGGTTATTTTTGAGATTAGGTACATATAGGACTTCTTGCAAATGAATTGTATTACCTTGATTCAATTGGAGAATGACATTACCTACGCCTTTCACGAGATATTTTGTGTTGTCCCCAAGAACAATTTCCAGGTTGGTCTCCTTCTCTATCAGATTAGAGATAACTTCTTTGAAACTAGTGGAGTGCCTTGAGTCACCAATACCAATAAACTAATTTCCGAGCGAATCCGGGGGAGCAGTAGTAGAGAGGACTGCTGGTAGGCAATATTCATCTTGCTTATTGTTAACAACGTTAGATTCATACCTGGAGTTTCTTGCCTTCTTGAAGGGTTTTCCTCTTCCTAAATTTCTGACATATCTTTTACATCTGCCATTGGACCTGCCATTCCTTTGATTGCCTTGAGAGGTGATTTTGGTAATTTTCATGGTGTGAATACCTTTTATTAGGGCACTCCCTTCCATAGTGGCCCATTTTGTTGCAATTGTAACATCGACATTTTCTTCCACCCTTTTGTCCAACCATTCCTTTGGATTTAGCCCCAGAATTGTTTCTTCTTTTAGCATGAGAAGAAAAGGCAGAGGGATGGCCTTTAAGTGTAGGCATTTCTTTCTCTTCCATCCTTGTCTCTTCTTGAATACATCTAGCCATCAATTCCTCAAATCCTTGGATGACATTATTTTTGAGAACAGTAGTCCTGAATATATACCATTCAGGTGGAAGTCCTCCAAGAGTTGTGATAGTCATTTCCCTGTTAGGAACTACTTCCCCAATAGATATAAGATCATTCTTGATCTCGATGATCATTAAGAAATATTCTTTCATACTCTCATATTTGCCCTTCTTAATTTCCTTCAGCTTAATTCTAAGTAACAGAACTTGATTTGCATCATTAACTTTGAATAAACTCACAAGTCTATCATAGATTTCCTTGGACGTTGTCAGCTCGAAAACATAGGCCACCAGGCACATATCGATAGAGTCTCGGATGATCTTCCTTGCTTTGAATTCTCCCTTAGATCACTTGATTTTGGCAGCAACGAATACATTTGATGTAGGCGCAACAATATTGCCTCTCACATGGTCCAACACTTCCTGATCTTCTAAAGTCACATCGAGAGACATCTTCTATCCACGATAGTCAGACTTCTCACGGAGGTTTTCTCTCGATGGGGAAGAGTGTTGAGGACCCCATGAATTTTTTAGGATAGCCTTGCCAACCTTCTCTTCGGTGATTGCTCTTGCTCTTTCTTGGGCTTTATCTTCACCTCAGCTCTGATACCATGTTAAATTATGGTATGTTCTATGCTTAGAGAAGTTTACTTCTTTTTCTTCTTATTAGCCACAGATTAGCAATCACATATACATTAAGTAAAGTGCATATAGAACATTAAACGATCAACAGAAAACAAGCCAAGACAAGAGACACAAGATGTGGCAGCTAGCCAGGGACAAACACCAATGCGGACAAACCCCTTGATCAACTCTTCATTTATCTTAAATAGTTCAGCACAAAGAAATAGTACAAAATCATTATTCTGTAATTTTATATCAGCAACAACAAACCCTAGGTCAACAAAGTCAAACTTGGTCAAACGAGTTGAAATTGACCTCCAATATGCTTGGTAAATTTCCGGTCAACTAGCTGTTGAACAGCCTAAAGAAACAGCCCTTGAACAGCCCCAAAACTCATTCAAACTGTTGTTGACTGAAGTCAACTTGCTGCCTAATACTAGGGCAGTCAACGCTAGTCAAACTTGTGGACAGACTGCCTTGATTTTTGTGCCAAAATCTGCGACCTACCTACAAGAGGCAGCCACACCAAAACCGCACCCTTGATGAGTCAAATATTGGTCAACGCAGGCCAAAGAGACTTTCAACAACTTCTGCGTCCTCCTTGCCCTAATGCGTCCTCCTTCTTCCCACTTGTGAGCTGCTAATTGTATAAACCAAAGCTAAGGGGAGAGAGAGAAGAATGAGTGAGATGAGATGATGATAAAATGAATCAACCTCTCTTGTATTTATATGATTCACTACGCATGTGTGCCACACATTTAATTACTGGCCGACCTTGACAATTTTTCAAGTAAATACAAATAAATTCATATTTCCATAAATACTTGTCAGAATCGGATGATCTTTAGATCAATCCTGCACCTCTTGATAAGGGGAATCTAGGAAAAATATCATCTGCCATAAATGAGGTGAGCCACATGGAGTTTGGCCATAGTTTTCAATTTTAACGATGTTGGATCAAGCAAATTTAACAAAGAATACTTGTAGGTAATAGATTGCATGTATGATTTCGTAGCTATTTTTGGCATGCACACTGTAATCATGTGTGTATTTCATTCATTTGTTGTCATTGGCGTGGGCTTTTATAGGTTTTGAAAATGGTTTCATCTTTGTCTTGTCATTTCAGGATAGTCATGGTGTCATGGGATTCATTATTGGTTGAGATTTGGATTGTTGGAAGGTTTTGGATCCATGTGGCGTGGTCTCATGAAAATCCCAAGGCTTATGGGTGGAGATGGTTTTCTCCAGGAAGCCTTCAATAGGTGGGTGGAGACAGGAAAATTCCTCAAGGGATGGTGAAGGAATACTGAGTCATCCAAGCTCTCTTTAGTTTTGGGATCTCTCGACCAGTTTAGGTGAGATCATGGTAATGTGAGGGTGGAGGTTGCTTAACCTCTAGAATCCCTTGGTTGTTTACGAATTTGTTTATCCCATGAGATCCCACATTCGTGCTTGGAATATGGCATGGGGGTGCTTGGATGAACGAAAGATTTGGTTAAGACTAATTTATGGTCAGGTGGTATGTGGAAGTCCCTGACTTGGTTGGCTTTTGCATATGATTAATAGGAGATAAGTTCCTCTTCCATTTCATTAGTAATTATACTTGTTATTTTGTGGCTTTAATGCCTATTTTGTTCTTGTTATTTATCTAGTTATATGCTGATTATAAGCATGGTTTTATGACATATTCAATTTATGGCTCTTAACATGTCTTTGCTTGTAAATTATTGATTAATGAATGCATAGCCTAATAGATGTTATTGAAGCTATTATGATATGGCATTAGTCCTTCTTGGTAAACCTCAAATAAGTTCTAAATCTCTATGTTTAGATATGCATTGATAACCTGTAGATATCATGTTGTTAATGTGTTTGGCAAAATGACTATCATGGTTAGACTTGGTTAGGTCAAGTCCTTGTCTAAGTTTTGTGTTTAAATCTTTTTCTGTGTGCCATTCATCATTCCGGAAAGTCTCATCAAATTCTGGGTAGTGATCTAGTCAATATCCTTGAAAATGTAACTTAGATCTCACGGTTGCTAGCACAAAACTGAGTGAAAAAGTATATAGTCATTGGGATTCAGACTGATGAGAGTGACTAGAGGGTCTTGGCTACTAGCTTGCCTTTTCATGGATGTGGTTGAGAGCCTATGTCAGTGAAAAATCAAGTTAACTCAGGGATTGGTCACCTTGAGTGGTTGGTTAGCTCCTAGGGGTCCCGTAGCATCTAAGGGAGGTCAATAAGGTCTTATTTTGTCGATTCCATTTCCTTAAGGTTATATAGGAGGTTGAGTGATGACATAGTAGCCCTTAGCTCATGTTTACCTGGGGGAAACCGGTGAAAGTGGGTAGATATGGGAAGAGGTGCTACAAAGTGGTATCAGAGGATGGTTCAAACACTTGGACCAGATGGGCTAGATGCATGTGGTTATTCATGCATTTTCATGGTTATGGTTGTCATTCATGAGGCCATGGTATTGGTGTAGTTCTAACATGAGAAGGAAGGCCTCTTGTATTTAAAAATATCCAACACAAGAAATTAATTTCTCAAACCTATTTATGAGAAAGAAAAATTGATCATACTACATGTGGTTAAAAATGTTACGCTTATTAGGAAGAAACTTCAAAGCAAAAATATTTTTGACAGTTTTTATTACTTCTTAGAGCAATGATTATGTTCAGAGGAGAAACATTAATGGGTTGTAGATATTATAAGTTATTATAGTAAAACATAGTATGGTGGAAAATGCAGTTTCAAGGAATGAAGAAGAAATCGAGGGTTTATTATGTGCTATTTCTATTTTATAATTTGATTAGGGTGAAGAGGTAAGGACATAATGATAGAAAGCTCAGAAGATATGGAACATCATTCAATAAATACAAGAGGACCCATGTAAATTAAATAAATTTCCTTAAAAAAATGATTTGTTATGGTATCAATATCACCTATATTTATGTAAGAATTCGCAACTCAGACAAAAGTTCATTTTGGAATTTTACACTTCTCCTATAGGAGGGCATTAAAGATTCTTGAAAATTTAGAACAAATCAATAAGGAATTTTTCGGAATATCTTAAAAATAATGTTCCAAAATTTGTGGCTAAATGTGTGGCCTACTAGCAAAATAATGGAGATAAAATGATGACCGTGGCTCTCTTACATCCGCTAGCTATACCAAGTCAACACTAGAAAGAAGTTTCAATGTATTTTGTTATAGATTTACCCAAATATGAAGGAATGAATTCAATTATGGAAGTAGTAGATCAACTAAAAAGTATGCCTATTTTGTCTCTCTTTCCAATCCTTTTAAAGCAAGCATAGTGGAAACATTCATGGAAATAGCCCAAAATCTACATGGAATTCTCAATATTATTGTAAATAAAGAAGATCCACTTTTCATTAAAAAGCATTTGGAAAGATTTTTTTTTGTGTACTCAATTACCTTACCTCTCATAGTATTTCCCTCAACTTAATAGGGAAAATAGTATTTTGAATAAATGTTTAGAATGATATTTTTTTTTTTTTCCATTTGATAAACAAACACAATGCATCAAGTGGTTTTCCTCAGTAGGATGGTGAAATAAAAATCCTTCCATACTTGATAAAAAAATGTTCTCATTTCTAGAATTTTGTGGGTATCATCCTCCACTGATTACATCCCCCATGAAAGGAACTATAGAGATTCAAGGTCTAGAGGACCAAATATGACACTAATAAGAGGTTTTGAAACTATTTGAAGGAAATTTGGTGATAAAACAAAATAGAATGAAACAACAAGAATATCATGATTGTAATGAAATAGAATTTGAAGTGGGAGATTTGGTATTTTTTCCACTACAACCATATAAATAGATGTCCCTCAAGAAATGAAATAAGGACAAAAAATTAACACCCAGATATTATGGCCCCTACAAAGCGTTGAAGAGGATTGGAAGTATGGATTCGACTTTTCTTTGCCTTCACATTTACATATAATATTCGATATTTATTTCTTAATAATGTAATTTCTAACTAGATCATAGTCCAAATTATTTTACTAGAGATTAATGAAGAAGGGAAAATCATACTCAAATAAAATAAAATATTGAAACAAGGAGTAAAAAACTGTGGAATTCAACAATCATTAAGTGCCTGATCAAATTGAATAGTGTAACAGTGGAAGAAGTGACATTAGAAGTTGCATTATTCTTGTAGAAATGCCTGCAATTAGTGAATGGTTGAGGATATCATTATTTTGAATAGGGGAGTATCTTAACCATGAAACACCTTATTAAGCACTAGGTATTGAGTGATTATATATCTACTGTTATATCATTAGGTGAGAAAAACTTTTCATTGTAGAATTTCATTATAATTGTACCATTTATCTCTCTCTCTCTCTCTCTCACACACACACAGATATGCCTGCAATTAGTGAATGGTTGAGGATATCATTGTTTTGAATATGGGAGTATGTTAACCATGAAACACCTTATTAAGCACTAGGTATTGAGTGATTATATATCTAGTGTTATATCATTAGGTGAGAAAAAAACTTTTCATTGTAGAATTTCATTATAATTGTACCATTTATCTCTCTCTCTCTCTCTCTCTCTCTCTCTCTCTCTCTCTCTCTCTCTCTCTCTCTCACACACACACACACACACACACACACATATATATACATGCACACCCACACAAACTAAAGCGACGTAGTCTTAAGATCATGGCATTGTTTCCTTGGTATTGGGTGAATTGTAAAAGGAGGTTTCTCCGTCAAAGTCGATTCAATTCATTGAATTTATATCATTTTTAATATAAATAAATCATTGCATACATCTTTATCTCATAGAAATTGACTTAGGTGAGGTTTTTTACAAAATGTGACCTATATATCATAATCTAGAGGAAATGGTTGCTCAACATTATTTCCTTAATTCTAGATAATAGATGAGTGTGGGAGATTTATGCCCATAGAAATGAAGAGATGGATTATTCAATTCCAATTAGGATGGTTTCATATTCTTGAAACTTACAACAACAATAATCACTCTATTACAAGGTGCATATTTTTTTATTTAAATATTGTAGCATGGCGTGGTGGGACATTGGGACTCTCGTACTAAACCATGCCAAACAAGGAACTAATCGATTCAATGTCAATTGAGCTATCGTGTTATCTACGTAATTTTAATTGCATGCCAAAGTTTCAATCTACTTAAACAATACAATTCCTCTTAAAAGGGCGTGTGTCCTTTTTTTCGTTTTCTTATGTATACCTCTTGGTTATTTTTGTAATCTTTGATAATGATTTAATATTGTAATTTTGGCACTACAAATTCCTACATACCTATGAATTTCTATTCTATTTCAATTCCCTATATAAGCAACTATAGGACAACTCATTAAGGGAATTTTGAAATAAAAATTGTGTTTGAAAATGAAAAATGTACTAACAAAATAAAATTTAAAAGGACTAATAGGATTCCAGATTATGATCTCATTCTCACTGGTACATATTTTTTAAAGTAAAAGAAGAAAACTACTCTTTAAGCATATTTTCGAGTTATCACCTCAAAGGTTTACTGAAAGTATAGATGTGGGCACTTATTAGATGTACAATTAGATTAATCAACCAATGCCTACCCACTCCGCAAACTTTTTCATAGACACATACTTAAATAATTGAAAGTAAATGGAAAATAGATTAATCAACCAATGTCTATAGACTCTGCAAACTTTTGCATAGAGGCATATTTAAAAAATTGAAAGTAAATGGAAAAAAACATGTTTATTTCAAGAGACATATTTTTTTACACTTGAAATTTGAGTAAATATATAAAGAGATAACTCAAAATACCACAAAATATGTAGTTTTATTTATTTTACATTAAAAATTTATAATTTATAATTTATTATTTTTAATAGCATTTTACTATGTTCCTTAGCATACATATTTTAATCCCAAAATATTCCTATAATAGTAGAAGCCACATTATGTAAGTGAGGAATCACATCAGATTTTTGGTGGAAGGCCATAACAAGAGATGGAAGGCCATAATAAGAGATGGGCCCTATATTGACTTGCGAACATTCATAATAATTTGAAGGGATCAAAACATAATTTGTATAATATTGAAGAGAAATTTGAAAATTATCCTTAGAAACATATCTTGTAGTGGTTCTCATGCTAAATAATACATCAATTTATCTGATTAAATATAAACACATGGATTGTAACTTAATAGAAGAATAATACCATAATATTCACACAATCAACAAATATTTATTATTCTCATGCCATTTGAATCTAAACATAATAATATGTATGAAGTAATAAACACTTAGTTAAGGATGTTTCTCTTACAAAAATTACTAGGTAAAAATTCGTTAAATAACTTATATATAAAGATATAAAATTTTAAACATGGATAAAAAGTGTTGATAGTCTCATTTTAAATCATCTATAAACCATTCATTACGAAGGCATATGTTAAATATCTAATTTTATTAAACCATACCCTCTTATTCTTGTATGGCCTCTATGTTTTATATAAAACACCATGTAAATGTAGGTAACACTTGGTAAATTTATGACGTAAAGTGACTGAGTGGTTGAAAAACACTATGTAAATGTCAGTGATTTCATTTAAAGTAAATAATTTCATTTCAATCAAAGATGATAGATAATCTTTAAATGGAGTCCATAATAAAGATAAGGGAATCCGGAAACAGAGAGCAGATTTCTTTACTCACCTCTGCCCCTTCTCATGGGCTCATAACCATTCTCATTCTCTTTCTATTTGCATCTATATTGAAAAATTATATAATTTTCAATATTTGCATACTTTAAGCATATTATGGAATGTTTACCACATAGTACTTAGTAAATATCTTTAACTAAATTATACTTTTAGCAAATTGAGTATTACTTCAAATTTTACATAATATTTCTGACTTAAACAGACATGAGTTGAGTTTTATTATTATAAATATTTATCATCAATTTATACATAATTTAATTTTATATATTCCAATCATCTAAATTAATGAACTTTACATGATAATCTCATATATACGATTTACATTTTTTATACATGATATTTTTGACTTAAACAAACATCATTTCAGTATCATTATTATAAATATTTATTTACAATTTATACTTAATTTAATTTTATATATTTCAACTATCCAAGTTAATATTAAAAATAAACATAAGAAGATTAATCTCTTTATTTGTACAACATATTTACAATGATTATATATGGAATCAGATAAAAATCAGACTTGAATTGAAAAAGAAGGAGTTACAGCTCACAAGTGAGTACTGCACCTGGAGACTGCATTCAAACAAAGAGAACTCTCTCCGTACACTCTACTATTCATCAAATGAATAATTACATTATTAAGTACATCACTAGAAATCAGGTAGTTGCAAACAAACTCCTAAATTCTAGGAACAAATCCTAAACTAAGGAGATACGTTACAACTAATGTAACCATTTCTCCATTAATACAAAATAATATTAATTATTTTCAACTCCCCCCCTTAATGGAGAAAGGATTATCCTGAACTCCTAGTATCCCTCTAAAAAATTCAAACTTTACACGCCCAAGAGGCTTAGTAAAAATATCAACCATGTTGGTGGGCTCCAGTATTGTAGCAATAATGCTACAACTCCTGGAGCTTCCTTCTCTAATTTTATCAACCCGGTAGTTCGTAACAAACTTGGAAGCGACAGTGCTATATGCACAAGTACTAACTCTTGCCGCAGCTGTCACTTGGTCAGCTGGCACAAGTCTGCTAGGGGTTCAATCCAACTTCTATGAGCTCTTAGAAGAAGCTTTTTAACTGATGGACGAAAGCTAACTCAAAGGAAGCTAACCTACTTGCAGAAAGGAACTGAAAGCCAACAAGAAACGCAAACCCTAGCAAACCCTAATTCTACCAGCTAGTCCTACTGATGCAGAGATGAGAATGCAAACTATTGGCAGAGATGCCATTACTTCTATGAAGGTGAGATGCATGTGTCTAGACTACTTCTATCCGAAGAAAACATATTTTTGTATTTTTGAATAAGTTATTTAGAATTATCATGCATGTGCTTCTAACTGGCTTTTTACTGTGCAGAGGTGGATCATGGAGGAGAAATGCTTGGAAGAGGTTGGGAAGGTTCAAAGAGGGTCTAAGGAGTCCCTAACATCCTCCCAGAGAGTTTCACAAAGTTTGGCTGCCAAGAGACCGCGTTTATGAGCTTCTACAGGAAGTCTGCAGGGGTTCTACAGGATGTTTCAGAATTTCTACATGATGTTCTACGATTGGATTTTGGATGATGGGTGAGTGAAAAAGGCTGGATGGATGGATAGGGAGGTAGGAGAGGGGTTTTCAATGACTTAGTAACAGAAAGATGAGGTGATGAGAGGGTGTGTGAAGCTAGATTGTCTTAAAGAGGGCAGAGGGAATGGAAGGCAAAAAATGGTAGGATGACGTGGGCAGTAGAGTAGTTGTGAGATGAGGGGTCTAATTGGGAGATGAGCAGTTGGCCTGGACGAAGCTGAGAAGGGCGAGAGAGTGATGGAGTAGCACTGCACAGTGTAAACGGAACCAAATCATCCACGTCCTGCACATAATCAAAACATTATTAATCTATACTAACTGTTTAATGAAACCAATGAACAACAACGTTGTTTCTAAAGAGAACCATGTATGGTACTGAAGCAAAGAAGCATTTCAAAAGGTCTGAACGCATGGATAACTTCTATAAACGAAAATATTGCACCAAAGATTGCATGAGTACGCAGACCAACGTTTTTGGTGGGTAGCAGTGTCTGCAATTCCAGCCCCTAGAAAGAGGTGAAAAAGAGAGTGCAGGCAACCCTTTTCTGGAACTTTTATCAATTCTAATCTCTTCACTCTATTCTAAACATCTGAAGCAATGCTATCTTCTATCAATGACCTACTTAACCACACCAAGAACTCTAACTCAACAAACTGCGTTTCAAATGCATGTAAAGAAAAACCATAATGCTGAAAGAAAGATATCAATACAAAAGAAGGAGGCCTTAGGCTCTCAGGTTGGGCCCAACCCCGAGAGCTATGGCTCCTTTAGAAACTCATAACTGAGATCAAATCTGACTGCTTCTCATTAAACAATAATAATCATAAGTCAAAACATATGCCAATGATGGCTACAAAAGAGCAAAAACAGAGCTAGCAGCTCGTAGTGCAGAATGTGCAACAATTTGTCAAAAGTCCTTTTCGAAGGCTGAAGCCTTCTCATTTATACATCACGAGGCCCCAAGCTGGCCTCCTAAATCTATGGGGCTTGGCTGACCAAACTGGGAGTGAACAGCTGCTTCCTCAAAATCCGTTTGGCTGCCTTCTAGATCCGGTTGTGGTGGCTGTCAGAGCTCGGAGTTGGGGGTGAAAATCTTGAGGAAGGCCATTTAATGTTGTGGACAACCCTCCTACGAATCCTCAACCCCATCTTGGCTGTCTCCTAGCCCTTATCTGCGTGGTTTTGCTCCAACATGTGTCAAAAAACCTGAAATGAGCACGTGTTAGCCACCTAGGAATAGTGACTGCCCTTATTCGTACAAATGACATAAACATACTAAAAGATGATGCATAGGTTATGAAAAATGAATGATTGAGCAAGGGTAGTTAGGCCGAATGAGCCCAAAATGTTACCAAATTTGGGGCTCATCATCACCCCCTAGCTAAAATGATTGCTCATCCCAGAGCAACTAATCCAGCTCCTCGTCCTTCATTGCTTTCACCGCCACCCTCACATCCCAGGCTTCTGAAGTAGTATCCTCCTCACTGACATGGAACCCAGCCTTTCTTTCCACCTCTTCCCACTGCTTATGCTCATCTTTCTCTGTGCTGCCTTCCATCAATCCTAAAAGCAAAGGTGGGCTGAGCTTGAGGCCAATCCAGCTGGCTTGGAGGTTCTGTATGGACTTCTTATAGAGGGGCACCCGTACTAGAGCTTCCCTCATTCGAGTTGGAGTGTGATATTCCCTGATTTTGAGGCTGTGGGACAATGTGTTCCATCGGCGGGTGCAAGCATGAACACAGTTGTCCCCTAATAGTCGCTCCATATCCTCGAAATGTGCTATAGCCTGGGCCTGCTGATCCATGTATTTCAATAAAGCTTGAGGGTTGGTGGATAAGTGTTGGTGGGCCGATATTAATGCAGTTGGATCCCCTGGCTCTGCTCTAATCAGCAGTGGCTCATGTAACTCTCGGTTCATGACCTCTTTGACCTCTGCTGCTCTCTTGTCTTCATGGTTCAACCATGAGGCAAATGCCATCAACTGCATATCCCCTACGACTGTGTTGGGATCCCATGAAGTCACATTAGGAAGGGCCAAATTATGGAGATAGAACTCCGATAGTTTGGCCTTGTCCTCGGATGAACTGCTATTGAATAATTCTGTGAACTGCTGGGGGTCTTGGATTTGGGAGATACCCCTCTGTGCCAATGCATTAATTTGAAATTGCAGCCACTGGTCCTGTAGGTACAAGCCATAAGATTTGGTCGGCTGTCTACATTGTAGAGCATGCATGGCCCAACTGGCCATGCAGGCCAGTTGTGCCTCTTTTTGCTGCAACTGCTGTTTGAGAGCTTGTATCTCGATTTGTGCTTGCAGTTCCCTTTCCTGTGGATGCGAGGTTAACTCCCCAAGACCAACTTGCAGTCCTTCTTTGCCTTGAGGTTCTGCTGTAGTGTCCCCTGATGATGTGCCCCTTTCTTTCCTCAGTTCCTGTAGCTGCAGTTTAAGTTTCTCGTTCTCTTCCTGTAGGAATACCCGCTGGCAGTTTGCCACGTGTTTGGCCATAGCTAATTCTCTTCGTGCCTCCTTGAGTTGTTCCTCCAAGGGGCCTATATCTGCCACTCCTTTTGATTTAGCTATTTTCATCCACGTGTGGGTCCTCACTCTCTCTTCTTCCAACGCAAAGAAAAGCGGCACTGTGAATTTCTGTGGAATAATTTTCCCAGCCTCCAAAAAGTTATAATTCGAGCTCAAGCTTGTCTGGGGACTAGGTTCCGGAATATGCTCTTTCTCTTCCTGCCTCGGTGGCTCTACTCCGTCTTCCCTAAGTGGTGATGTGGCTGCCTCTCCCTCCATTTTCTCTGTCTCCTTGAGCCGGGCCAATGTTTCCTGTAGAACGGCCTCAGCATCCTGTAGCGGGGTTTTTGAAGCCACCCTGTCCATTCTCTCCTTCCAAGCAGTTGTCTTCGGGCTCCCCCGCTCATAAGTGACTAATATTTTTGAAGGGGACCTCTCCCTTGGCGAGGTAGGGGTGTCTTCTATGGTAATTGGGCTGCTGGATGGAGGTTGGGGCCTGCTTGTTTTGATTCTCACACTTCTCCTGGCTTTAAAATACAGAGGGATCTCCCTCTTCCATTTTTCCTTCGGCTTGGGAGGGGTACTAAGGGTGGCTAGCACAGCTGCTGCCTCCCTTACAAGGATTTTGGCTGTCTTCTCCTTTGTTTTCCCTTTCTCAGGACTTCCTGTAGAAGGTCATGTAGCAGCTGATTTCTGGCTTCCTGTAGAAGCCGTTTTTGGTTTTCCTGTAGAAATAGGTGTCATCGTTTTAGCCTGTTTGGCTGAGGATGCTTTGCCCTTTGGCTTTGCTGAGGCTGCTTTCGAGGTGCCTTCACTGACGTGGACTTGTTCAGTCCTGTCCACCCTACTTTGTAACCTTTTCTCCCTGGGTGTCAATGTGGATTTGCCATCCTCTTTTTCGGCAACCTGGTGTTTCTCTTGTTTCCCCTTTTGTTCTTTCTTCAGTGCTTTGACCGTGGTTTTTTGGCCTTTCCCTTCCTTCTCTGTGTGTATTGGTTCCTTCTCCTCGCTGCTGGAGGAGGTGAGCTCCTCGGTCAACATTTTGATATCGCCATCCTTAGTCAAATTTCGGAAAGCTTCCCACGAGAGAGAGACGGTGTATGTGTGGAGTGTGTTATCACAAAATCAGTACTAAGGGCTGCAGCCAAGCAAGATTTCATCAACTCTTTCAACCAGACTTTAGACCAAGGATTAGCCTCCTTGATCAGAGAGGCTCTCTCACAGACTTTTGATAAAAATCAATCACAACAACAGATGGCTAACTCTTTACAAATTCATGAAAACAAAGCTGGTTGAACACATATCAAATTGGTCTTCATTGGGCTATGGAGTCTTACACATTTAATAAACAAAAGCACAGTCATTTCATGGAAGTCAAGGCTCTTTGCATTAGATGTTCAAACATATCTCACACAAACCACAGCTTGCCAAACATACAGGAAGTCAGAGCATTAGAAATAAATTCTGAGTGATTATGTTATACAAGGCTGTAAAAGAACATATAAGAGAAAACACCACCATCATATTTGAACAAAATAATCCATTGAGAATCTTGAGAAGAAACAACCACTGTTTTACTATTACTGTAACAAGTCTTTACATTGGCCCAAATAACTCTGTTTTTGTATAAAATGTCCAACCTTTTTTACATCAGAGTCATTTCTATATGTAGGAAAACCAAAAGTACAACTACTTGAGACTCCTCAACAAGCATGAAGGGAGCTCGAAATCCTATCATTAATTGCCTTATCCATATCTAAACAAACTAATTAATTACAAAGGTATTGTGCTGTGAAAACATAGAGTCCCATTCCCATTGAAACTCTAAGTCTATCTCCTCGTGTGCATTGATGCTTTCTTGAAATTTGACACCTGTATCACTTCAGTAATAGCCAAGACATGCTGGAGGAACATTCACTGAATGAGCAGCTTCGGATACTTGATATGTGGATGACTCATCAACTGATGAGGATCTGTGTCCTATGTTCACGGTCTCTGCCTCCCATTAGTCTTCATGCATTAAAAGACTATGTTCCAAGCCATTTAATTCTTCTAATAACCACACATAATTCAATATGCCTTATGATATGGACACTTTGTGAACTGAACAGGTGTACCATTCAAAATTTCGGTAACCCTACCAGAACCCTAATATTTCGGCTATAAAGTAACTTTAGGAAGACTTCAACCAAAGACAAAAATTTCACCTTTTCCTTACATACTCACACCTGTCACCTTTTGAATGCTTAGATAGCATTGTATAATCTCCATGCTGGCCTCGAGTCATCCCTTTTAAGATTTGCTGACCTCAGCATCAATTTCATTTTTTTCACATAAACAGTCATCTACAGCAGTTTCGTAGCGCGCTACAAAACTGCTGTAGGTAATCAAAACAAAGCATATGAGTCTTAAAGCACTGATGACTTAACTCCGTGATCTCTTCAGCTATTTTGTACAGGTGTAAAGGCCCCAAAAAGTTTCAAAATGATGACAGCCAAAATTTATCAAAACTTGAAAAGCAAATTTCCGCTTGGATTAATAAGCTAGTTTGCCTAGCTTCCTCTTTAAACTGCTAACTTCTTCCTTTAAAGCCTTGTTTTCTGCTCTTAAGCTTGTGTTCATTTGTTTCATGATTTTTGCCTGCTTCAGAGCTGGCACCGTCCACAAATATGCATCAGACACTGAGTCAGTTTGGCTCATTAAACTTGTTCTGCCTTTTATTACAGCCTTTTTATAATTTGCATATCTTACTGCCCTTTCCTTAGAAACATTTTTAATCTGAGGTATTTCTTCTTGTGTTGTTCCTGCTTGTTGCTTGATAGCAATGACATTTCCACCTTGACTGATGATAACCCTATTACTCTTATTTTTACTTTTGGCTGCTTGAACTGTTCTGGTCAAAACCTCAAGTACATCTGTACTAGGCACTTCTAAAGGTGCCTTCTCTTTCTGCGCTTTCTTCACTTCTTTCATTTGTCTTCTTGTGACTGGTCTACGTGGCTTGAAAGCATATTCTTTACTACACTCTTCAAATTTCAATCTTTTTGAAGCTCTTGGTTTTTTTGTACTTTCGGGTGAAGATTGAGTGAGGTCAATATGCATTGGCTGCACTGGGTGATCTTGCTCAAACTCTATTGGTTCAATCTGTATTGGCTGATCTTGCTCAAGTTCAATAGCTTCAAGTAAGTCATTTAAACTGCCTTTTGAAATAGGGCTTTCTTCCACAGTAATTGACTTACCCTTTTCCTTGTTTAGTTGACCTCTGGTTTTCACCCTTGAAATCTTTTCAACTTCACTTGGTTTAGCTTCATCCTTCTTTTTCTGGATCTTCTGCTTTGATGACTGAGATGTCTCCTTAGATGATGGCTTAGGAGTTTCCTTTGCTGATGATTTAGGTGTCTCTTCTGCTGCCACAGACTTCTCTGATTTCCTTAACTTGGTTTTAGGCTTCTTTTGGTCAGTCACCTCTTTTCTAAGCTCAGCCAGAGTGGGTTCTTCACTCCTTTCTTCCCTTTCCCTCACAGGCAATGGAGTGAGGCCTGTTTTGCTTGGGAAGCCGGCCATAAACACAAATGAATCCCAATCTCTACCAATCTTTTGTAAAGCATCCAACACCAGCAACTTTACTAAACCATGATGAAACAGGGATGTTTCACAACCATCTTTCTTTAACTGGATTTTATCACACATTTTACTAATGCTTCTGAACAAATAGAAAGGTATGTCTATTGAAACCTTACTTGTGAAATGCAACAAAAGTTTGAAGTGGTAGGAGTAAACTTTATTGTACCTTCCCTCGCATGTCAGGTATTTCTGGATGCATGTGAGGAGCATAGCATAATGTTCTTTTATGTAACTCCTTGGCACCGCTTTGGTGAGGTCCTCATTTACATAAGGTTCCTTCAAAAACTCTTTACAGGGACTCATGTCGAACTTAAAGTTTTTGAACCATTCTTGACCACCCCTCGGAATTTCTGTGACAGTGGAAATAGCTTCAGGAGACACAGGAAACTCTAACATTGACACCTTTGAATTCAGTCCAATAAAATTCAATGCGAAAGCCTTCGTTACCTCTGCATGTCCTCCCTTCAATTTCTCGCAGAACCTCCAGCAACCAGCATTTCGAAAGGCTCTTGCTACACCTTCATCCCCGAGAGTAACATATAACCCCTCCGGCTCTATCCTCAAACACTTACCGGATCGATGTTCCCTCTTTTCCATCTTGCTTCGGATATTTTCGCACAAGAAACTAATGGCAGCTACAGCGCGAAAACAATCTCGACTTTGGAGTGCAGGCTCGCTTGCAATGATCCCTTTAAATGAGAACTTGGGCTTCTCATACAGCAAACATGTTTACACATTATGAAAACACATTATGACATAACCATACCTCGTAAAATCCCTTAAGCTGACATTCATATGCATGACTCTGGACCTTATGGCGGAATGATGATTTATCATGACCGGGAGATGACATCAACTGACAAACATGAACGGACCTATGACTCACCCCTCCCAGATTTGACATTCCAAGAACAAGCGCTACAAAAACCCTGAAACCCCGATTTCGTAGCGCGGACAGTTCAAATTTAACAAAACGCGCTACGAAATGGCTGATAAACAGTACGCTGCGAAAAGACGGAATCATCATTGCGCAGCTAAATGGACCAAACAAACATGCGCTGCGAAACTGCGCAAAGTACTAATGACATGACATGTCTTAACTGACAATGATGGAGGGTATCTAACGATTTTTTCTTACACGAACTTACATCAATACCTTTTGAAATTCACATTTCAAAGTGACACACACATATAAACCTATTCACAAAACTGAAAACCTTTATATGAACCTTGTGGACAACATTACATACATGAACTATGGTTCTAAGTGATAACAGAGTGCATCCTCCATGAGGAGCTTAATGAGCCCATGATGGGCTACCTGGTCTGGCGTGCCCTCTCATAACTTGGTGGCACATTCAGTCATGGATTGCATGAGGAAGTAAGGAATACTTAGCTTGTTTTCTGAAGGTAGGTCCATTTGGTGCCTCAGTTCTGTGAGCAGCCGGAAATGGTACCCATATACGATGTTGAATCATCCTTCGCACGTGATATATTTCATGATTTGGAGGCTGACCTCACTCCAAAGCGGCTGTAGGCTAGCTCTGCGAACCCCGTTCTTATCCTCTGAGAATTTCTCCTCCGGTAGAAAGAACTCCTTTTTAGCCTTCTGGCCTAGTTTCCTCTCCTCCTTATCCCACGGTACCCCCATTGGGAGATCAGTGACTCTACTGATGAACTGTGGGGTGAGTCTAAGATTCAAACCCCTGAAATTGACAACGGCCAGTGTTTTTGATTTTGGCTTCAAAGCTCGCAGGAATTCCTCTGCCACCTCATCATCATAACCTTGAAGCTTGTCACAGAACGACATCCATCGTGCATGAGAAAACAATTCTACCACCTCAGGGTTTTCCCGTAGCTTCTTTGCGTCTGTCGGTTCCTTCCTAATAAATCTTCTCGGCATGGTGAGCTTGCTGTGTTAGCCGGAGGTGGCTGGTGTAGATTAAAAGATGGGCCTTTCGGATTTCTTGAGACAGAGTGCAGAAGTACGCCTTTGTCAAGTACACAGTTCGTGAATTCTCAGCTATCTACAGGTAAGCCTTGACAGGGGCTCAATTACAACCCAAATCCTGTAGAAAACCCCGCATATACTACTACGACAATTCTCATGCAAAAGGAAGACGACGCTTGCAATTCTATGCTCAGACTGTAGTTTTAATTTTTTTAGGACGTCGACTTCGCCACCCTTCAAACCAATTGCATGGGAGGAACAGGTTCAGGCTTACCTTTCCCAATTCGCCACCTTTGACGTGAATAGATTGATTTTCTTCGTGGCAGTGAGCTTCCTGTAGCGCAGCTTTCCTGTAGAAGTCGCGCACGGGTTCCGGAGAGCGCGTCAATGGTTCTGCGCCTTCTGTGCAACCACCAGACGTTTGAACAAGCCGAGGACTCGGAGTAACAAGCTCAGGGAATTTCGGACGTTTACTCGACTGCAAAGCGGTTGATGATGAATGAGTGGAGTGACGATCTAGCCGGTGGATTTGAATCCCTGCGGAACTCGTGGCGCGGGGGTGAGCTGTCCCTGCTGGACCGTTGGACGACGTCACCTATTCATTTCACTGCAAGTATGCATGACCGCCGCATCATTCCCTGCATATCTACCGCCGCCATTTTTGTTAGATCGCCGCTTCTCCCCGACTGGACGCTTCCCACGTGTCCATTTCTTGTCTTGCTTGACACGACCAACACTTTCCGAATCTAACGAGACCATCAGACTGGTTGTGGTGGCCAGTTGAATGGCTACCCAACTGGCTCAACCCATTCATTTCCATACTCGCAAACATTTTAGAGTATTGTTCATGTAATTTGACAAAAAAAGGGTGAGGCACTTACCTGTGCACCCGCGACGTTGTTTCCAGGTTTTAGGACGAAGGTGATGGATCTGCTTGCTGCTGCTTCATGCACAGGCACAGGAGTTCCTTCTTGCAGACTGCTCCTGGTTACGGAACTTATTACCTGATTGCAGATGGTGCATGTGCCCGCTCGATGTGCTGTAGGTGCTTTCATAGTGTACGCTCTAGCTGGATGAACTGCTACGGGATTCCTGTAGGATGTCCTGTAGCAGTTTTTCCTCCTCGGGTGCATGCCAAAATGGTGGAGACGGTGGCATCACGGTCACGGTTGCAGGGTCCTTGGATGGCTTTGATAAGTAGCGCATGTGGTCTCTGCATCCTTTATTCCATTTGAGAATTCCTGCCTCTGAGAATTCAACGTTCTGATTTGACTGTGCAGGTATTTCCATTGCATGGCAACAGGGGTGGTAGAAGGAGGTGACATCAGTGGGTGATGGAGAAAAGCATTAGCTTGCATGCCTCCGTGTCGGACCTCGGCTTTGAATCCTCCCACACAGTAGGTCCTGGGTCATCCAAAGATTCTACAGGAAGTTTCCTGTAGAAATACAAAACTTCCTGTAGAAAGTCCTGTAGCTTCCTGTAGAAGGCTAAGCCATGATCAAATCATGCCCAGACCTTGGAAGAGATGAGTGTTTCTGGAGGGAGTGCTGGTGAGGTCACCTGGTAGCATAATAGGGACCCTTGTCCTTGAGTTGAGGGACCTCTTTTCCTGCATGGAATACCTGCAACCTGCATGAATTATCAAATCTTGAACCTGTTTTTTTTTTTGTTTCTTTGTTTGTTTTTGTTTTTTTATTATTATTTTTTTTTTGAAAGACAGCAGGGGTGCCTCAGAGAGTTTTTCACCCTTACCATCTGCCTTGAGCGCCTCAGAAAGGTTTTCACCCAAGGGTCTTTTTCAAACATTTTCAGAAAGACATCAGGGATGCCTCAATGAGGTTTTCACCCCTACCATCTGCCTTGGGAGCCTCAGAAAGGTTTTCACCCAAGGATCTTTATTTATTTATTTATTTTTATTTTTATTTTTTTTGAGATGCTCAGGGTATGCCCAAAACAAAGGCAGAACACTTCTCTATGACCAGCACTGATTTTTCCACAGTTTTGATGAATTCTTGCCTTGAAAGAGGTTTTCTGTAGATCTTTAGTCGATTCCCATTGACAAGCATGGGGATGGCCTCCTCATCAATGGTTCGAATAAGAACAGACCCATTGTCATTACATTTTTACACTGCATATGGTCCCAGCCATCTGGTTCTCAGCTTCCCCTTGAAATCCTTATGCCTGGAATCATACAACAGCGCCCAATCTCCCAGCTGAAATTACTTGTCATTGAGGTGTTGGTCATGCCACACCTTCCTCTGAATTTGAACCACTTCTGAGTGGAGAAGGGCCTGCATTCGGTGCTCTTCCAATCCATTCAGCTGCAATAACCTTTCTTGTTGGGCATGGCTGAGATCTAGGTCCAGCTGAGCTACCATCCTCAAGGTGTTGTACTCGAACTCAATTGACAGCAAAGCTCTCTTCCCATAGACCAGCTCATAAGGTGTGAAGCCGGTTGTGGTCTTCCAAGTGGTGTTGTAAGCCCACGTGGCCTCAACCAGGTGATCTGCCCAATATTTTCTACTGCTGCTCACCACCTTAGTCAAGATCCCTTCCAATGCTCTATTGGCGACTTCCACCTGCCCATTTGCTTGAGGATGATAGGGGGTGGAAGTCCTATGCTTGATTTTGTGATGAGCGAGCAGGTCTTCAATTAAGTTGGAGGTGACCTGGCTTCCTTGATCGATGACTAGCTCTCTTGGGTAGCCAAATTTGTAGAAGATGTTTTCTCTTAAGAACTCGGCCACCTTTCCTTCTGTCGCTGCTTTGATTGCCTTGGTTTCTACCCACTTTGTCAGGTAGTCTGTGCACACAATGATGTAAGACCTTTGCCTCGAAGGAGGATTGATTAGACCCACAAAATCCATACCCCACTTCTCAAATGGCTCAAGAGTCACTTGAGGTTGGAGAGGCATTTCATCCCTTGGAGTTGGTTTCCCCATCCTTTGGCATCGGTCACATTGGCTGATATACCTTCTAACATCTTGATGAAGCGTGGGCCAATAGTAGCCTGCCTGTAGGATTTTGAAGGCAGTCCTTTTGGCTGCAAAATGTCCTCCACAAGGCCCGTCATGACAGGTTAGGAGGATATCAAGGACTTCCTCCTCCCTTACACAATGCCTTAAGATCTGATCGGGGCCAAGCTCGAACAAGTTGCCCCCGATCCAAGTGAATGAGGCACTCTTTCTTACGATCCTGCTCTTCTCTCTTGAGGTTAGGTGCGGAGGGAACTATGCTGAAACAAGGTAGTTTGCTATATCAGCAAACCATAGAGAGAGTACTGAAATAGCAAACATATGTTCATCTGGCATCTGGTCATCCACTATTCCATCCTCACCTGCAGGTAAATCCAATCTAGACAAAAAGTCAGCAACAACATTTTCTTTACCTGGTTTGTCAACGATAGTCAAATCAAACTGCTGCAACAAAAGTAACCATCTAATAATACGAGCATTCACATCTAGTTTATTCATTAAATATCTAATTGCAGCATGATCAGTATGTACAAATGTTTGATAGCCAGTGATATAATGTCGGAACTTGTTCAGTGCATGGACCACGGCCAAAAATTCTTTCTCAGTTACAGTGTAATTCAGTTCTGCCTTGGATAAGTTTTTGCTGACAAAGTATATGGCGTATGGAAGTTTTTGTTCAACTTGTCCTAAGGCTGCCCCTATGGCTCTGTTCGAGGCATCAGTGTGGATGTGGAAAGGTAGGGCCCAATTTGGACCTCTCAAGATTGGGGCAGACACCAACTTATCCTTCGATTCATTCAGAGCCTTCTGACAATCGTCAGTCCATTTAAACTCAACATCTTTGGCCAAGAGGCTAAACAATGGCGAGGCTAGCTTGCTGAAGTCTTTAATGAATCTCCTATAATACCCTGCTAAACATAAGAAACTTCAAACATCTCTTACCTTCTGAGGAGGTGGGACCCTCTTGATGACAGCAATTTTGTTAGGATCCACCTGTAACCCTTGGCAAGAAATGGTATGGCCTAGCACGGTCCCTTCAGTGATCAAGAATTCACACTTTTCAGGACTAAGGGACAGGCTCATCTCAATGCACTTGGTTAGGACTTTTCCCAGATTGGACAATGCTTCCTGGAAGTTGGACCCATAAGGAGTGAAGTCATCCATATAGATTTCCACCGAATCATGGACCAGCTTAGAAAATATGCTCAAGACGGCTCTCTGGAAGGTGGCAGGAGCATTGCATAGTCCAAAGGGAAGAACTCGGTAAGCAAAGGTACCCCAAAGACAAGTGAAGGTGGTCATATCTTGGTCTTCCGGGCTGATTTGGATCTGGTTATACTCGCTAAACCCATCTATGAAAGAGAAAAACTTCTTTCCTGCCAGTCCATCCAACACTTGATCTATGAAGGGTAGAGGAAAATGGTCTTTCTTGGTAGCTTTGTTCAGTTCTCGGTAGTCCACACAGATTCTCCACTTCCCGTTTTTCTTGGGAACCAACACCAGAGGGGACACCCATTCGCTATCTGAGATGGGATAAATGAATCCGGCATCCAACAATTTTTGTAATTCTTCCTTGACGATGTCCTTAAGGGCTGGATTCATTCTCCTTTGGGGTTGCCTAACCGGTTTACAATCTTCTTTGATGTAGATGTGATGGGTGCAGACCGAAGGGTGGACTCCTTTCATCTCCTTATAGCTCCAAGAAAAAGCATCTAGATGACTGGCCAACAGACTACACAGCTCCTTTTCCTGGGAAGGAGATAGGGAGGAGCTGATCTTTAACGTTCTCTGAGGGTCGAACTCCACATTCTTGACTTTGGGAGTGACAGGGTTGGTTACACAAAGGTCCACTAAGGTGCTGGCTTGGGCATCCTCCACCAATTCCTCTAAGGACAATGCATTGGGAGGTGGATTATGGATCAAGGTCTCAATCAAATCATCCTCGGTTGGGGGGCCTCCCCTAGTGGTGTCTAGGGTGCACAAAGGTGCTGAGTACACCTCATCCTCTTCTCCTTCCTCCAACCAAAATGGTAATTCATGCTCTAATAAGGGTTGGGCAGGAGGGTACAGGACTAGCTGCTTGGACATAGGACCATTTTTGATGGTCATGTTTCCTGCACGGCAGCTTATGTAAGCATCTGCAGTGGCTAACCAAGGCCTTCCCAAAATAAGGGGGTATCCAGTAAGCTTTGCCTTTGGTTGCAGAACCAAGAAATCTGCAGGGTACTCCCAAGAGTCAACAGAGACCAAGACATCCTCTACAATCCCTTCGGGAGTCACGGTGGAGCGATCTGCTAGTTCCAGGACTGTCGAGGTCTTTCTCAAGGAACCCTGAAGGTTGAGTTTGAGCATGGTATCCCTGGTCATCACATTAATGGCAACCCCCAGATCAATCAATGTGTGTGGTATGATGGTGCCATTGATGTGGACATCAACTACAGGACTCCCAAGATCCAACTACTTTGGGCAGATGACTTG
The DNA here is from genome assembly GCA_031772625.1 of Pinus tabuliformis. Taxonomy (NCBI): domain Eukaryota; kingdom Viridiplantae; phylum Streptophyta; class Pinopsida; order Pinales; family Pinaceae; genus Pinus; species Pinus tabuliformis. Next base: position 1,249,369,475 of record CM062805.1, on the reverse strand, counting down.
CCCCAACATAAGATCAGACAATTGTCCTACGACATTGATGGTCAAAGCATCTCTCTTTGCCTGCCTGGGTGTCTGAAACACTTTTCCTTAACCAGTTTGTTGTATATCGGTACATATTTGATGGCTTGGAGAAGTGGTATTCTCACACACAATTGTTTGAGTTCTCCCAGAAGCTCATCCTCCTCTGGGTTGGGTTGTGCGGTGGCCGTTAGTCTCTCAAGAAAGGGTGGAATGGCTTTTGGTTCACTTTCCTGTTTGTCTTCCTCGTCCTCTGGGGGAGGAGGTTGGCGATCCGGAAGAGTCTTTCCAAATCGCAGGTTGATCTCTTGGATCTCCACAGCATAGGTAGGGCATGATGTTTCCGCAGTATATACCTATTGGGCCTGTCGGTTGTTGGGGTTCGGGTTCGGTTGAGCAGGCATTTGGGGCTGCCTTGGAGGAGCAGGAGGTAATGGTTGTGGTTGAGCTGGTGGTGGAGGCAACATGGCGGGAGGAGTATTGTACTGGGGCCTCCACCCCGATTGAGGTGCATTCCACTGAGGCTGTGGCTGGGCATGTGAGTGAAATGAATGAGTAGCGGGCTGAGTATGGTACTGAGGTGGGTAAGACCATGGAGGAGGCACAGACCAGGAAGGATGAGCAGGGGGACCCCAGGAAGGCATAGGAGCAGATTGGTTGGGGCTATAATAAGATTAGGGTGTCCCTTGCATCCCCTGTTGGTAAGGTCTAGGTCCATGTGGCCTCCTTTGGTTGAGGAAATAGAGAGGTTCAGTGGGCGCTTCTGTCCCTTGGTACATTGCTTTAAGCCCAGGTAAGGTTGGACATTGGTTTGTCGGGTGGTCCTCATCACAAACAAAACATACCTCAACTGAATGTAATGGGCACTCGTTCTTAGGGTGCTTCCTTGTACACCTAGGGCAGAAGATAGCCAAAGCCCTCTCAGCTTCCTCTTTCTTCTGCTGGATTCAGAATGTATCAAGTTGCATGGCAATGGTCTGTCTCACCTCACTCTTGAGGTCCTCTAATTGGTTTGCAAACTCATGTTTGGAGAACAGAATACTGGCCAAGAGGAGGTTCCCTCTACCTCTTTTCCGGGCTGGCCTAGAGTGGTTTCTAAACACAGTCTTTACATACTCGTAAGGTAGTTGGTAAGTATCTCCTCCAGCTAGCATGTGAAGGGTATCTAAGAGGTCTTCAGGGACTCCTCGAAGCAGGACCAACTTGAGGGATTCAGGTCAAGTGTGCACCTGGCCCATTTATAGCTAAGTTGGAACCTTTCCTCGTAATCTTCTAAGGACTCATCATTCCCCATGGTCATCCGAAAGATTTCTCCCGTGGCTTCCTTGGACCTACAGTAGTCCCGGTATTTGGTATTGAAAGCTTGCTGCATCTCAGCCCAAGTGGTGATACTATTCCCAGGTAAGCCCATGAACCAGCGTAATGCTGCATCCTTAAGGGTTGAGGGGAATAGTTTCAGTTTCTGCTCATCTTCAGTATAGTCATAGGTTCGACAAAGGACAGCAAACTCAAATAGGAAGGTATCAGGGCTTTCAGTAGTCAGCCCATGGAAGTGCGGTAAAGCAGAAGGGCTTATCTTCTTCATTTTCATGTCTCCATTGGTCTCTCGGATGGGGAAGGCACCTTCTATTCTCTCATCTTCTCCCCTATTGTCAGCCATGGCTTCAGATGGAGTGTTCTCTAACTCTTCTTCTGCTATAGGATCTTCATATATCTCAGGAGGTTCACCTATAGGTTCTTCTAGATCATTGTCACCAAAGAAGAGAGAAGGGTGACTCAGTGATGTGGTGGGGGTGTTGGGTAAGAATTTGCCTGTTTTATCTTGATTTCTACAAGGCATGAAATCGAAAGACTTTTGATTGCTTTTGTTCTTTTTCTGGTACCTGCAAAACTGAAATAGATTGAACTACAAATAACTATCTTGCTGAAATGGAAATGCGGAATTGAAATGGAAGCATGAAAGAACTAATCTATTTTGCTCAAATGAAATTGCAAGAATTGAAAGGCTAGGCTAGGCTTTTGGAATTGAAATGCTAATCTACGCTTGCAGGAATGAAATTGCGGAATTGAAATGTTAATCTATGAAAGCAGGAAATGTCTATGCTATGTTTGCAGAACGGAAATGAAATAAACTACTTAGCAGAAGGCGAGAGTAGGAAAATAGAAGAAAAGCAACAATCACCAATACTCTGACGCTTCCCCAGCAATGGCGCCAAAAATATGGTGGGCTCCAGTATTGTAGCAATAATGCTACAACTCCTGGAGCTTCCTTCTCTAATTTTATCAACCCGGTAGTTCGTAACAAACTTGGAAGCGACAGTGCTGTATGCACAAGTACTAGCTCTTCCCGTAGCTGTCACTTGGTCAGCTGGCACAAGTCCGCTAGGGGCTCAGGCCAACTTCTATGAACTCTTAGAAGAAGCTTTTTAACTTATGGACGAAAGCTAACTCAAAGGAAGCTAACCTACTTGCAGAAAGGAACTGAAAGCCAACAAGAAACGCAAACCCTAGCAAACACTAATTTTACCAGCTAGTCCTACTGATGCAGAGATGAGAATGCAAACTACTGATAGAGATGCCATTACTTCTATGAAGGTGAGATGCATGTGTCTAGACTACTTCTATCTAAAGAAAACATCTTTTGGTATTTTTGAATAAGTCATTTAGAATTATCATGCATGTGCTTGTAACTGGCTTTTTACTGTGCAGAGGCGGATCATGGAGGAGAAATGCTTGGAAGAGGTTGGGAAGGTTCAGAGAGGGTCTAAGGAGTCCCTAACATCCTCCCAGAGAGTTTCACAAAGTTTGGCTGCCAAGAGACCGCGTTTATGAGCTTCTACAGGAAGTTTGCAGGGGTTCTACAGGATGTTTCAGAATTTCTACAGGATGTTCTACGATTGGATTTTGGATGATGGGTGAGTGAAAAAGGCTGGATGGATGGATAGAGAGGTAGGAGAGGGGTTTGTAATGACTTAGTAATAGAGAGATGAGGTGATAAGAGGGTGTGTGAAGCTAGATTGTCTTAAAGAGGGCAGAGGGAATGGAAGGCCAAAAAGGTAGGATGATGTGGGCAATAGAGAAGTTGTGAGATGAGGGGTCTAATTGGGAGATGAGTAGTTGGCCTGGACGAAGCTGAGAAGGGCGAGAGAATGATGGAGTAGCACTGCACAGTGTAAATGGAACCAAATCATCCACGTCCTGCACATAATCAAAACATTCCTAATCTATACTAACTATTTAATGAAACCAATGAACAGAAACGTTGTTTCTAAAGAGAACCATGTATGGTACTGAAGCAAAGAAGCATTTCAAAAGGTTTGAACGCATGGATAACTTCTACAAATGAAAATATTGCACCAAAGATTGCATGAGTACGCAAACCAACGTTTTTGGTGGGTAGCATTGTCTGCAATTCCAACCCCTAGAAAGAGGTGAAAAAGAGAGTGCAGGCAACCCTTTCCTGGAACTTTTATCAATTCTAATCTCTTCACTCTATTCTAAACATCTGAAGCAACGCTATCTTCTAACAATGACCTACTTAACCACACCAAGAACTCTAACTCAACAAATTGCATTTCAAATGCATGTAAAGAAAAACCATAATGCTGAAAGAAAGATATCAATAAAAAAGAAGGAGGCCTTAGGCTCTCAGGTTGGGCCCAACCCCGAGAGCTATGGCTCCTTTAGAAACTCAAAACTGAGATCAAATCTGACTGCTTCTCATTAAACAATAATAATGATAAGTCAAAACATATGCCAATGATGGCTACAAAAGAGCAAAAACAGAGCTAGCAGCTCGTAGTACAGAATGTGCAACAGTTTGTCAAAAGTCCTTTTCGAAGGTTGAAGCCTCCTCATTTATACATCACGAGGCCCCAAGTTGGCCTCCTAAATCTATGGGGCTTGGCTGACCAAACTGGGAGTGAACAGCTGCTTCCTCAAAATCCGTTTGGCTGCCTTCTAGATCCGGTTGTGGTGGCTGTCAGAGCTCGGAGTTGGGGGTGAAAATCCTGAGGAAGGACATTTAATGTTGTGGACAACCCTCCTACGAATCCTCAACCCCATCTTGGCTGTCTCCTAGCCCTTATCTGCGTGGTTTTGCTCCAACATGTGTCAAAAAACCTGAAATGAGCACGTGTTAGCCACCTAGGAATAGTGACTGCCCTTATTCGTACAAATGACATAAACATACTAAAAAATGATGTATAAGTTATGAAAAATGAATGATTGAGCAAGGGTAGTTAGGCCGAATGAGCCCAAAATGTTACCAAATTTGGGGCTCATCACATGTTATCACAAGTTTTACAATATTCAACACATATTTCTTTTGACTGTATTTTCTCTCGAACAAAATTCAACTGAGTTTCGATATGCTTGGTATTTTTATGAAAGACTGGATTGTATGCAAGCTTGATGGTACTCTGGTTGTGAGTTTTGATAATAGTTGATTCTTTCTGCTCCTCTCTTGCATTGTTGAGAAGTATTTTCAACCATATAGCTTCACATGTGGCTGCACACAATGCTTGGTACTCAGCTTCATATGAAGATAGAGCTACAGTGTGTTGCTTTTTTCTGCTTCATGCTATGACCCCGGATCCAATGCTAAATGCGTAACCTGTGATAGATCTTCGATCATCCAAGTTACCTGCCCAATCTGAATCTGAAAAACCTGCTAGAATAACATCAGAAGTGTCAGTGTACAAAATGCCATAATTACTAGTACCACTAAGATACCTCAACACACTTTTTGCTGTGACCCAGTGACTTTCGAGTGGTTTTGACATGAACTGGCTCAACACACTAACAGAGTATGCCAAATCAGGTCTAGTTGTGGTCAGATATATCAAACTACCAACTAGCTATCTGTACATGGTAACATCCACCTCTTTAGTACCATCGTCACTGCTGAACTTTAAATTCTACTGTAATGGTGTTGCTGCTGATCTGCACTGCTCCATTCTGAACCTTTCTAGCAAGCTTCTGGCATACTTCCCTTGAGTAAGAAAAGTTTTTCCAAAATATTTCCATACCTCAAATCCCAAGCAATAATGAAGGTTTCTGAGATCTTTCATCTCAAACTCTTGTGACATCTGCTATTTGATTTCTTTGATCAAATTGTTAGCATTCCCTGTTATGATCATATCATTTACATACAAAGAAATCATAATAATTTGGCTCTGTTTATTAAACTTGGTATACAGATTTGGATCATTCAAGCTCCTATGAAAGCCATGTTGTACAAAAAATGAGTCAATTTTCTCATACCACGACCTGGGTGCCTATTTTAAACCATAAAGTGCATTTTTCAATTTACACACAAGATGTTCCTATCCCTTTTTCACAAAACCTTGAGGCTATACTAAATAAATTTCTTCCTTCAAGTCACCATTCAGAAATGCAGACTTAACATCTAACTGGTGTAGCTGCCATTTGTGTTTTGTTGCTTAGGAAATTAGCATTCTAATGGTGTTTAATTTGGCTACAGGAGCAAAGGTGTCGTTGAAATCTATACCCTCTTGCTGTGAGTAACCCTTTGCTACCAGTCTAGCTTTAAATTTCTCTATACTCCCATCTGCATTTATTTTTGGTTTATACAGCCATTTACATCCTATGGGGGTTTTACCTTCAGGCAATTCAACCAAATCCCAAGTATGGTTTCTGTTTATTGATTCTATTTGCTCACACATTGCGACCCTCCATGCATCAGATTTACTTGCTTCCTCATAATTTACAGGTTCTACAATGTTTACAATCTTTGACATTAATGCATAGTCTTTCAATTGAGATGATAATCGAGTCTTCCTACCTGATCTCCTTCGTAGGGGACTTACCTCAATTCTATCTATTTCAGCGTTTTTTGGGCTTGCATCATCATTGATTACATTATCTGTTACTTCTTCTTCTTTTCCTACTCCTACTCTTCATCTTCCTCACTGTTTTCTTCTATTAGCAATGGAATGTGGCAATCACTGTTAGAATCCTCCTCTCCTTATTCAACATGTTCATGAAATATGACATCTCTGCTTGCAAAAACCTTATGTGTCACAGGATTAAATAACTTATATGCCTTGAACTCAGTGCCATATCCAACAAACATACATTTCAGGGCTTTGGGATCTAACTTCTTCCTATCTGCCTTAGGTATATGAGCATAAGATTTTGACCCAAATATTCTTAAGTGACTAACTACTGGTTTGAATCCAAACAATGCTTCAAAAGGGGTTTTGAAGCCTAAACATCTAGTAGGACTCCTATTCTTTAAATACAATGTAGTGTTAATAGCTTCTGCCCAAAGACCATTTGATAGACCCTTACCTTGAAGCATGCTCCTTGCTCACTCCACAAGGGTTCTGTTCTTCCGTTCTGCCACTCCATTCTGCTATGGAGTGTGGGGCACTATAAACTATTGCACAATCCCATGATGCTTGCAAAAATTCACGAACTCTCCCAACCTATATTCTCCCCCTTGATCTGAGCGGAGAATTTTTATCCTTTTTCCTATCTGGTTTTCTACCATGGATTTAAACTCTTTAAAATACTGAAAGGCTTGACTCTTTTTACTCAAAAAGTATATCCATGAAAATCTAGTGCAATCATCTGTAAATAAGAGAAAGTAATATGCTCCTCCTAATGACCTAGTTTGCATAGGTCCGCAAATGTCTGTATGCACCAGTTCTAAAATATCTCTTTCCTTTCTATTAACATGCGAAGGGAACTCTTCTCTATGCATTTTCCCTAATGCACATCCATCACAATCCAGCTTAACATTATGGAGAACAGGGAGTCCATCTACCATACCTTTTCTCTGAAGTAAGATGAGGTCTTGCAGATTAAGATGGCTGAATCTGTGATGCCAGAGATCTTCGGCTGTCGATCCACCTGCAACCATTGCTTGCTGTGGCATACTCTTCACATCTAGTCTGTACAGGTTCCCCACGCGCACTCCTATTGTAATTGTTTCCATCTGGCTATCCTTAATGACACAATTAGTCTTAAAGAATTGAAATTTCATGTCCTGATCAGTAATCATTGAGACAAAGACCAAATTTTTCTTAATTCCTAGAACATACAATACATTTTTAAGATGTCTAATGTCACCGCTAGGTAACTTTACAGGAATGTCACCATGTCCTTTGATCTCATCTCCACTATCATCTCCTAAATAGATTTTTGACCCACATGAAGTTTCTTCAAGACATTCAAACCAGTCCTTCTTACCAGTCATATGTGAGGATGCGCCAGAGTCGACATACCACGTGTCGTCCTCATCTCCCTTTGAAGCTAAAAGAGCACAATCGACTGTAAATAGTCGAAGTTCGTGGCTGTGGTCCTCTTCTTCCTCAACCAAATAACCCTTATGTTTTCTCTGTTTGTTTCTTCCTTCGTTTCCCTGCCTATTATAACAATCTTTAATCTGATGACCAGGTTTTCCACAGTAAAAACATTTCTTGATGGGAAAATCATTAGCAGACATACCTTTAAATGGTCTCTTCTGAAATGTGTTGGCTCCTTCTGTTGCTGCTGCTGCGGTTGCTGATGCTGCTTCCCTCTATACTGTCTCCTTTTTGCCATCAAAGCAAGGTCATTGCTCTAAGTTTTCAAATTTTATCATCGCTCTTCTTCCTGTAGCAGGATCCCTGTCAGCTCTTCAAATGCAGGGGCTTTCTCCCTTGCTGACAGCCCTGTGATAAACATCTGGTATTCATCAGTCATTCTGTTCAACGTGAGCGTGACCAGATCTGAATCGGAAACTTTCTCTCCGATAGCTCCCAATCTGTCACTCAGGTCTTTGACTCTAGCAATGAATCTAGCAACGGACTCATTCTCCTCCATCTTCAATGCAAACAGCTTGCCTTTGAGTGACAAGACACAGTTTGTATTCTGTGTCTCGTATAGGTTTTTCATCGTCGTCCAAATTTAGCGGCCGATTTACAGTCATGAGGGATAACATTGTCCTTGACGGACATCTTCAATATGACCTTTGCTTTTGTCTTCCTTTTATCCCAATCTTGTTCTTGTGTAGTTGTTCCTGATCTCAGCTCATTTCCTGTAACAATCGACCATGCACTTGCACCTTCAAGTAAAGTCTGTATCTTGAATTTCCAGTTGGATAAATTTGATCCATTGAGTTTGCTAGACTCGTGGAGATACGATTCTATACTATTATTCATATTGGACCTTCTATCCAACTGAACACTTCAATGAGCCACCACTGGGCAAGTCCGATCTGCTGCCACCAAACAGATCAAAAGACTCCAATGCGCCACCACCGGGCAAGTCCGATCTGCTGCCACTGAACAGATCAGGAACTCCAACGCGCCACCACCGGGCAAATACAATCTGCTTCCACCGAACAGATCAAAAACTCCAATGCGCCACCACCGGGCAAATCTGATCTGCTGCCACCGAACAGATAAAAAAGTCCAATGCGCCACCACCGGGCAAATCCGATCTGCTGCCACCGAACAGATCAACAAATTCCAATACGCCACCGCTGGGAAAATCCAATCTGCTACCACCGAACAGATCAACAAATTCCAATACGCCACCACCGGGCAAATCCGATCTGCTACCACCGAGCAGATCTGCAATTTCAAGCTGCCACCACTGGGCAAGGCCGATCTGCTAAAAAATTGTAGATTTTTCAAAGAGAAAGAGGTTGGCGCTACTTGAAGGCGAAAGATCCGCGCCAGAAACAAAATCGACGTGTCTTACGAAATTGGCACGATTAATCCTTTATTTTCTGCACCAATAGCACTTTCTGGCGCGCTGGCGCGACTATTTTTCTCAAAACCGCGCCAAGTGGCATGACTGTTACTTAATAAACCGCGCCAGTTCCTGCTTCAGCTCAAAAATGGCGCGATTGTTCGCGACGAAACCACGCCAACCCTTTCTTCCGCTCAGAGATGATCAATCATCTGAGACCCATCTTCAGGTGTTACTGCAGTCCACCTGATTCTACACATGCCTCTATATACTCCTACCGCCACTACAGTTCTGTAATCAATGATGCATCCTAAAAAAAAAAAAAATTAAGGCTGTCCCTACTCTGTGCTCTAATACCAAGATAAAAATCAGACTTGAATTGAAAAAGAAGGAGTTACAGCTCACATGTGAGTACTGTACCTGGAGATTGCACTCAAACAAAGAGAACTCTCTCCGTACACTCTACTATTCATCAAATGAATGATTACATTATTAAGTACATCACTAGAAATCAGGTAGTTGCAAACAAACTCCTAAACTCTAGGAACAAATCCTAAACTAAGGAGATAAGTTACAACTAATGTAACCATTTCTCCATTAATACAAAATAATATTAATTATTTTCAACTGAATCATTAACTTAAACACATATGACTGAGCCCCATATTTATAAATATTTACTTACAGTTTACACAATTTAATTTGGTACATTCCAAAAATCTAAAATAATATTACATAAAAGTATGAAAAAATTAGTCCCTACTTTCCTGAACCATTTTATATCATTTACTTTATAAACATAAAATAACTCTCTTAACACTAATTTCATAAAGTCTTTATCAAACTTTGTTTTTAGATTACAAAACAGAAGCGGGCTTTTGACCTCTTCCATCTATTATAATTCTATTCCTCCGTGACTCTCAACACACGTGATATATATATATATATATATATATATATATATATATATATATTATTGTGAGATGTTTCGGAGTAGTATTTTCCAACCTCATTCCTTGTAGATTTGTTGGTGAAAAGGTAGTAACAAAAACATATTGACAATAACAATAATAAAGCCAGAGACTACACGGAAATCGCCCAAAAAAGCTAAAGGAACCCAAAAACCAAAATACATCCAACATTCATCCTTGATCGACAAGAGTTCCCAGCACTAGAATGTCTAGTCCTTTCCTTGGTGGCAGAAGAAGGGAAAAAAATTCATGAACACGTGCTTCCATATGTTCCATCCTACCCTCAAGACATTATGACCTCTCCTAAATCCTTTTCTGACCATAGTGTAGGGATATCACACGATGCATATTGTGTCACTGATTGTGTTGAAGGTCCTTCATAAAAGAAATAATTTCATTCCAGTCCCCATTGAGTTTCTAGAGAATCAAATGGAGGTGGAAGATCGACCCTTCTAGGAAAAACGGGTGATTTTTGGTTTACTTCTTTGTTGGTTTACTTCTTCCCCCAAATCTCAATTTTCCACATGCTTCGCTGCTCCCTGGCATCGAGGCCCCTTACCCCTGCGAGTGCAACCACATTGGTGCTACATGGGCCTTGAAATAATAGTTGAAGGCCACCAACCCCACGTCACACTCTGAGAAAAAAATTCCTTGAATGCTCTAGATTATATCAGAATAAACACATTGAGTGCAAATAAGACAAGAATATTGACATAAATTTCGACTAGAGAAGGGTCTCAAAACACACCATCGACATTAATTGACTCCTAGAACTAGCAGAGGGAGGGAAAACCCTAGAAGAAACAACACTAGCTCCCCAATTGACCACCAATAATGAACTCTATCTAAGGAAAAAGACAAATACAAAAAGGGGCCTACCCCCAACAACTACAGACTCAGCATCGACCACCGTGAGCCCAACAATACATTCGTGAGGAAGAATAACAACCGAGAAAGGTGAAAGAACATGCAAAAACCAAGAAGTTGGGGAGAAAATTTTACTATTGGGTACGAAATAGACGTGGCCGCAAACAAAGTCACCATAACTATCAACCCCAACTGTTATTTTTATAGCACAAGTACAAAGTGCCTGGCTAGTGTCTATGCAGACCTCTACGAGCCTAGGTCCCAAATTTTATGTATTGAACCAATGTGGTCAAAGGGAATGAGCCTCCAATGCTTGAAGCAATGTCCTTCCTTGGCATCATAATTTGGGGAGGAAAGGATGGCAAAGACAATTTGACACCCTGTACTCCTAAAGAACTGTTGTCTACTAATTTCCTTCCACCATGCAAATCCAACAATTTCCCAAGGGAGTCCAAATACTAATTATACCACAAAGGCCTATGAGAAACATATTTAACAAACTTCTTCATCATAATTGTTACATAAGATGCAATTAAATACCCATCTTTATTCTTAACTCATTCTCAAATATCTATATATATATATATATATATATATATATATATATATATATATATATAATTTTAAAAAATTATATTTTTTTTTTTACTTTACCTAAAATATTATAATTTAAAAATTAATATTTAAAATGGTGAATATTAAGATACCACTAAATGTAAATAGAGACCTCGACTTATCTAGTAACACTTTTCTCATATTTGATGCCTATGCTCAAATACTAGAATGTTACAAATATTAGAATTTCTTAACTAATTAAGTTTATAAGTATAAATTTAATTATTAATAATTATTTATTGAGTAGTAGAAATTTAATTTGTATTAAATATTTAACTATTACTTATTAGGTAAAAAGTACAAATTTAATCTCTACTAAATATTCTAGCATATTTTAAGTTACAAATCAATAAATTATATTTTTTTCCTTTTTATTAACTTAATTGATTTAAAAAAAAAAATGTCATATCAGCTTAGTTATGCCTTCTTTTAGAGCTGTAATATTTGTAAGTCATGATATTGGCCAATAGTATTAAAACAAAGTTTACTTATAAAGTAATAATCTTCATAGTAAAAGACAAATGAAAAAAAAAGAGGAGTGAAGAGTTTTGTGATATATATTTTTTAAATATATATAGATTTACTAGTAAGTTAACTTTTTAATAATAATAATAATAATAATATAAAATTGTAATTTAGTTATTTTTTAATCTTATTAATATGAGATATGTTATAAACATTCACTAGGTATTTAATTAATATAACCTCTCTAATTTATTATTTTTAATATAAATAATATAATCCCAATCAATTTTGAATGTTACTAAAATGTTATAACTAGCAATTGTCCCAAAAGGTACAAAGAGAGGCCGATAGGATTATTAAATTGGAATTGTTGAATTTTTCTAGACGAGTTAATTGGTTTGTGGAAAAACTAGTTCTCTTGGGCTGGATTATTGTGCAATTACTTTTCTTTAGATGTTTTGTTTATATCTATATTACAAGGAACACATTGAATGTCTTATTTCATTTTAGAGTAAGTTAATTACCCAAAATCAAGAGGTTAAGTTAATTACCCAAAATCAAGAAACCTCTATAGATGGCGAAGCATATACGAAGAATACATCTCATTCATATGTAATACGAAATCCATCTTTTCTTTTCTCTGAGTAAAATTTCAAAAGCATGAATACATGCCATTTCATGTACACAATAAACCCAACTTTTGAAATTTCAATGCTTGGATGCATCCCATTCATATGCTACAGTAAACCCATATTTTCCTTAAATTTCAATCCATAAACACATCCATTCATGAGCCATAACAGAACCACAAAAAACAAAACCCAGCCCTGCAATGCCAGAGCATTATCCCCATTCAAAAGCAAAGAAGTAGCAAATATAAATGCCAGTGTTCCACAGTCTTGACTGCGCAAACCAATCATTGCCATCTGAAAAATCAAGAAAATAAAGACGATGACTAGTTAAGGAGATGATAGTGACCCTTTTTCTGGCCTTCTTCGGCCGCCTTTCGCCCGGGAGGCTTCATGCTCGCACACATAAAGAAGAATGTCGACTTCAAAAGCTGCAACGTTGTCCTGCGGCGGAACAAAATTGGACAACCCAGTTCCGGAAATAGGATCTGCCTAAGATTTCCCCAGTGGCAATCTGATCAGAGTTTTTGCATAACAGGACCAGGTACTTTATGCGCCCTCTACTTTATAATCGAAGGCTGTGTTTCGCAATGGCAGGAAGGTCTTGTCGCTTGCCCAATAAAAATGGAAAGGAAGACATTCAGACATATCCGCTGATTAGAAGCAGATATGCAATCAAGAAATGATTCACCAAATACATAAAAATTTCAGTTTCAGCTCAAATTCTATGATTTCTATTTTCAATTTTGTAAAAAATCATTTCGAGCCCTTATCGGCGGATCGGTCATCTTGATTATGGCAACTCCATCGGCTCCAATCTCCATGGTCACTTCCACCTTCACCATGATTCCCGACACACACCTCGACTGTAAAACAGTGTAATTCCAGGAGCCCAATTAAGCCTTCCAAGCACATAAACGAAGAGAATACAGAAATACTATATTTGTCAAAGCTATTCTAGTTTTGATAAAATGTAATCCAATACCATGCATCATGCATTATTAAGTTCAGAGGAAAGAGAAAATACATTTTTGGAAGAAAATGAAGATAAAATACCGAGAAAACATTATTCAAATATAACATAACAATCTTCAATTTATACAGGCACAACCACTTAAACTCAGAGAAAATGACGCAGAATACCTAAAAACATGTTTCAAATATAACATTACAATCTCCAATTTATACCGGCAGAGTCACTTAGATATTTATAACATATTGTAGAATGAAGTGCGGTGGTCTTCCTGTTTTTATTACATAAAATAAAAAACACGAAACTATACTCGCCCTTTCTTTCATTTAAATAGAGCGCATGATATAATATTATAAAGACACATACCCTGCCACAAATTAACAAGGAATATTAAATATAAGGCCAACTGTAACACAGAGTTTGACAAATCCTACAGAAGCAACAATATGCAATTCAAAATCGAACCAAGATAGGAGATCCAGCATTGATGTAGCGCTATGCAATTCCAAATCGAACCAAACCGGCAACACCCCCAATGATGAATAACGTTTCATATCTGGAAAATTGAATAAAACATGTTAAAAACACAGCAGTGAAGTTAAATTTTACCTTGATTCTACAAATATTTTGAAAATTTCTCAAAATATAGCGGTATGAAAATCTGCATGGGCATTAGGCATACCCGGTAATACATAGCTCCATGCTGCAGGCCTTCCATGGTGAACCCCCATTCATTCAGTAAAATCGGCTGGCCAGTGGAGTGAAACAAAACTGCATTTTCCCCGAACATACCTTTGACGTTTATCGGTCCCACGGGGACTTGAACTGGAACGTTATTTATGGCCACAGTTATTGAACAATCATACATCAACTTCTCGCCAGTCCCTGCAGAGAAATATTACCAGACATATATATTACATCCATAAGAACGTTAATGGTGCATATATAAAGCAACTTTTAAGTGTTTGTTCGGGTATCGAGAAACAAATATATAGTGACAGAAGCAATCATGGCACCAATCTTAAAACTTGAAAGGCCTTTTAGGTGCTTCTATATATATATGTGGGACTTCAAAGTTTGTTCAAAAACTGACGCGAAGGGCATGTTCAAATCTACATATGAAAATAGTGTTTTGGTGTTGTCAGTACATGTACCTTCATTAAATATTCCTCCTCTTGCTATTGTAGCTGCTACTGCGTCAGTGTAACTGCATTGATCATTACTTATTGAAAATTTCAGTTTCAGCTCAGATTCTATGATTTCTATTTTCAATTTTGTAAAAAATCATTTCGAGCCCTTACCTGTTACTGTGAGAGCATTGACCGGTGGATTGGTCATCTTGATTATCGCAACTCCATCGGCTCCAACCTCCATGGTTACTTCCACCTTCACCATGATTCCCGACACACACCTCGACTGTAAATAGTTTAATTCCAGGAGCCCAATTAAGCCTTCCAAGCACATAAACGAAGAGAATACAGTCGGCCCCTTCCCCGATCTCAGAGGATAGCGGAGAATATATAGTGGAGAAGATTTCTCGTTTTGCTTAATGAACAGAGAGCGCAGGAGGATTCGGATTGAGGCTTGCTGGCAGTGTTTCAATGGGAAAAAGCAGCAAAAATATCTTGTCATAAGGAGGTGAAAAGAAGACAACTTAACTGATATTTAGAAAAAGCAGTCACACTTCAAATCAACCGTTGAAAGTGTCTCACTTGATGGAACGGAGGAGGGTAAAACTGTTGACAATTGTTGATGCATAGGAAAGGCCTATCGACCTAAATATCATAAATTTCTAAATTAATCTAGAAATTAGAAGAAACTAATGTGAATGCGGTTTATCCACCGACTCGATCTATTTTCAAATTTAACTTTTTGAACCTACATCGCTTCTCTGGGGGCCATTAAAATGAAAAAAATCACTATCAGCCGTTGAGGAAATTACTGAAGAACTGACAAATCCAACAAGCGGTGGATTCAATATGACCTGATGTACCCTCTCATCTTTGTCATTATTATTTGTGGATCTTTTCGACGTCGGCGTTTCACTCTATTTATACAGCAATTCCTTCCAGAGGTTGTGTGTCTATGTTTCATATTCCGGGTGTATAACGCTCGCCTTTTTTTATCAGGCTCTTGCCTGAATCTCCCTGGTTTCCATTCTGTTGCAAGCCCATGTAGAAGAAACTTGGGGAAGAATCCCGTCGGCTAAATGAGGAATCATGTGGGATCTTGCGTGGGGGGCTCACAGCGAGTGATGCAGCCAAGGATGACTTGCCAACATCCACTAAAATTCTGAGGATAAAACCCATGTTGTGTACGACGTCGTCACATGCAGGGGAGAGTTGGCAAGTATCCTCGGCTGTGCATCTTGCTGTGGTTCCCATGCCAGACCTCAGATGATATTATATATAGACGAATGCGGTACTTGGCAGAGGAATAATAGTATGGTCTTAACCTGATCAACAAACATTTATTGGTTTTACTTTGTTTGAATTTGATGATATTCGCATTTGTGAGGTACGATAATGGAAGGGGATTGTTTTTTATTTCGTCCAAGAATTATGAGGTTAGATTGTTTTATAAGAAATAGTTTTTGTTGCTATTGTATATATAATTGTTGCACACACATATTGATGTAAGATAAATTTAGGAGGTTTATATCATTTGGTTATTGTGGGTTAAGTTTCTATCCAATCTTTTAAATTTCAACTGATCATATTTTTTTAAAAATATTAATTTATTTCAAAAAAATCATGGTAATAAATCATTAAGCACTTTGCAAATAATATAAGTATTTCAAAAAAAAAATTAACAGCAGTTAAACCTAGTATTTCAAAAAAAAAATACTTCAGATTTCATTCCTGTCCAGTACCATAAATATTAATTTATTAAAACATACTTTATAATCATCTCCGTACAATCAAATAATTGTCTAACAATTATTTATATTTTTATTAATTTTATATACGCAATTTATTTAATTTTTACATTTTCTTTTTATATAAAAACTCTTTGTTTTGGAATAATAATTATGGATTTTTTTGGTTTTATAAAAAATTTCAAATAGGTTTTTATTCAAACTTTTATCTGTCACTTTTTCATTTAAATTTATGTTATAAATATTGATTCACATCAAATACCAAATTTAAAAATT
This sequence comes from Pinus tabuliformis, assembly GCA_031772625.1. Lineage (NCBI taxonomy): Eukaryota > Viridiplantae > Streptophyta > Pinopsida > Pinales > Pinaceae > Pinus > Pinus tabuliformis. The sequence continues at coordinate 1,249,353,077 of CM062805.1, read as the reverse complement.
TCATATATATTCTTTCCCTTGGCTTCAATAAAATCACTTCATAATCATTTGAAAAGTCACATCGACATGATTATATTTCTCTGATTATTCTATAATGTGAAAGTGATCGGTTTGTGAACAGAATATTAACGATGACCAATATATTGAAAGATCCGACGACAATATTCTGTACAACACTTTTTTCAGAATAAGATTGATGGTTTTGATTTTAATAAGTTATGTTTAAGCTAAATTAATGGTAAGAATATAAATCATTTTTAATCTTATTTTTTCTGCTCTCCATGTCAGTCGATTTGGTGACAATACCTATGAGGTGAAATGGGTTTGAAAAATGAATAGAGTAAGTTCCCATTTTCTATGGGTTTTAAAAATGGGGCATGTCACGGGAGCGAGGTTTATAAATCGAAACATCTTCCAAACTATGAGCCACATTAATGTAAAGAGACCATCCTCGTCTTCCGTGGAAGCACTTGTAACAATGTGATGCAAAGCTGTTAAATCGGTATAGACAACCATCCTTTTCTCCGTTTTTGGTCATGAGAGAAATTAAAAGATACCGTGAAGAAAATCCTCATTGTGTACCGGGTACTTTAATATGAAGTTGTTGGTTCGAAAAGTTATTATGCCCATTGCTTATTCTCTGAATATTTTGGAGTCGGATAGACATGGGCAGTCAAATAATCGACCGGGATTATGTTTGTTTGATTCCCAAATATTCTGGGAATCAGCAATCAATATAAGGATGTTCGTGACATGTTTGGTATTTTTATAAAGTTGTCATGGCTGGTTTAGTTTTAAATTGGATTTTTAAAATTTATATTTTAAAATATTATTGGTAGTAATTATGAATGGAAGGTTGAAATTTATGTTGAAAGTAGTTGTGTTTTTTTTCTTTAATTAAATTCATTAATTAAAATAAATGTCATATGAACACAAGTTAAGGTTTAATGGGCATGTGGTATATTGACCTATCGTATTGTAAGAAAATCTCTCTACAATTTAAATTTTTTTTTTGGTAAAGTAAGGTGAATTTTCATGATTAAAAACCTTATTACATGTGTTTAACTAATCCATCATGGGCACAAAGGGAATCCCTCAAGGCACAAACATTATTTTTGGACTGTAGAACTTGAGGAAGGGTTTGAAGTTCTCATCCCTCTTGGCTCGTGATAGATCTCGTGTTAGATGGATCTAATCCTTGTTCTAGTTGAACAATGTCACATTTTTAGATTATAATTATTATGTATATGTTTCAGTTAAACTTCAAAATTCACATTATATTTTCTTTGCTAGACATGATCATATTATTCTCTTCTTTAATTTTGTCTATGTTGCTTGTCTTGAATGGTTTGAGTGATTTGTGTTTTGGATTTGTATGGTAATGTTTGTGAATGTTACAATTGTGTTATATTTCTATATTATGTAATTGTTTGTTTGTCATTAATTAGTGAGGAAGAGACAATCTTGCCAATAGTTTGGAAGAAGATTGATATTGCATATCTATTTCATTTAATTTTAGGTATCCCAAGTTACAACTAATATATTTTTAGTAGTGTGAGGTAAATAATAGTTTTAAAAATTTAGTAGGTCAAGATTACTGTTTTTGTTTTTTTGCTAATGTTTGGAATAATTTATTTCCTTCAATAATATTTTGATGATTTTTTTAAGTATGTTTTGCAATGTTCAAAAATAATGTTTTTTTGAATTTTTTTAATGAGCCATATTTGTTTCTCCAAACAATTATCACATCTTCTTTAAGATTATTTTGATTTGGTTTGAATGTTTATAAATATATCTTTTCCTCTAATAAATATTTTGAATACATTGTTGTATGCAAGTATTTATTAGTAATTTTGAATATATGAAGTTGTGTATTGGTAATTAGTTGTTGATAAAGGAGGCAGACTATCTTGCCAAATTAATAGAAATGAGGTCCACGTGGTTCATGAAGTCCTCACTATCTGCAGTGATTATTCTCACAATATTTTTTAACTCGGGGTTCAATGTTTATAAATATATCTTTTCTTTTAACAACTATTTTGAATACATTATTGTATGCAAATATCTATTAATAATTTTGAAAATATGAAATTGTCTATTAGTAATTAGTTGTTGATAAAGGAGGGAGTCGATCTTAACAAATTAATAGAAATGAGGTCCACGTGGTTCACAAAGTTAGTATAAGCACTCATTATTCTCACAATTTTTCTTGACATCACTACTAGCTGAGCTCAGGGTTCAAATTGCAATATGTTGAGGATGTGACTAAGTCTCGAGTTGCCTAGTCCACCTCAAAACTTCACACCTCTTTCCCATGCCTATAGTGGTCAATAAAAATGAATTCAAAGCGTTATAAACCTTATTTTACATAATGCAAGTATTCTTCACACTAGTGGCTTACTGACCAAAATTCTCATCTCATTCAAACTCTTCTCTTCACCCTAAATTCCCAAGCTCCTATGTTTTATCACTACCAAACTTTACTTTTAAGTTGAAGAAATTTCTAAGTCCTTGCAAATAAGACGACGTGCACCACACTTCATCATTTTCTCACAATAGGATCCACTTTCCATCCTCTTCAACATACGTCAATCTTCCTCACAAGTTCTTGTCACTCGTAAAAACCATCAGGAATTATACAGATCACAAAAAGTTGATTACATGTTATAGAGATACTCACCACCTGCAGACAGAGATACTCACCACTTGCAGAAAGGATTACGATGGGTTCATTGTGTAAACACACTCTTGGCTATACAATACTTTTATAATTTTTCATTTGTTGGGAAAATATCCTAACGAACTAAAGCTACCTGAAAACCCTTTTTAATTAACAACTGAAAATGTGGAGCAGAAGTATTCTTCTCAATATTATCAACAACTAAGTAGATTACATAGGAGACAACAATATTTAATGGCTTCACTGTTAGTCAAGTAGAACTCAACGATACTGGATTGAACTCAAACTATGACACCTGAATTCACTATTATGATACCTATTAGGTGGTTGGAATTAGTTTTTCCAATGCTCCCCCTAAATTACAACCACAAATCTAAACTAAAGTTCCTGCTAGTATAAGTTTTAGCTAGGCTTACACTAAAATGTTTTTTACATTAGTTGGATTTGTTTTTCTTTTCCTTTTCTTCCAGATTTTGTAGCCTCATAATTCCTTCAACGTTTTCCTTTTATTGTAGCCTTCGAATTTCATTTTGTGGTGCAACTCTTCCATTGTTCTAGGTTTCCCATGTTTGTCATCTACTTGTTCAAACATAGGGTTGTATGTGGACTATTGCCACATGTCATCTCTTATTATGTGATTTTCATCAATATTTTGGTGCAACATAAGTCTATAATAAAAATTAGTCTCCTCAGGACTCCAATATATGAAAATTCCATTAATGTTTTCATCATCCATGTTGTCTTCAACATTCATTTCTACAACATTTATGCAAACTTTATAACGACATGGTGTTGCAAGACATGCTTCAAGGAACCTTAATTCTTTTTCAAATTTTGTTGCTTGTTTCTGGTTGCTGCTAACATATACACACTCAAAATCAAAGTTAAGATGAAAATCATTTCCAAAATCGTATTCGTTCTTCTTTGCAATGAGAGCTTTCTCTTCTCGTGATTCCTTCTCTGGGTCTGTCTCTTCCACTTCTTTACTAACATGTGTTGTTGCAAACATATTGTCTTCCACTTGGTTTTCAACTCAAGTGGGCTTATCTCACCAGATAATATTTTATCAATAAGATGCTTTTGTGGCATCATATGCAACCATTCATCATTAGCCAACTAGTCTTCATCAAACTTAACATCAACAAATTAAATTGTTGGATTCACCATAACATTAGTTGTTTGATATTTTTGTGGCATAATATGCACCATTCATCATTAGCCAACTAGTCTTAATCATACTTAACATCAACAAATTGAATTGTTGGATTCCCCATAACATTGGTTGTTTCAATGACAACTTCATTATCATCAACAAGCATTATTGATGGATTCACCAAATTGTCATCCACTTGTGGTTGTGAATAGTGGGATTCAATAGAATATGTGTGTTATTTCTCTGCTTCTTCTGCAAATTCTTTAGAGTCATCATGCACTTGTGGCTGAACACAGTGGGATTCACGAGCATTTGTGTGCTATTTCTCTGTTTTTGGTAACATACCATCATCATTGTCATCCACTTTGAAATGGGATTCACCAAACTGTTCACCTTGTTGTAGATATGTTGTTATAGACCCACCTTCATATTAAACTTGAATACATCCCCTTACAACAAAATTATTCTCAAGGGTGTCCCAAGCCTTCTTGGTTGGCTTTGCATATACAATGAAGGGAAGAATGTTATAATATAATCATTCTTTTAGGCATTTCAATGATAAGACATTATTTTTCCTTTTCACTTAGAAATATTTCAAATAGATCTCGAACATCTCCAATTGTCTCTTTCACCTTCCCAACCTCTTCGATTTTCCCATTTGTTGAGCACTGGGTCATTTCGGCATAACAAGAAAATCAAACTGCAAACATAACAGCTTCTCTGCTATAAACTTCTGGCTCTAACAAGAATTGTTGTAGCAATGGCACACAGTGACACCACATAGAAACAATGGCTCAAGAATCTCAAATTTATTCACTTTCAATACAATATTTATCCAAATTTCTCAAAAAGGAAACAATTGCAAAACCTCTTTTAATTTAATAAAAAAAACCATTTACACGATTATGAATAACAATTCCCTTTTTTAAATAAGGGTCATTTTTATAAATTTGAATGTTCCTTTTCCTTTTGTCAATAAAAAGAGGAATTTCAACAAAGTCGAAATTATATGATCCCTCTAAAACAATACAATTTGAGCCTTTAGAAATTACATTGAACGAATCCATTTTAAAATAAATGAAGACCCCGCCTCACCCCCACCCGCGCTTTTTTTTTAGAACAATACATTCGTTCATCCAAGGCATTTAAAAATTGGCCCAAAAGACTATCATGCTTTACCTTTGATGCAACGACACACCTTTGACTCTACATTAATTGGGCAACCTTTCTTTGAACGAAGAAATTTTTTGTGTCTGGTAACTTTGATTGTTAGTGCCTCATGGCTTGTGACTTTCGTTCAACTAATCGATTTCTGAAAGACTTTAACTCGTCATACTGTATTTGCGTCTTTTTTTTTTCTAATTATTGTAACACTACCATCACATCTTCCAATATAGAGGTGTGAGGTGTGAGATGTGATGCAGAAAAATTCAATGTGTGAATTTTTTCATTGTCATCGCACATTCTCTCTTTTCATGAGTGCAATGAATCCGAAAGTAACTTTTTTTTTTAAGATGGAGACTTGTGATCTCTTCTTGCCCTTCAATGATTTTATAGTGCCATTAATACATTATTTCTCCTTTGTGACTCCACTCATCCTTGCTTTAATGGACATTTTAAAATTTCCAACTTTTTCTTTCATCCCACTTTTGGAACTTTCACGCCTTGCCTTCTTCACAATAGTGACTTTCTTCTAACATCAGAGGTTTTCAGCTACCTTACATTTTGTGCTTCTCTCTCAATGATTTTTATTCAAGCTTAGACTCTTCTCTCAAATGCTCTCGAGGAGTCTTATGCAACTTGGCTTTAATACCATGTTAAAGACTCAAAATGTGCAGCAAAAGTACTCTTGTCAATATTATCAACAACTAAATAGATTACATATGAGACACATAGGAGACAACAATAATTAATCACTTGAGTGAGACTCAATTAGAACTCAACCGAACTGGACTGAATTCAAACTGGCTATGACATGTGGATTGATTAGTTTACTCCCTTCTAATAGCATATTTCAAACTCTATCCTACTTCAATTCCTTAGAAATGCATTCCTTCACTATCCTCTATACTTGTGACAACTTCAAATGGTTGCTCAATTCCAACACATATAAAGGTTGCAACCGGGCAACAATTATAAGACTTAAAAGCATAAGGTCCTATGCCCTTAAAAGCATAAGTGTACAACTATAACTTAAAGTTATAAGGTCATATACTTAATCACTTTACAAATAAAATAAAATAAAATATATATATATATATATATATATATATATATATTATTAAACATAGTATATCAAAAGAAATTATTTAACATTCATTCATGTCCAATAACATAAATATTAATCTATTAAAACATACTTGTTCAAATTTTTGGAGTCGTAGTGTAGGAGGGTACAAGCAATATGAAAGCAAATCCCATCACTAACGCTAGATTTACAATAGTTCCACCCTTATTCTCTATACAATTTAATAGTGGTCAAACAATCAATAATTTTTTTATTAATTTTGTATACATAATTTTTAAATTTTTTACATTTTCTTTTTATACAAAAACTCTTTATTTTCGATTACTAATTATGAAAAAAAATATTTTAGTTGTTATATTTTCAAACTTTTAGTAGTTATATTTTCATTTTAGTGTATTTTCTATTGTTTCACATAAAATATCCAATTTAATTTATTTTTTATATATTCATGCCTTTCTCTTCAATAAAGTCATCTTGTAATCATTTGAAGAGTCACATCAACTTGATTATATTTTCTTTGCTTATTATATCATGTGAAAGTGATCGGTATGTGAACAAAATATTAATGATGGCCAATAAGCTGAAATATCTGATCAGGGGTTAAATTTGACACCCGTATACCCGTATTTGGCTTTTTTACCCATAAAGTACTATCTATTTCAAAATCTCCATGCCATTTGTAACTTGCCAATAATTTTTAAAAACGTCAATATGACGGGCATATTAAAAAATGACAAGTTTTAATATATATATATATATATATATATATATATATATATATATATATATATATATATATATATGTATACATATATATATATATATATATATATATATATATATATATATATATATATATATATATATATATATATATATATATATATGTATACATATCTATATATATATATATATATATATATATATATATATATATATATATATATAGCTTGGCAAGTTGGTGGAAGTTATAATAGGAAACAGGAACTCTTATATAAGTTGAGAAAGGTGAGTTGAAGCATGAGAATTGAGATAGTGTGGTTAAAATTTAAATCTGAGCGTGAATCATCCTCATTCATTACTATCTTCTTTGATGATCCCTAGCTCTGGATCACATGTTACAACCTACATGATGCAACTTCAAGCTTTCAAGTGGTAAATGACATAATATTTAATCTGGTTGGTGACTGCCTAGCTACCCACTACCCAGTTATGTTACAGACCACGGTGATTTGCTTGACGTGCAACTTCCAAGTTCCAAATTCCAATCAACTGCAAGTCTATAAGTTATTTCTCAATGTGAATTCTTGTGAGGAGAAGGGACATAGACAAAACTCTACAAAGTGTGGAATGAACTTCAAATGCTATAGAACCTAGAACTCGACTGACCAAGTAACCAGTAAGTGATAGCCATTCTTTGTTCTTTGCATTTTGATTATTTTGTTTCCAAAGCATTAATTGAGACAATGGTTCTCCCTACTTTGCTCTGTGTGTAAGAATAAAATGGTTATAGCTGCAAATTAATTAATGCAGAAGAGATTAAATAATTACATAGGCACAATCTCTCGCAGGTTGGGATTAAATAATTATAGAGAACGAAGTTTTGGTAGGTTAATAAAATCTAGGTAGCCTGAAAATCCATCCCACCCCATATTTTAGGCTTTCTTATTCCCATAAAATTGCCATTTATATACCGGATGGACCATGTTACCTTTTTCTATGGAAATAGGCCTTCGAACACTTTTTCACACAATTTTCTTTAGTTTTGGTCTATTGTTCTTGCCTGCATTTTGGGGGGCCTTTGAGCTACCTTATCATGACTTGGAGCTTATCATAAAGCACTGTTCAGGAAGAACCAGCACATACTAATCCACCTACCCATAACTCTCTCCCAACACCTTTTTTCCCTTCCATGGAATTGGTAAAGAAGCAAAGAAAGACAAGCAGTTTGGAGATTGATCCATCCTGATCCCATGGCTTCCCTTCCATGGCGTCGACTAAATTTTTCGTTAGGGAGGCAGAGGTTTCACTGCGTGGGCAGAGGCCCAAGCATGCACGCATGGAGATGCACACATACATTCATTCTTGAGTCTAACTTAAAGGCTTTTGAGATGCAAAGGAAGGTGAATACTGGTTAAGCTAGTTTGCTCTCCTTGTTGGGGCTCGCTGGTTAAGCTCCTTGCGGATGGATAACTATAGTCGATGAATGCTAGCCTAACATTTGAAAGGTTTTTTAGAGATAGGATTAATGCTCAGAACGTGGGTGCCATCCTCGATAACTACTTTACCGGAGGTGGGATGAAAGCCAAACCCTAAGAGGGCTATAATGTGCAAAATCTATTGGGATAAAAAATCAATATGGAAGGGGAAAAGGCATTGGTAGCATGTAAGAGGTGGTAAACATACACAGTCTCATGAGAATCAATTTTTTTTTGTTTTTTTCTTAACTGTAAATAAATTAGACTATTGAGATTGAAATTTGTAGAGCATGGAGCCGTTTAAGCTGACCATCTCCCTGAATTTTAGCTTTAGGGCACCATTCTGACTCTACTTCTTTAGGATTTGCATCACATGAATGCCAGACTTCCTCCCATTGAGAAGCCAGTCAATAATAAAGTTGTGCATGGAATGTTAAATTTTTGGATGTTCAATTCAGCGTAAAAAACACACTCATGTCAATAATTCAAGTCATATTTCCTTCCCATCATGAATTAATTTCCTAATCTAATATTACTATTAATAATTTCTTAAATTATTGTTATGGTGATATCTGATCAATTTTATAGTGAGATCTTGGGATTTTCTTCCTTTATGGTATGACAACTGTCTCCCCTATAAATCCCTAATTCCTCCCCTCTCCATTTTCATTTTGTTGGACAAGGAAGGGAAATGGATGCCCAGTTGTTCTCTAAACACCATAGATTTTATTTTTATCTCTCAATGATAATGACTTTTGATCGATTATCAAATACATCAACAGATTTCTCTCACACAAGTTTTTGGTTTTAATTTTATTTTTTGTTGTGCTTTTTTGTACATCTGTAAAATTGTTCATGGTTTAAGCCATTGGAGGAATTCCTGAAGCAATAAATTCAGTGTTGATTATTCTCATCATGGGCTATGGATGTATTTTTTAACCCTGTACATAAATTACCTTCATACGAATTCTCACAGAAAATAAACAATAGTGACAGCATAAAACATAAAACAAATATACACAGATATTTCCCCCTGGATCCCAAAACCAAGAGTACTAGATTGATTTTTCATTATTGTCTTTTCAATGTTACAATACATATTTAAACATTTCGTAGCATCCATAAAACCTAATCCATTAACCCTGGATTAGAGCATAACCTTAGTTCGCTTGACCGTATCTACAAAATACCATGGACCGAAAACCATCACGCCCAAAATCATGTGTGAAAACCATGCACAAAACCATAGGTACATTCGGCCACCTATATATGGTCCAAAAAAAAATTACTGGGGCACTACCCTGCTCCTAGTAGAGGGGGGGTACCCCCCCTCAAACCCCCTTTGACCCCCCCGTTGCGCATCGACGCAACGACTACTGGGGCTAGTCGTAGAAACAATATAACACAACACAAAAATCTCCCACTTGTTGTTTTCTTTCGACAGGGGGCCACAGGAGAGCTTAGTTATTTATCTAACCCTGCAATGCCCATTGTTTTTCTACACCAAGAGAACTTCTCAAAGCTCACATATATTGCCAATGCATCTGAAGTATTCTTCAAATTGTCCACCTTTACGAGCAACACCATTTTGTCTTATATCATATCCCTCACAAAGTGATACTGAACATCAATGTGCTTTGTCTTTGAATGGTCAACAGGGTTCTTTGCCAAGAAAATTGCACCTTGGCTGTCACAGTCTATTCTTATAGCTCTCTGTACTAACCCCATACTTGAACACAATCTCTGCAACCAAACTGATTCCTTGCTTGTATGAGTGGATGTTATGTATTTTGCCTCTATAGTTGAGAGTGCCACTACAGATTGTTTCTTACTCATCCAACTGATTGCACCTCCAAATAGCTTAAATGCATACCCACTTGTACATCTTCTCTGATCCATATCTCCAGCCCAATCTGAATCTACAAAGCCATGAATGTCCAAAAATCTATCCAATATTGGTCTTCCTTGGTTGGAAAAACCATAATCACTAGTGCCACACAAATACCTAAAAACCCGCTTCACTGTTTTCCAATGCTCCTTCCCTAGTTTTGACATAAACTTGCTCAATACTTCCATTGCATGTATAATGTATGGTCTAGTACAGACCATCGCATACATCAGGCTATGGGCTGCACTTGCATATGGAACACGAGACATGTCCTCTTCCTCTTCTTGTGTCTTGGGACACTATTCAGTGGATAACTTTACACCTACGAGAATAGGAACCTTCATAGGTTTACTATCCTGCATATTAAACCTCTGCAGTATTGTCTCGACATACTTTAGTTTAACCAGAGCGTCCTCTTTTCCTGATCTCTCTTAATTTCCATACCCAAAATATAGCTTTCAACACCAAGATCTTGCATGTCGAATTTGGAGAACAATTGGGTCTTCAAATCCTCGATAATTTCTTTGTCATTTCTAATCAGCAACATATCATCCACATACAAGACCAGATAAATAACATGGTCACCAATTAATTTAAAATACACACAATGATCTACTTTTCTTCTGGTGAAGCCAAGTCCCCATATAAATGTATCAAATTTCTTATAGCACATCCTTGGTGACTATTTTAACCCATACAAAGACCTTTTTAACTTGCATACTTGTTCTTTCCTACCCTTCACAGCAAATCCTTTAGGTTGGTTCATGTAGATCTCTTCTTCCAGATCCCCATGAAGAAATGTTGTCTTCACATCCATCTGTTCTTCCTCAAAATCAAAAGTAGCAGCAACAGATAACAATAATCTAGCAGACGCTACCTTGGCAACAGGAGAAAAAATATCACCAAAATCAATTCTCGGCATCTAGGAATAACCTTTTCTTTCCAATCAAGCTTTGTATTTCTCCACTTTTCCTTCTGCATTCATGTTCTTCTTGAACACCCATTTGCTAACAATCGGTTTCCTTCCAACCGACAACTCCACCAGATCCCAAGATCATTTTTGTGCAAATATGCCATTTCATCAACCATGGCCTCGTTCTAGAGTTTTGCATCCTCTAAATTTACTTCTTCCTTCACAGTTCTGGAATCATCATCAGTAATAGATAAAGAAAAATTTGAATAGAAATAAGACGGATTATACCTTTTTGGCTACCTTCTTTCTCGAACTGATATTCTCACAACCAGAGTTTGTGGCTTTTCAAATTTTGATTCCTCTTATGTTGTATAGTCTTGTTCTTCCTCCCTAACCTCAAAATCTATCTTCTACGGTTCCTTTGGTTGGACTTCATGTTTAATAACATCTTTCACCTCTCTCAACACAACATCTCGGTTGTACACAACCTTCCTTGTTACTGGGTTCCAAGTCTTATAACCCTTTAAACCATCCTTATACCCAATAAACATGCACTTTTCAGATTTACTATCCAACTTTGTTCTTTTCTCCTTTGGAACATGTACATATGAATCACATCCAAATAACCTCACATGTGAGAGAGAAGGTTTCTTACCAGTCCATACCTCTTGTGGAGTCTTATCCTCCAATGCTGATGAAGGTGATCTGTTGACCAAGTAACATGCAGTCTCCACCGCCTCTTCCCATAATTCCTATCCTAACCCGACACCACTGAGCATGCTTCTTGCCCTTTCCATCAACGTCTTGTTCATTCTTTCTACAACACCATTTTTCTGAGGTGTGTATGGAGTAGTCTTCTATCGTGCTATACCACACTTCTTATACAACTCTTCAAATTCCTTCTTGCAAAACTCTCCATTGTTATCTGTCCTCAACACCTTTATCTTCTTCTCTGTCTGGTTTTCCACGAGAGCATTAAATTCTTTAAACCTATCAAAGACTTCAAATTTCTTCTTGAAGAAATATATCCATTTATTCCTTGAGAAATCATCTATAAATTATACATAGTACACAAACTTACCTAGTGATGGAACCTTCACATTTCCAAACACATCACTGTGCACAAGCTCTAATATCTGTTTTTCCCTCTTACCACTAGAGGGGAAACTCAACTGATTCTGCTTCCCATATACCCAATTTTCATAGAAATCAAAATCCAGAGAGCTATTAATCATACCTTCTACCATACCTTTACCATGAAGTATTTGAAGGCCTTTCTCTACAATATGTCCAAGCCTTTTATGCCATAACATGGTATTTTCTCTAGAGACCACTAGATTTTCTGCTCCACTTTTAGGAACCACATAACTATTGCACCCATCAATAATAGTGCTACCATGTAGCCCGTATAGAGTTCCAATCTAAACTCCCTGCATCAATACCAGTGCTCGCTGAACTATCTTGTAGGTATCTTTCTCAAACACTTTTTTTACACCTCCATCATCCAACTTTCTTACGGAAATCATATTTCTGGCCAATGCAGGAATATGCAAAACAATCGGAAGTGTTCTAATCCTTCCAACTTAAAACTTCAACATTACTTTTCCATGACCAATGATTATAGCCTTCCTATCATCCCCTAAGAAGATATCACCGCCATCGTATTTCTCATACTTGCAGAACCACTCTCTATGGGGAGTTGAAGTGAAAGTATGCACCTGAGTCAATCAACCATGCCTCATGATCTACATGTGTACTTGAAGAAGAAGCCAAGTACACATCCCCACCTTCATCTGAGGTGGTTTTCACCTCTTTAGAAGCAACATCATCAGATCCCTTTCCTTTGTGAAGAGTTTTAGATTTACAATCCCTTTTGTAGTGCCCTTCCTTTCCACATTTCCAGCATACCTTTACCAATTTTCCTTGAGATTTAGATCTCCCTCTAGATTTAGATATCCCACTCAATGACTTATTTTTGATTCTGTTATGGGACTGTCCTCATATAGACAAGGCATCACCATTCTCACTCTCCATTTTTTCTCGTCTCATCTCCTCCGTCAGCAAGGATGAGACTATTTCATTAAACTGCAAGGCAGTAGCATTGCTACCTATTGAAATAACCAGACTATCCCATGAATATGGTAGAGAACACAACAAACTAATGAACTTATATTCATCGGAAATTTTAATATGAATAAATAATAACTGACTTACCACAGTATCAAATGTGTTCAGATGCACTGTCACCGAGTCTCCATTTTTCATCCTCAGGTTATACACCTTTTTCTGTAGGAACAGTTCATTCACCAGACACTTAGATTGGTACAAAGACTATAACTTTTCCCACAAATCCTTCACCGTAGCTTCCCCTGATACATTCATAAACACTGAATCTGAGACACATAATCGTATTGTGCTCTTTCCCATCTGATCCAACTTCTTCCATTCTTCATCTAAAACTCTCGTTGGTTTAGTACCCAAATCTACCATGATCCACTAATCTTTATACACCAACAGATTCTCCATCTTGAGATTCCACAACTCAAAACTCTAATCATTAAATTTCTTGATCTCTATCTTTCCACTGGTCACCATATTCTTTCACCACCAGAATCGATCCCGCAGATCTCCCACTGAACAGGCTCTAGCACAGGCCCAAGCGAAACACCTTGGAAACAAAGGCATCCCACTGAATCCAATACATCTCTGATAACAAATGTAGGTTTTAACCCCGTATAGAAATTACCTGCATATGAATTCTAAAACAAAAAAAATAAACGATAGTGAGAGCATAACACATTAAACAATACACATAGGTTTTCCCCTATTTCCCAAAATAGGGACTACCAAATTGATTTTTCATTATTGTCCTTTCAATGTTACAATAAATATATACACATGTCGAAGCATCCATAAGCCCTAATCCATTAACGCTGGATTAGAACATAACCATCGTTCCCTCAACTGGATCTACAAAATGTGATGGACCGAAAACCATTGCGCCCAAAACCATGTGCGAAAACCATGCCCAAAACCATAGGTAGTTTTGCCCATCTAATATGGGGTCCAAAAAAAAATTCCCGTGCGTTTCTCTAGACCCCGTAGAGGGGGCTACCATCCCCCTCAAACAACCCGTACAGGGGGGGCTGCCGTCACCCCTCTGACCCCCCACGTGCATCAGTGCAATGACTACTGGGACTAGTCGTGGAAAGAATATAACACAACCCAAAAATGGGCATATGCTTTAGTTTGGGTTGGCGTTGGTTTTCCCTCCCTTCATTTCTTTTAGTCTTGTTTTGAATTCTCTGTCATTGTTTTGAATTTTGCAGCCTCAGATAAATATGCAACTTTATTTTCCATTCCAAATTGTATGAACAATTTAAATAAATCCAATTGTTCATTATAATTTCAAATTCGAATTTTGTAGTGTTTTTAATTCTATAGCTTCAGATAAATATTCAACATTATTTTCCATTCCAAATTGTATGAACGATTTTAAATAAATCCAATTGTTCATTCTAATTTCAAATTCGAATTTGATAGCATTATATAAATCTGCAATGCTATTTGCCATTCCAAATTGTATGAACAGATTAAATAAATACAATTGTTCATTCTAATTTCAAATTCAAACAATGTAGACTATGAACTTAGAATTCGGGCAAGAGCACCAAAAATGAAGTGATTAAATGCAGAAATGAAGTGATGTAAATGCAGTATATTATGGTTTTATATCGATTTTTTTTTTTATCAAATTAGCTAAGAATAAAATAAGTGTATTAATTTTTAATTTTTTTCAGATGAAATCAATAATTCAATAACGAATAACTCAGATTACACTAACCAGGAAAGGAAAAAACGGGGGCGATGGAGGGAAGGCGCAGGTTTCGATCGTGGGTTTGGTTAGAGCCGGGGCCTGACTGAACAGGGCATGGGCCACCGTTGGGCGCGAGGACCGGAGGAAGTAAACAACGCACACAGGCTTCTGCAGCAGTCAGTCAAGGCGGAACGGGCAGATGTAGGTAACCCTCTTGGGATCGGGCGGTCAGCAGGGAACAAGGGTTAAAACCCTTTTTGTCAATAGCGCTGGCGACAACACATTTCCGTTTTTTCACTGTAATCCGCCATAGTAACCATGGTAAATCCCAAGGAGCTCGTGGATTTGGAACCGGTTGTGGAAGACATTTTGTCTGTTTGGGGCAAAGACCCGACCGCTAAAAACATTGAAAGGTATTTCGGAGAGTCGGGGTCATGCAGAACGAGTGCCCTATCGCCAGAATCACATAGGATTCAACAATCGTTCTATCAACTGACCTCAGGTTTTCCAGAGAACGAGTTTCTACAGCAAGGGCTTTTCGACGCACCGCATCCATCCTGTCCGGGCGAAGGTACTCTACATGCAAATATCGGCCATCTGAGCCATGGTAGCAAAGGAAACTCGACCCTCGAAGAGCCAGTTCTATCGGGGGGTCTCGAAGACATTGTTAACTTCATCACAAGTGCAGAGCGGTCGGGTGAGAAAAAGACCGGTAGAGTTTCGGCTATAACAAGGGCTTCAATCGGGAAAGATTTTGTTACCCCAAAAGGGTATGCTGGAAGGCCGGATAAAGCGAAAGCAGGTTCCTCAGTGTCTCAAGAGGGAACCCATACAGAGTCCCCGGATGTCCAGGTAACCCTTCCACCTTCTGATTTTACTTTTCAAGAGTTCTGAGTTTCCTCTGCTCTCCCAAGCAACTCTTCCTTCAAACCCTAGTTCACAAAGGGTAGAAGCAGAAAGAGAGGCCCGGGAGGAGATATTATGTGGGAGAAAAAGGGGCGAAAAGCGCAAGAAAAACAGGCCTATTGGTGAACAGGAGCTGGAAGGTAACTTGGTTTTAGGAATGGAGGTGAGTATAGAAGCATCTCTGGAGGTGGCGGACTGCACAGTAGTGGGAAGAGCTAGAGGGAAGAAGTTCACCTCTAGCTTTCTGCAAGAGTGGGGAAAAAAGAACTGGTCGGTAGGAGAAGAAAGGATTTTCAAAGCTTCAACCCTGGCAAAAGGATGGTTTCTATTCAGGTTCGAGAGCAAAGATGCGGCCGACTGGGTTATTGCTAGAAATTGGGTGATTGGGAATATCCCAATCCTTTTAAAGAAATGGACACCTTTGTTCGATGCAAGACGTGAAAGAACAGATGTATACCCTGTGTGGGTAAGGGCTCCGGGCTTGCCCTTTTTCCTATGGACGGAAGCGGTTTTCAAAGCCATAGGGGATAGATTGGGAACATTTCTGGAAGCTGACATGTCCTTCCTTCAAACTGGGGACCAAGCCATGGCACGAATCCTTGTCAGCTTAAACCCAGGCAACGGTCTTGCAAAGAGCATTAACCTGCAATACAAGGATATGGTTTTTCAGCAGTTATTAGATTACGAATATCTGCCCTTCAGGTTCCATAGGTGTCACGAGTACGGGCATCTGGCAAAGGATTGTCCCCTTGGAAGGCGAAGGAGAAGATATCCAAAGGAGCCGGCACAGTGGGAGAACTTTTATAGCCCTTACCATCGCTTCCAAGGTCAGAACCTCTCTTCGGAGATGAATGGAGTCGACGCGGAGATAAAAGCCCAAATGGAAATGCCGACGACGGAACATAACCAGCTGGATAATCAGGTCACCCCGCTGGATAAAGAAATCGACCCGGAGAAAGAACCTGCAATGGAACAGCCAGCTGAAGGGCCTCTGCAACCTTCTGAAGAAACAATGGGTATGTGTGCTGATTCATGTATTCCTTCGTCTCATAATTCTGAACCTATGGATGTCTGTATGGATCTTTCCCCATCGGAAAATTTTATTTCTTTAAATATAAAGGGAAATACTTCAAATTGTAAAGAATTTAAAGATGATCTTGGTGTAGATGATATCTCGGCCGCCCTTCCCACCTTGGATCTGAACAGTGAAGGTGCTTCCTTTGAACCTGGGCCCTCGGAACCCCCACCCTTCTGCCCATATAATCTTCGTTCCCATGACCCAAAGCCAACCACTCCTGTTTCTGTAGGTGGTATTGGCTCTCTCCCCTCCCAAAGCAAATCCAGGAAAAAAAGAGGTAGGAAATCCAATTTATCCATGGCACAGATTAAAGCAAAATTTGATGTAGCAGACGGGAAACAACAATCTATCCCAGGGGCACTTAGAGCAGCGCAACCCCCAGAAGAGGTTATCAAATGATCTTGTCGTCATGGAACTGTAGGGGGTTAGCCAGTAAGCCCAAAAAACTGGTCCTTAGGGAGATGTTCCTTAACTCAAAATCTGATATCCTTTTCCTCCAAGAGACTCTAGGCAGAGGGATAGAGGTGGAAGCTGCCTTAAATGCCCTGATGCCTGGATGGAGGTTCATAGCACTAGATTCAGAAGGTCGCTCTGGAGGCTTGGCTATTGGCTACAAGGAAGGAAGGATAAAGGTCAGAAATTTGTGGGGAATGAAACAGGCCATGGGAATGGAAATTCAATCCACAGAATTCTCCTTTCCTCTCACCATTTGCAACGTGTATGGGCCCTGCCAGGAAAGGGTAGCTTTCTGGAATGATCTGATGTCAAAATCCTTTTTAAAGGACACAAATTTGGTGCTGGGAGAGCGGAGGCTTGGGGTCCCTCAGCTAGAGAAGATCCCCTGTCAGACTTCTTCCTAAATATGTTCTCGTTCAATAACCTCCTGGATATAAATTTACTCAAGTTAAAGCCCACCTGGAGGAATAGGAGAACTGGGGAGGCTAGAGTGGCAAAAAGGCTTGACCGGTTTCTCATAAATGAGGAGCTGGCTGTTAAAATCCCTATGTTTAGACAATGGATTGAAGAAGGAGGGCTATCTGATCACTTTCCTATTTTCTTAGAACTCTCATCCCCACCTCTAAAGCCCCCTGCCCCTTTTAAGTTCAACTCTTCTTGGCTCAAAGAGGAGTCTTTCTCAAATCTTTTCAAGCAAACTTGGAAGCACCAGGAAGCCAATGCTCCAGAGGATAAAGGGTTCTGGTTCATGGAAAATCTCAAAAGACTGAAGAAAGCTACTATAAGCTGGGCAAAGGATAGGAAGGAAGCTCAGAAAGAGGAACTCACAAAGATTAGTGAAGAACTTAAAAAGCTGGAAAGTATAGAGGGGGAGGGCTATCTGACACAGGTTTCAAAAGAAAAAATTCTCCATCTTGAGAAGCTCAAATCTAAGCTTCTCCTGGACATAGAAGAAGAATGGCGCTTAAAGAGTAGGGCACTTTGGCTAAAAGCTGGTGATGAAAATACCAGGTTCTTTCATAACTACGCCAAAGGGAGAAAATCTGCAAATACTATATGGGGACTAAAAGATGAAGAAGGTAGGGAAGTGCAGACTTTTCGAGCTCTGTCAGTCTTAGGCCAGAGACACTTCCAAAACCTCTTTGCAGATCCAGGAGCAACTACTATTGCGGAGGTTATAAGGACAGCTCAATGTTTCCCAAGATTCTTGGAGGAAGAGGAAGCGGAGGACCTTATGAGTGAGGTTACCAAGGAGGAAGTGGAAGCCACAATCAAGTCCATGGCAAAAGAGAAAAGCCCTGGACCAGATGGTTGGTCCATTGAACTGTTCCTCCACTTTTTTGAAACTATAGGATCAGAAATTACAGAAGTGGTGGAGGAGGCCAGGAAAAAAGGTGAAATCTATAGTCCCTTCAACGCCACGTTTATAGCCCTTATCCCAAAGAAGGAAGTTCCGGAAAGTTTTGAAGACTTCAGGCCTATCTCGCTATGTAATAGTATATACAAAATCATAGCAAAAGTGATAGCAAACAGAATCAAACCTGTTTTGTCAAGGCAAATTTCACTGGAACAGTTTGGGTTCTTATCGGGAAGACAAATTCATGAAGCCATCGGAGTAGCTCAGGAGGTCATGCACAGTGTGAAGCAGAAGAATAAGAAGGGTGCTGTTATAAAAATCGATTTATCAAAAGCTTATGACAGGATAAATTGGTTATACCTCAGGATGCTGTTAACTCACCTTGGGTTCAAACCTGATTTTATCAGTTGGATAATGGGCTGCATTTCAAATGTTAGCTATGCAATACTCGTTAATGGAGCAGCCACCCCTTTCTTTAAAGGGCATAGGGGGCTGAGGCAGGGGTGCCCTTTGTCCCCCCTGCTCTTTCTACTAGTTGCGGAAGGTCTCAGCCAGTTGATCCACAAGGCCAGAAGAGAGGGGAAGGTAAAAGGTATTGAGGTAGCCACAAATCTTTTTATCTCTCATCTCCTTTTTGTTGATGATATTCTGATATTCACTAATACTGAGCTCCCTGAAATAAAGGAACTAAATTCTATTCTAGAGCTGTTTATGAAAGCAACAGGCATGCAGATAAATCATAGGAAATCCCAGCTGATAATGACAGGGCTGGTAGTTCAGGAGAGAGGAAGGATTCAAGCGGTCCTGCCTTTCCAGCCTAGTTCCCTGGACCTCCCTTTCAAATATTTGGGTTTTTGGCTAAAGCCAAATGCATATAAGAAGGAGGATTGGAACTGGCTGATTGCAAAATTAGAATCCAGAATTTCTCATTGGAGTTTCAAATGGCTCTCTAGAGCTGGCCGGTTGACTCTGATCAAGTCCGTGCTTCTGGCTATCCCAGTGTATTGGGCTGCCCTAACTTGGGTCCCCAAAGGGATTTTGGAAAAGATTAGAAGACTTTGCAGTAGATTTCTATGGGATGGATCCAAGGAAAACCACGTGCTCCCATGGGTGGGATGGGACAAAGTGGCCAGGTCCAAAGATTGGGGAGGCTGGGGGATTAAAAATCTTCCTGATTTCAGTTGTTCTTTGGCAGCAAAGTCGGGCTGGAGGTTGATAAAGATGGAAAATCTATGGACCAAAGTGATAAGGAGGAAATATATAGACCCGATGCCTCTGGAGGATTGGATAAGGAACCCTGTCAAGAATCTGCAGAATGCATCCGTGATATGGAAGGCTACAGTAACTTCTTTCAAGGTTATTGAACAAGGTCTGGCATGGAAGATTGGGAATGGCAGAAATCTGAAGATTGGGAAAGACCCATGGATCAGCTGCAATGAAAATTTTGCCCTTTCACCTGACCTAATTAGACACTTAGAAGATAAAAACATTTTCACTCTAGACCAGGTGGAAAAGGTGGGACAGTCGAGTATTTGGAGCCAGGCATGGAAAGATGGTGAGGATCTGCAGCTCGATCAGAGGTGGTGGAATGATTGGTCTTCCTTCACTCAAGAACTTGTTCGCTCAAATGTTAGAATATCAGACTCTCCAGACAGCCTGATCTGGGCTCACGGAGAAACAGGTGATTACTCCCCCAAAGAAGGATACAAGTTTATCCAATCTAGGAAAGGATGGGCAAATCCAGAGTGGTGGGCCAAACATATTTGGAAGCTAAAATGCCCTGCTAAGGCTAGACTCTTTCTCTGGTGTCTCCTTAGAAGGAAAGTTCCTACTTGGGACATCATCCAGGCTAGATTCATGTATGGCCCGGGAAGGTGCTCCCTCTGTAAAGCAGCAGAGGATTCTATAACCCATCTGTTCATACAATGTCCGGAAACTGTAAAAATCTGGAGGGAGGTTGAAAAGCTGATGAACAAAAAGTTTCAATGGGGAAATGGGAATCTGGATGAGGCCTGGTCAAACTGGTGGCAGCACTATCCGGACGGGAACCTAAGGAATCTCCCACCCATCATTTGCTGGGGAGTCTGGCTTGCTAGAAACAGATCTATTTTTCAAGACAAGGATACACAGGCCTCCATCATAGCCATCCAAGCAGTATCCATTTACGCTTCCATCCCAGAACCTGAAGAAAAAAGACCTCAAAACCATGCCAAAATTGTCCAAATCAAAGAAGGTATTCCTTGGGCGTTCTTTGATGGTGCTTCCCAAAATAACTCAGCAGGTGCAGGCATTGTTATTCACATCAATGCTCATCACACCCTCAAAGCTTCTATCGGTCTGGGGTCTGGTACAAATAACTTCGCCGAACTTTCAGCCTTAAGACTGCTCCTATGTTGGCTCATCCAAAGGAACACCTTCACTATTCAGATCTTTGGAGACTCTCTCAACGTTATTAACTGGGTCAATGGAAAAAGTACTTGCAAAAATCTATTATTGAAACCCATGCTTCAGGAAATACAGGTTTTAAAATCATCCTTTAACACTTTCTCCATATGCCATATCTACAGGGACAGCAATGATGACGCGGACAAGCTTTCTAAGGAAGGTTTGCAGCAAGTTCTGGGAGGGTGGAAAATAGTTGAAGTCTGTCAAGGACAGACAGTTACATCAGTTGTGCCGCCATATAATTAACTTTTCAGCTGCTGTTTTTGCTTTATGTTTATTAGCCTTTATATATTTTTTGCATAGACTTCGTCACACAGACTTTTTACTTTTTCAAAACTCGTTTACATATTTTTTTGTGGGTTGTTTTCCTCACTGTTGAGGAGGCTCAAAGGTTGATCGGAATGTCTGTATACTCTGCTGTTTTGATCTGTCTCTCAAGACGAGTTCATCATGGGTTAGCTGTTGCAACAGCTGCCTTTTATAGCAAATCTGCTCTGATTTCTGTGTTTCATCAAACAGAAAGGAGACTTTTTGTGTTTTGTATGCTTGGTTCAGCAAGCAGCTACTTACGGAAATGCTGAGCATCTGCAATGTAACTTTTTATTCTCTTAATAAAAAGTTCGCTTTTTCTTCGGAAAAAAAACTCAGATTACACTAGAAGGAACAATAATAATTATTATTATTATTTGTATCAATTTGTCTTCATCTTCTTTTGTACACATGCTCAGCCATATTTTTAGCCCATAATATTTTGCCATCTGTCTCAGTAATTCAAAGTTCCAGTAATTTTGTTCTTCTGTACACATGGTCAGCTATAGTTTTAGCCCAAAATATTTTTCCACCCGCCTAAGTAATTCAAAGTTCGAGTAATTTTGTTTATAGCTTTTACTGGTTTATGTTTATATAGTTTGTTTTTCCTTAGTTTTTTGAATTTTTTTATTTAGGTGTTAGTTGTAGTATTTTATGGTTATATTTTTTTTAAGTAGAAATTTAAATTTTCGTTATTTAAAGTGTATTTTTTAATATATAGATTAATTATTTTGAAAACTTAAATTTTTTAATATATAAATTAATTATTTTAAAAACTTATATTTTTGAAGATATAAATTGATTATCTTAAAATAAATGTTCCACTTTTCTTTTTCTTCAATATTTAGTAGACATTTACAATGAAGATTTATAGGTTGTCCACATACTTTTTGTTGGTATTTCAAAATAATTCAAAAATAGTTAAATTTGTTGTTTTGATTTTTGCCACAATAGGACAAAGACCACAGTGGTGTAACTTTTTTAGTCTAGCAGTAGCGAGAGCAACCTACTTTGTGAGCAAATTGCAACAAGTGTTTAGGAAGGAGTAAGTCAATTCATATATAAAAATATTCTATGTTTAATATGTGAGAAATAAATTATATTTATATATAGCTTTAATACAACTTAAACCAAATAAAAAGTTAGTGTTGTTTTCTTTTTTTTTTGCAAAAAGTGAATTAGAGAGAAATAATAACTCAAATAAAAATTTGAATATGTCCACTTTCAACTCCAGGAAATGATGTTGTTGAAATCACCATCACTAAATTCAAACAGAAGATGTATTGATGCTAAAACATTCAAGTTTTTTGCCGATACAAAAGACTGAAATACATAGAAAAAATAGACAATTTATTGTAAATATTGAAAAAAGTTTACCTAGACTTGAGAAATTATTAAATATTATAAAGAATTTATATGTGTATTATTAAATATTATAAAGAATAAATAGGTATATTCCTTGGTTAATATCCTTTCTTGAAATCAGTTCAAGATTATTTTTTAATATGATTTTAATTGATGTAATGAAATTCATAGATACTAATTAATTTATTTTTATTATATAGGTATTATATATAAAAAATGTGTTCAAAAAAAGGGAATCAACTTTTTATCAAAAAAATCTTTGGATTGTCTATTACATCTGAAGCTTCATTTCCCAATTAAGAAGATCATGAATTTGATCTAAATGAAGATTTAGATGTCTTGGGGTATAATGAAGAATATGATATCTTAGGGCCACGTGTCACTGTGACCCATTCTTGTTGTTCTTCAGAGGATAATCTTTGTTCTGAAAAGTATTTAAGGCTATCATGATCCGTTTTTACCTTTAAGTGTCTTCCCATTAGGTAGGGTCGCCATTTGTTAAGTGCATGTAGTATTGCCAACATTTCCTTCTCATAAAAAGCTGTGTAAATACTTTCCCTTGATTGGACGACATTCGAAATTAATGGGTCTTTCATCTTGCATTAAAACAACACCAATTCCATTTCCGGAAGCATCACATTCCACAATAAAGGTTTTTATGAAGTCTGGTGTAGCTAAGACCGGTGCTTGGCATATTACCTCTTTAAGATATTCGAAGGCCTTTGTTGCTTCTGGAGTCCATGGAAATGCATCTTTCTTCAACAATGTTGTTAGAGGTGCTGCTATTTTCCCATAATTCTTAACAAACTTGCGATAATACACTGTCAACCCAAGAAATCCTTGCAAATGCTTTATGGATGTGGGGATTTCCCATTCCTTAATAGCTTTAATTTTTCTAGGGTCTACCTTAACTCCTTCATGAGATACAATATGACCCAGATATTCCACCTCTTGTACTCCAAAGAAACATTTGGATCTTTTTGCATATAATTGTTTCTCCTCCAATAGTTGTATCACCCTGTCAACGTGTTCAACATGATCCTTCCAAGACTTGTTTTAGATTAGTATATCATCAAAAAATACTAACACAAATTTTCTAAGGAAGGGTTTGAAAATGGAATTCATCAAACCTTGAAATGTATAAGGTGCATTGGTAAGGCCAAAAGACATGACCAAAAACTCATAGTGACCCTCATGAGTTCTAAATGTTGTTTTCGGAATGTCTTGAATCTTCATTCTGATTTGATGATACCCTGAATGAAGATCTAACTTGGTGAAGTAAATTGATCCATGCAATTCATCAATGACAGGAATGGGAAACTTATCTTTAATAGTGAGGTTGTTGAACTCCCTATAATCCAGACACATGTGCCATGATCCATCCTTCTTGTGCACCAATACTACTAAAGCAAAGGAAGAACTTTGGCTAGGTTGAATTATACCAGCCTCAAGCATTTCTGCAACCATACGTTCAATTTCACTCTTTTGGGCATAGGGATATCTATACGTCCTGATGTTTTAAGGAACACTTCCTGGAGTCCAAATTAATAGCATGATCATGATCACGAATAGGTGGGAGACCTTTGGGAGTCTCAAATACCTTGGAATGATTGTCCAAGACTTTTTGGAGATCTAGAGAAATAGTTGATTTCGATGTGGAAACATCTAGCGAACATAATTGTACAATTACACCTCATTTTTCCTTTTTTAGAAGCTTTTTCATACCATTAGAGCTTATTATCTTTCCCGGTTTCCCTGCAATACCCCTTAATTCAACTTCCTTTCCTTCTGCATAAAATTTCATGAAAAGTCCTTGAAAGTTAAAAGCTATTGTACCCAAGGATTGTAGCCATTGGACTCCTAGTACAACATCAGCACCTCCCATTGGAATGGAAAGCATTGGGATTTTCAATACATATTCTCCCATGGATAGCTTGATATTATGGCACTTTCCAGAGCAATTTATCGTTCCTCCATTTGCAACCATCACTTGACACTCTAGTGCTGGATATAGGAAGCAATTCAATTCTTTTGCTATCTTACAATGAATAAAATTGTAGCTACTTCCTTAATCAATCAACACTATTACCTTTTTCTTCTTGATTTGTCCTTCTATCTTGATGGTTTGAGGAGTGGTAATTCCAGCCAATGCATTACAAGATATGGTTGGATTCATTTCTTCTTTATCTAGGATTTGTTCCTAGAGTATATCCTCTTCTTTTGACCTTTCTTGTTCCTTTTTTCTTCCTCTCCACAATCTATGTAGAATAATTTCTTCTCATGTTGGATATTATCCTTTAAAGTCCCTTTGAACACATCAATCCTATGCTCCTCTGGAATATTTTTTTACCCTTATGTTCAATTTTTGGAACTCCTCAATGTGCTCCATTATTTAACCCTTTTGTTTGAGACTTATCAATTGGCTAAAAAAAGTGTTGCTTTTTGTATCCTCATAATGTGCTGTCAATTCTTCCGTAAAAATTTCCCAAGTGATAATTTTTTTATGAGAGCAAAGCCATTGATACCATACAAACTGATTTGATTCCAAATATAAAGTTGCAATACATACCTTTTGTGGTTTTTTCACATTCTTGAGATCGAAAAATTGCTCCATCTATAATATCCATGTTGCGGGTTCCTTGCCATCAAACTTCCTCATATCAATTTTTGGAATATGGTGGGTCTTCGATCCAACATTAGAGTCTATGGAATCATGATTAAAATTTCTTTTGTTCTCATCATGAGTTTCCTTTACTACCCTTTCACCATTAGTGACCATTTCTTGTAGCAACTTATTAAAATTTATCTTCAATTCTTCCATCTTATCATCCATGCCATCCATCTTAGCATCCATGCCATTTAGCTTAGCTTCCATGCCATCCATCTTAACTTCTACGTCTTTCTTTAAACAATCCACTTAGCATCTACACCTTTATTTAAACCATCCATCTTAGCTTCTACATATTTATTTAAACCATCCATCTTATATTCTGTTACCTTTTGTGCAAGTGACACTTGTTGCACTTGGTCTCGTAATTTTGATATATAATGTTGCATTTTTTCCTCTTCCTCATGAGTCATGCTAGAGCTTTCAGGTTGCTTACTAGGTGTTTGCATTTTCTTTCCTTGGGGCATCAATTACTGATAATAATTCTTTACTATGCCCTTTGAATTCCTTCAAACCAATTTTTCAAACCATGCTTATGCAAAAATTTACAAAAAAACAACACACCTTTTTTCACTTTGTAGGAGCTTGATATTGAATCTGATGTATCTTTGTAATTTCGGATCATCAAATTCTGAAATTGTGGCCTGTACTAGCACTCTGCGTCCTCTTTCCAATGCCATCAGTTTGATCCGAATTGGATTCTCCAAGGAAGAGTTATGCACAATCTCCCAAGATGACCTAATTATAAACCTTTCCAGAAGAGAAAATTTGTATGAGGTGCCACGTGTCACTGTTTCAACCTTTGGCTCTAAAAAATATATAAAAGAAACTATAGTCCGTCCTCTCTCTACACCTTCTTCCAAAATTTTATTCCGATGCTTAGAGAGAAAGTTATGACGATTTTCCCCAGGTCACCTGTTTGGAATGTAATTCAGGAGTCTACAAAAATAGTAAATTCCTCAGATCATATCCCCACCAATATAGCGCGAAAAGCTCTGAAATTTTTACCCGAGGTTCAGTATGATTTCGTCTCAAATGGGTTTTTGTTTTTTCTTCTGAAACATTGAAGAAAAAAGGTTATAGCGAAAATGCCACGATGACCTATTTGGAGCAACGAAACCCTAGAATCCAAAGCTCTGATACCAAATGTTATGAAACGAGCTCACAAAAAGATAGAAAAGATAGTTGAACGCCTTATAATTCAGCGTCTTCAAGGGGGAAACCTCCTTTAAATTACACAAAATAACAATTCTTGGATGATTGAAATGACAAAACCTCCTTTCTATATATAGGAGTCTAAGGGGTCACAATATAACCAAGTCGACCTAACAATATTAATATAAAGGCACAAAAATAACAATACAAGGATTCTATTGGGCACAGTAATAACAATATGGGGATAATAGGGGCACAACAATATTAATAAGGGATATAACTACAATATTAATGGGGGAATCACTAGTATTATAGGGACGTAACAAAATCTTTGAGGAATCTAGGGGGGATCTAAAAGATTCCTTAAGCCCCAGAATCTCACTTTCTCAGAATTCAAAAATTTGACAGTTGATTTTTCACTATTCGACGCCACAGATTTGATGGTGTATTCAAGTTTTCCATCTGATCATTATATTTTTTGGCCACTTTTCAAAGCGGGGTGCAGGTGTCAGCGTTCAACGTGCGAGAAGTCACTTCCATGAGATTCGACGCCGCGAGATTGATGGTACAACCTGCTTCAGCAGTTTGACATCCTTTTCTTCAGATGGCCCCAGGATGTGAGGTATATGTAGTATGTTCATGTACCTATTTTGCTATGAGATGCATTATGTTGCATAGATCCCTGTTTGCTATTTGATGTGGGGATCTTGTTTTCTTACTTGTTTCATGATTCGTGCTTGATGTGACATGGAATCATTTGTGGGATGTACCTGTTGTCATCATTCGTCATGTTTTATTTGAGATTCCTTTGTTGTATGTAGATGGGATACTCATGTGTCGCCATGTATATTTGCATTGAGATCCCTTTTATGCCATGTTGGCGGGATGATCATTATAATCATGCATGAGTTTATGTCATACCTTTTTGGCTGAGATTTCCTGTAGAGGAACATCTCTTGGAGCCACTCTTGTGTGAGGGCATTTTCCTTGTATGATAGCGACGTCACTGCCTATGTACATCATCACTATTGACAGAAATTAATGCAGTGGCCTACACCATCTTCACACTGGGGCCCGGAGATAGTCCCTCCTGGACAAACACCGTTATCAATGTCTTGAGTTTTATGTTGCTGACTCTTATCATGTTCATTCTTCTTTACAAGATTCATTTATGTTCCTTTATGCTATTTTAAATGCAATTCTAATCACATCATGAAAGCAAAATATCTTGTTTAAATCCAGGAGTTGAGTCAACTCGGATCAAGTTTGGTATCAAAGTGGTCTTTGCATGGATGTGAATTGCAAGCGTGAACAATGGAACGTGCAGTGACAGAGGATGAAAAAGAGATGTACGAGACCATGCTCAAAATTTCCAAAAGGGTGAAGATAATGTATGAAGCTCTACAAAAAGAGACAGAGGAAAAGTAGCAATTGCACCTTCAGTTGCAAGCCACGGAAGAGGCCTTGGAAGAACTGGAGCACAACAATCAAATTCTCCAAATAGAGAACGCTGAATTGAAGATGCTTTTACATGAAGAGAAAGAAGGGAAATAGAGTTTGCTACAACATCTGCAAGCTAAAGATGAGGCCTTGAAAAAGTTACTACGTGACCCATGTGAGGTAAAAATTAATTCTCTAAATTCATGTATCTGTCCTTTTTATGATTTCGTTGTTTTCGAAAATCATACAACAAGAATTGTCTCCAAAATCTTGAAGAAAATGGGGTATGAAGGGAAAGGCTTGGGCGTTAATGTCCAAGGCATTGTCAACCCCATCAAAGTAGAAGAATTACCCCACCAAGAAAGACTTGGGTATGTCAAAAAAGAAGTTGGGGAATGCGCCGAGACAGCTAGCGAACCACCAACAACAGATGATGAAAAGCCCTCATAAGTTCTTTCCAAATCGAAAGAGGAGGTAAAAGATGTTGATTTCCTTTCAGTTTTGTCTCCACATAGTATGATTTTTGTTGGAGATTTGGAGATCCTAATTATAGGGACAAACATGAGCCTCCTTACCAGGACAAGGCACGAGGAGGAAAAACAACTTGGTGTTAATAACCAAGGTATAACTCAACCATTGGAGGTTGTGCAGAGACCTCAATTTGTAGGCTTGGGATACACCGAAGGAGAATTCTTGAGGGTGTCATATGCTTCCTAGACATCGTTGAAATCGTCGAGGAAAGAGAATGATGGGAACACATCCCCATCATCCCATGGTAGTGCCCATGGTAGGGAAAGAATCGAGGCAAGCTCTTTTCACCATAATGACACCAGAGATGACAAGGAAAGGTATAACCAGTTTCGATATTCGAATGTCCATCTCGAATATAATCACGGTGTTAATGATGGATGTAAAACATGGCATCGAAAAACATGTACCTTTTGTGGATTACATAACCATACATTTTCTAAGTGTTGGAAAAGAATAATAGCACACAACAACATGGGACATGAAAGAACCTCTCAACAGTAGGCAAAGAAACATGTCGAGCAAATCTGGAGGAAGAAGACCTATTGCAGTCATTGTGACAGAAGTGGCCATCAAAGAGCCACATGTTGGAGGCTTCATCCAGAGCAGCGCCTTAAAGACAAAGTGTCGGTGCATGAACCAGGTGAAACAATTGTTTGACAAGCAAAACCACCATAGGGGGATGACCCATTCACAGTGATCAGTGAAAAATGGTTTCTAGATATGTTAGCTTGTCATGGTCGTGCTTTTGTAAATCATTTGTTTCATTTTAAAATGTAAAATTCATGATATGATTTCCATCACTTATTAGGCAACAATGATGTCTGGTATTATTTTGAGTTGCATGATAAACTGTGAAAGTGATGTCGTGTTTCCATCACTTGTAAAAGAAAAAATAGTGTTTGGCCTTATTGTTGTAAATCATGTGTTGCAGTGATGATGTGTTTTCCATCACTTGTTGGAGTAACAATGATATGTTGGCCTTGTTTACATTATTGGGGTATCGTTTCCATGTAAAATTGTGCATCGAGTATGTGTTATAAACTCGTGGCAAGTGTGAGATGCTTGGGTCATTAGCTGGTCATGTAAGTCAAGCATGTAATTTGCAAAACAATGTATTACAGGTTTCAGACGTTGCAGGTGTTGGCTCATCGCTTAAGGCTCCGAAGAACAAAGGTTAAGGAGATGGAAGCGATAACTTTTTCAGGATGCTTGTGATGTAGACAAGGCAAAGAGAAGTTGTAGATTACTTTTCATGCTTTTGGAGGATGAAAAGCTCTTCAGTGGGGAGGATTGATCTAGGTGGTTCTAGAGATGCACACCGGACAAAGAGGGCTTATGCAAGCTCAAAAATCAAAGTGACCAGAATTCTTTCGAACCAAGACCAGAGCATAGATCTTGTCGTTCTGATCACAACAGTGTGAACGATTCGTCAATCTGAGCTCGTATGAGGGAGAACGAGCCAGTCAAAGTTAGACTATGGGCTAGGTTTAAGTGTCCTACAAATTGACCGACCTCGAGGCATAAAATATAGCTCCCAAAAGTGGGTGAAATTGTGGCCTCTTTAAATTGCCCAATATCCATTATTTTCAAAATATTAAAAAAAACAACTTAGTTATTTAAAAAACTCAAAAAATATATATTTTAGGTGGCAAGCCATGACCCTTGCCACCTCCGTCAGATCCCAACTGTCTAATTAAAGAAAATAAATTTTAATTATGGATCGATGGGCGATGACCCTTGTTGGCACTCCCTCAACCTCACAACATAATTTAAAAATTAAATATGGATCGGCGGCCACTACCTCACCGAGCCCTCCAACCAACTCCCGTTACCCATTAAACATGTTATACAAGGTGGGTGGGGCACCTCTAGTGGATCCGGCAGGGGGTATTGAGCCTGCGCCAGCCATGTGGGCTGGCCTACCACCATGCAGTGGCCCCATGTCACATAACTCTGCCCCATAAAATTCGCCTCATTCAATACCAATGACATATGCCACATTCAAATTGCTGCAGAGGTTAAGGGCACAGGCCACCCAATGCAGACCCGACCCCCAAAATAGAAATACATGCAGTTAAAAAAAATAAAAATGAAATGTTTTAATATTGGGAGGTCGGGGTTTCACCACCCGACCTCCTCCTTATAATTCAGGATCTTTACCAATCCACCCAACTTTCCACATTGTAATATTCGTCCACCTAAAACATTATATGAACCCTCATTTTCTTAGTGCACGGAAGCCAAGGCGCGACACAAAAAAAGAGATATAATATTTTTTAATTGTTTTACTGGTGGAACCATGATTTTGGAAAAACATAGGCAGAACCATGATTGAGCAAAATTCTCAAGACGGCGAAATTTTGCCAGTGTCCAAAATTGGCAAATTTTATGTCTATCATGGACCTCTTAGCAACACGAACCTGATGGCGCAGTCAGTTTTCTTATCTGAGCAGCAGATTTTCAAAGGTCCCAGAGGAGGGAATCTTTGAGGAATCTAGGGGAGATCTAAAAGATTCCTTAAGCCTCGGATTATCACTTTCTCATAATTCAAAAATTTGACAATCGATTTTGCACTATTCGTCGCCGAAAATCTGATGGTGTATTCAGATTTTCATCTGATTATTCTATTTTTCTGCCACTTTTCAAAGTGGAGTGCAGGTGTGAGTGTTCAATTTGCGAGCAGTCACTTCCATGAGATTCGATGCCGGGAGATTGATGGTATGACTAACTTCAGCAGTTTGACATCCTTTTCTTCATATGGCCCTAGGATGTGACGTATATACAGTATGTTGATGTACTTCTTTTGCTATGAGATGTATCGTGCTGCATAGATCCCCATTTGTTGTTTGATGTGGGGATCTTGTTTTCTTACTTGTTTCATGATTATTGCTTGATGTGACGCAGAATCATTTGTGGGATGTACTTTTGTCATGATTTGTCATGTTTTATTTGAGATCCATTTGTTATATATAGATGGAATAATCATGTTCGCCATGAATATTTGGATTGAAATCCCTTTTATGCCATGTTGGTGGGATGCTCATTATCATCATGCATGAGTTTATGCCATACTTATAGGAGTCCTTTTTTACTGAGACTTCCTGTAGCAGAACATCTCTTGGAGCCACTCGTGCGTGAGGGCATTTTCCTTGTATGATATCGACGTCACCACCTATGTACATCATCACTATTGACACACTTAATGCAACAGCCTACACCATCTTGACACCGGGGCCCGGAGATGTAGTCCCTCCTAGACGAACTCCATTATCAACGTCTTGAATTTTATGTTGCTGACTCTTGTCATGTTCATTATTCTTTACAACATGCATTTATGTTCCGTTATGCTATTTTAATTGCAATTCTAATCACATCACGAAAGCAAAAGATCTTGGTTAATCTAGGAGTTGAATCAACTCGGATTAGGGCATAATAAAGAAAGTGATGAAGAATTTCACGAGGGTGAACCTAGCACCCAAAAGAAAAGAAAAATGAAATTAAAAAGAGAGTTTCATGATTAGTGGAAAACTAAGTATAGGTGGTTGAGAGAGGCAAAGCAAGAAGGAAAAACATTTATGAAATGTGTATATTATGAATTGCATAAGGAAATACGACCATGGGGAATTGGGACTGGTTGTTGAACATTGCAACATGATTCTATAGTTTTTCATGCTAGTTCAACCATCCATAAACTCTCACAGGAAAAGTGGATATCTGCAAATGAGAAGAAGGCGAAGTCTATTATAGAACACATTACATGCATTGATGATATCAACAAAGAAAGAGTCATCACTACTATGAAATTAGTATATTGGATGGTGCAAGAGGATGTACCACTCTCAAAATATGAATCTCTTTATTTGTTTACAATGTCCTTAGTCACACCAAATATGCCAAAGTACAAAGATTATACATCATATACAAATCTCATGGCTGCAAAATAATTCCTTTTTGCTATATCTCAATATCTTGAAGAGCTACAAATTTCCAAAATGCTAGATAGCCATTTTTTTCATTGATGCTAGATGAGAGTACATATCGTAGCTTAGAAAAACATCTTGTGGTTTATGCCACATTTTTAAACTCCAAAGGATTGAGTCCTCCAATTTCACAGGTTTTAAAGCTCATATATGCTTACGACGGAAGAGGGAAAACAGTATGATGCGATCAAACATTTAATGGAATCAAGGAGCCTTTCAAAAGAAAGATTGATAGGAGTTTCCACAGATGGTGCTTCTTCAATGGTTGGTAATGAAAATGGTTTTATTAATTTCTTGGAGAAAGATGTACCTAATCTTGTAGGTGTTCATTGCATTGCCCATTATGAAGCTTTAGTCGCATCAGATGCTTAAAAAAAAAAATACCTGAATTGTTGTTTGTTGAGAAATTAGCAAATAACGTATAATCTTGGGCGCAAAATTCTACGAAAAGAAATAGTCAACTTATTTCTATACAGAAACTTATGCAACTTGAAACTCTTGAAGCTCTTCAAATCGATGGAGTTAGATGGATTTCATGGGGACAAGCCATTGAAACACTTGTTTTACGTATGCCTCCCACATTAACATTGTGGAGAAATGAAAGAAAAGACTCATGGTATGATAAGGCAAGAATCTTTTCAGTGCAATTTTGTTTACATATGCTTGCAGATATAATGTGTGAACTAAACAAGTTGAAAAGTAATTCCAAGAAGAGTGCATTGATGTCAGCTCTATATGGGTAGCCATAGATGTTATGGTAAACACTTTGAAAATTCTGTTTTTAAGAAGCGACACATTTGCAAATGGCACATGTTATTTATCTAAATTTATAGATGCCTCTAAATTTGGCATTCTAAAAATTTTTGATAAGGAGGGGCTTTTTCACAAGCTTGAATTACGATTTCTAGCAATTCCACATGCAAATGATGATTGTGCTGATATACAAAAACAATCATGGAAATCGTGTATGGAAGGTTCAATAGAAAGTTGCAAACAACTTGCAAAAGATTATGTTCAAGCTCTTGTAGAGAATTTT
Source organism: Pinus tabuliformis (assembly GCA_031772625.1). Classification (NCBI taxonomy): domain Eukaryota; kingdom Viridiplantae; phylum Streptophyta; class Pinopsida; order Pinales; family Pinaceae; genus Pinus; species Pinus tabuliformis. The sequence goes on along the minus strand of CM062805.1, from coordinate 1,249,319,454 downwards.
AATGGAAAATTCCCTGATCTTGCATTTTTCAACTAAGCAAAGTTGTTTATCCCTTGCCATTATTTACAGGATGTTCATGGCAGAAAATGAAATTCAAAGCATCGGCTCGAAAATATTTTTCAACACTTACAATATGCTTATTATCAAAGTGAAGAAAAGAAAACTACATTTTATTTTGAGACTTGTTTGAAAGAGTTGCATCCATTTGTAGACACGCTTCATGTTAATTGCAAGGGATCATCCATGAAATATGCATGGAGGCTTTTTTATGTTACAGGGTTGCATACAAATTTTCCTAACATGTCAAAATTATGGCAGGGAATACTTACTATTCCTCCAAGTACAGTTGGTTGTGAGAGAGGATTCTCAAGACAAAACATAATAAAGGATGTCCGAAGAACAAAGCTATCATTAGCTCCATTGGATGCCTCGATGCGAGTGTCTCTAAACGGGCTTGATTCATCGATGGTGGAATGGGATAGGGTATATGACATCTCGAAACAGGCTAAAGAAAGGATAATCTTAAATATTTAAAGTTTTTGCTTTTATTTTTATGTTTTTAATGGTGGTGTTTTGACAATTACTTCTTTTGGTGAAACTATCCAAAATTTAGTTTGTGTACATGTTGATAGTAAATCTACTTTTTCAACATATACATAGTTCACCCACATTATGTTTTTGGTTTGAAACTTATTTCACAACTATTTTTCTTTTAATGGGATTGACATCGTAGTGACTTAAATGGAAAACATGGTATGTGTGTTTAAGTGATTTTTTTTGTCAAATTCTTTGCAACAATATTTACATTCATTATTTTCGTGTGAGAGTAATTATGAATATATATATATTTTTTGACTTTATAATATTAATTTTTTTTCTTTCTATACATATTTTCCATCTATTTTGTCACTATTTCCATCTTAAAAAAAAATGCACAAGAGCCTGGAAAATTTACAGAAAAGTTTGATCAACATGGCTCAAAAGAAAGAGTAGCAATGAGACTTGAGTAGACTAGTACAACAGAGAATGGAAAATTTGTAATAATTTTGAATACAATTTGAAATTCGCTGAAACTTGTACAAATAAATATTAAAAATCATGTGATTTTCAGTTTAAAAATAAAAATGTCATAAGAAAATTCCTTCACAAATAGAAGCACCTCTCAAATTTAACCCGTGGGATCTGATAGCCCTTAAACATTAAAATTCATGTATTAAACAATTTAAAAATAAAAATGTCATAAAAATAATTCCTGGTAAAATAATTCCTTTAACAGGAGAGGCACCCGTCAAATTTAACCCCTGCATCATATAGCCCGTTACGACGATAATATTCTGTACAACACTTTTTCGGGATGACGAGATGGATTGTTTTGATTTTAATAGGTTATATTTAAACTAAATTAACGATAAGAATATAAATCATTTTTAATTTTATTATTTCTGCTCTCCAAGTCACTCGATTTCGTGCCAATACCTATGAGGTGAAATGGGTTTGAAAAATGAATAGAGTAGGTTCCCATTTTCTATGAAGTGAAATGGGTTTAAGAAATGGGATGTGTGAGGGGAGCGAGGTTTATAAATCGATCCCAACTTGTTGGGTATTTTTGATGGGGAAAATACCAAAAACCAAGATTCAATCACACAGAGGCAATGCTCTGTTTTACCTCCACAGGATATTTTTGTGCACAGAGGAGCTTAAAAATTTCACAGAGAAACAGAGTAATTCACCACAAAAACATTTATATTCATTAACATATATGCCTGATACATATTCATCCTCTTTGCTCAGAGAGATTCACCACAAAAATACATTCAACAAAAAACTCCGTTTTCACCTGAGTATTTACTGAGCTGGGTTTACTGCTGTAAAACCCTTTTTACATTCACTGCTGTGAAAGACACTTTACTGCTGTAATGAAAATTACATACTCCCGACACTGCTGTGCATTTTCATCTTACAAAGAAAACAAAAGGTCAACAAAACAAAAAAAAAACATCCACTCCACCATTTGCGGTATTTCACTTTGCTTCACCACCAGTGAAAAGAACATACATATTTTTTATATGCACTCCCACGGTTCTCATTTATGCATTATGCACTGCTGTGCATCACCATAGCTTTCATGGAAGTCAACCCTTTTTCGCTGCAGCAAAAAAAACTTTACACCACAGCGTGCAGGCACTACACTATGTTCTATATATATATATCTAAACATATGTATATGACCAAAAACATAAAAGGAACGAAAAACATATGTGCCGTAAAGATAAATTTAAATCATATACCAACTCTCAACAAACAGCAATAAATTCATTAAATTCCTCTCGGCAGTCAACGAAATGTCTAATACTCCACGCAATATTTAATTTGATGCAGGGCCGTGCACCTTCAGGCGATCGATGGCGGAGAACACTGGAGCGAATCCTACGGTGGAGAAAGATATCGGAAGCCCTCACTTGAGTGAACGATAGCTCCCGATATGTCAGAGCTGCTTACGTCAGGCGAGAGCCACGTGCCTGCACCAAAACGCATCGGAGGCCAATATACGGAAACTGCTTTTCCGGAAAAGCGGTGCGATATGCTTCTGGGCAGTTTTGTGGTTTCGTTCGGTGGTTTTTGGGCTGCGTTGAAATTATAACTTCAACACTCCCCTTTAATTTCAACTGCTGGCCATTCGGTCATACCGAGACACTTCCTCAAGAATTCAAAGCTTTTCTGATCAAGTGGCTTTGTCAAGATGTCTGCAACCTGTTCTTGAGTCCTGCAATGTTCCAAGACAATTTCTCCATTGTTCACCAATTCTCTGATGTAGTGAAACCTTGTATCAATGTGTTTCGTTGTCTTATGAAACACTGAATTCTTTGACAATGCAATAGCTGAGCTATTGTCACAAAAAATCACTGTCGCTTTTGCCTGCTCTTGGCCTAAGCTTCTCAACATTCTTCTCATCCACACTGCTTGACATGCTGCTGCTGTAGCTGCCACATATTCAGCCTCTGCTGTAGATAATGCTACAATGGACTGCTTCTTAGAAGCCCATGAAATGGCTCCTGAACCCATATGAAATACATAACCGGAAGTGCTCTTCCGATCATCTACACTTCCAGCCCAATCGGTATCAGTGTACCCAACCAAATCTGAATGTTCTGAGGCATGATACAAAATTCCAAACATTTTGGTACCTTTGACATACCTCAAAATTCTCTTTGCTGCCTGCCAATGTGCCTCCTTCGGCCTCTCCATGAACCTAGAAATTAAACTAACAACATACATTAAATCAGGCCTAGTTGCTGTTAAATACATAAGGCTGTCCACAATGCTTTTATACAAGCTAGGATGAAAATCCTTGCTGCTGTCCTCTCTGCTGAGCTTTAATCCCATCACTGTGGGAGTGATTGCTGCCTTGCATTCTTCCATCTTAAATCTGCCCAAAACTTGATTTACATATCTTGCTTGAGATATAAAAATTCCTTTTTCATTTTGATCTACTTCTATGCCTAAGAAGTATCTCAAGAAACCCATATCAGTCATTTCAAATTCATCCTTCATGACTGATTTAAAATTCTCAATAAGATAAATATCATTTCCAGTGAAAATAACATCATCTACATACAAGACAACAATTAAAATTTTACCATCCTTTTCCTTGATGTAGACTGTGGGTTCTCCTTCACATTTGTCGAATTCATTATCCAATAGATAAGAATCTATCCTGCTGTACCATGCTCTTGGCGCTTGCTTCAGCCCATAAAGAGCTTTCTTCAACTTGCACACTTTGTGCTCTTCACCTTTCTTCTCATATCCGAGAGGCTGTTCCACATAGACCTCTTCCATTAACACTCCATTTAGGAATGCTGATTTTACATCCATTTGGTAGACTTTCCATTTGTTTTGTGCTGCTATGGACAGCACTGCTCTCACTGTTTCCATTCTTGCAACCGGTGCGAAAGTCTCCTCATAATCTCTCCCATACTGCTGCTTGTACCCTTTGACAACCAGCCTTGCCTTGTGCCTTTCTATCTTGCCTTCAGCATTGCTCTTGGTCTTATAGACCCATTTCACACCAATGACTTCTTTGCCTTTTGGTAATTCAACCAAATCCCATGTTTTGTTTCTCTCTATGGCATTCATCTCCTCATCCATAGCTTCTACCCATTTCCTATCTTTAATTGCATCCTCGAAATGAATAGGGTCATCAACATGACAATACAAGGCAAATAAGGAATTCATTCCTTCATCATAAATGTCACTTAGATTTCTAAATTTCTTACCTCGTTCACTTGGTGTGCAAGTGCTTGAAGATGCACTTGAATTTCCTCCTTGTGGTGTGCTTGGAGAAGCACCCTCATTTATCCTCAATGGTGTACCTTGCTGTCCTTGTGTTGTCCTCAATGGTGTCCCTTGCTGTCCTTGTGTTGGCGCTTCTGTTTGGGGATTCATTTCAGCCACTTCCTCTTCATCTTCATCATGAGACAAACATCTCTTGACATTCACTGTTTTCTCTATGCTTCCATCCCAAGCTTCCTCTTCAATGAATTGAACATCCCTGCTGACAAAGAACTTCTTGGTAGATGGAATGTACAGCCTGTAGGCTTTGGATTCATCACTGTATCCAATGAAGATGCATTTCTCCCCTTTGCTGTCCAACTTCCTCCTTAGTTGATCCGGAATGTGTGCATAGGCCACACACCCAAAAACTCTCATGTGGGTAACTCCTTGCTTTCTCCCACTCCATGCTTCTTCTGGCACCTTGTTTATCACTGCTTTTGTAGGACACCTGTTCAAAATATACACTGCACAATTTACAGCTTCAGCCCAATAATCATTTGGCAAATGCTTTGCCTTCAACATGCTCCTCGCCATATCCATGATGGTCCTGTTCTTCCTTTCAGCAACTCCATTTTGCTGTGGGGTATACCTGGCTGTAAATTGTTTATGAATTCCATTTTCTCTACAAAACTTTAGGAATTCATTGGAGATATACTCACCTCCTCTATCAGTTCTCAATACTTTTATGTGCAGCCCGCTTTGGTTCTCCACAAGTGCTTTGAAGTTTTGAAATTTCTCAAAGACTTCACTTTTGTTCTTGAGGAAATATATCCAAGTCTTTCTTGTAAAATCATCAATGAATGTCAAGAAATATAGGCTGCCAGCTAATGATGGAGCTTGCATTGGTCCACACAAATCTGAGTGGATAATCTCTAAGGGTGTCTTTGCCCTTATGCTTTTCCCTGATGGAAAACTTTCTCTATGTTGTTTGCCCAATATACAACCTTCACAAAGGCTGTCCGGCTTCTCTATCAATGGTAATCCTCTTACCATTCCTTTTCTGCTCAATAAGTTTAGACCTCCAAAATTTAGATGCCCGAATCTCAAGTGCCATAACCAGTTCTCATCCTTTGGCACACTTTGGAAGGCCTCTTGGGTGACTGCTGTCATTTCCCTTTTGTTTTTCATGTCTGCCCTGATCCGGAGAGGGAACATCCTGTTCCTTGTCATCTTCACTTCAGCAATGCATCTTTTGCTGGGTGGTATATCCATGATGGTGCACACATCATTTACAAAGTAAACATTGTAACCCTTTTGGATAAGCTGTCCAACACTCAATAGGTTACATCTCATTCCGGGGACAAAGTAGACATCTGCTATGGTTTTCCTTTCTCCTTGCTTTGAAAATATTTTTACCTCCCCTTTTCCCATAACAGACACTTTACTATCAGTTCCTAGTGTGACCTCTGATTTCAAATTCTGATTTAAGGCTGAAAAGAGGGCTATATTCCCTGTCATATGGTTGCTGCAACCTGAGTCTAAAAACCATATGTCCTCACTATGTGTTTCAGCCATGTTACAAGCTAACAGGACATTATTTTGACTGCTGTTTTCTCTTGTAACATTTGCATTTTGTCTGATGTTCATATCATGTTGTTTCTTTCTACAATCACTAGCATAATGTCCATACTTTTTGCAATAATAGCATTGAACATTAGATTTATCATACCTTTGTCCTTGAGCATGATATTGTCCTCCTTGTTGGCTGCTGCCTTGGCCTTGGTTCTGATTTGGATTGCTGCCTCTTCCTTGTGCATTTGCTGAGCTGTTCCTTCCACCTCTGTTCTGGCTTCTGCCTCTTCCTCTTTTGTTTCCTCTGCCTTGACCTCTTCCTCTTCCAAAGGACATCTGGGTCTTGAAGGCTTGCTCAAGAGATGAGTTTTCATTCCTACTCAACCTCTGCTCATGTGTTATCAGTGATGCATGTAGCACATCAACTGAATAGTTTGAGAGATCCTTTGTCTCTTCAATGGTGGTGACTATGGCATCAAACTTTGAGGGTAAGACCCTCAATATTTTCTCCACAATCCTTCTGTCTTCAATGGTTTCTCCATGAGTTCTCATTTGTGTGATTACACCAATCACATGAGTGAAGAATGAGTCAATGTTATCTGACTCCTTCATGTTCAAGTTCTCAAAATCATTTCTCAGCAATTGTAGTTTTGTTGTCTTCACTCTCTCCATGCCTTGATAGACTGTCTTGAGGGTTTGCCATGCTTCATTTGATGTTTTAGCTCCTGCTATCCTTGGAAATATACTCTGGTCTACTGCTAGATGCAACAAGAAAATGGCCTTTGCATCCTTCTTCCTATTGCTCTTCAAGAGATCTTTCTCTCCCTGAGTTAATGCATTGAACTCAGTTTCATCTGCTGGTTCTTCAAAACCATCTTCAACTATTTCCCATAAATCTTGAGAAGCAAACAAGGCTCTCATAGTTATAGACCAGTAGTCATAGTTCTTCCCATTAAACTGTGGGAGCTGGGTGTTAAACATACCCATACCAGTGCTTGTGCTGGCCATTCCTTGACTGTGTGTTTAAAACAACTGACTGCTTCTTCAACAACACAAAAAAACCTTGAGAAATACCTGAATCCCTTTGGCTGAAACTTCACACTGCTGGAGAAGCTTTCTCTACTGCAACCACACCTTCCTTCAGCGTCTTTGAGCCTTCAAAGAGCCTAGACTAGCTCTGATACCATTGTTGGGTATTTTTGATGGGGAAAATACCAAAAACCAAGATTCAATCACACAGAGGCAATGCTCTGTTTTACCTCCACAGGATATTTTTGTGCACATAGGAGCTTAAAAATTTCACAGAGAAACAGAGTAATTCACCACAAAAACATTTCTATTCATTAACATATATGCCTGATACATATTCATCCTCTTTGCTCAGAGAGATTCACCACAAAAATACATTCAACAAAAAACTCTGTTTTCACCTGAGTATTTACTGAGCTGGGTTTACTGCTGTAAAACCCTTTTTACATTCACTGCTGTGAAAGACACTTTACTGCTATAATGAAAATTACATACTCCCGACACTGCTGTGCATTTTCATCTTACAAAGAAAACAAAAGGTCAACAAAACAAAAAAAAACATCCGCTCCACCATTTGCGGTATTTCACTTTGCTTCACCACCAGTAAAAAGAACATACATATTTTTTATATGCACTCCCACGGTTCTCATTTATGCATTATGCACTGCTGTGCATCACCATAGCTTTCATGGAAGTCAACCTTCTTTTTGCTGCAGCAAAAAAAACTTTACACCACAGCGCGCAGGCACTACACTATGTTCTATATATATATCTAAACATATGTATATGACCAAAAACATAAAAGGAACGAAAAACATATGTGCCGTAAACAGAAATTTAAATCATATACCAACTCTCAACAAACAGCAATAAATTCATTAAATTCCTTTCGGCGGTCAACGGAATGTCTAATACTCCACGCAATATTTAATTTGATGCAGGCCCGTGCACCTTCAGGAGATCGACGGCGGAGAACACTGGAGCTGATCCTACGGTGGAGAAAGATATCGGAAGCCCTCACTTGAGTGAACGATAGCTCCTGATATGTCAGAGCTGCTTACGTCAGGCGAGAGCCACGTGCCTGCACCAAAACGCATCGGAGGTCAATATACGGAAACTGCTTTTCCGGAAAAGCGGTGCGATATGCTTCTGGGCAGTTTTGTGGTTTCGTTCGGTGGTTTTTGGGCTACGTTGAAATTATAACTTCAACACAACTATCACAGAGAGGGAAGCAGCACGTAAATCGGTATAGACAACCATCCTTTTCTCTGCTTTTGGTCATCAGAGAAAGCAAAAGATGCGGTGAAGAAAATCCTCATTATTGTGTATAGGCGATATTAGTATGGAGTTGTCGGTTTGAATAGTAACTTTCATGACATGCCACACTATTCCCATAAAGTTACCATAGCCAGTTTACTTTTTAGGTAGTATTTTTAAAATTTATATTTTAAAACATTTTTGGTGGTAGTTACGAAATGAAAGGTTGACATTTATGTGGAAAATAGTTATGTATTTTTTTATTTAATTAAATTTATGAATTAAAATAAATGTCATAATAATAAGAGTTATTGTTTTTTCGACATGTGATATTAGTAAGTTAATATTGTGGTTGGTGTTATTATTAGAAAACTTCGTTACACATTAAAATATCTTTGGTAAAGTATGGTGAATCTTCATGATTAAAAATCTCTTTGGTAAAGTATGGTGAATCTTCATGATTAAAAATCTTATTAGATGTTTTTAACTAATACATCACCTTAGATCCATTTAACACCGGATCTATCATGGGCTTACAAGAATCAAATTGCTCACAAGAATCAAATCTCTGGACGTGCAAACTTTCTTTTGAAGTATATAACTTGAGGAAAGGGTTGTACCTTGAGGGATTTGATTCACATGATAGATCAAGTATCACATGGATATAGATAAGAGGTTCACATGATACATCCAGTGTCACATGGATATGGATCTAAGATGGTTCGGTCAACAATGTTATATTTTTAGATTATCATTATTATGTATTTGTTTGAGATAAATTTTAAAATTCACTTTATGTTTTCTTTGCTTGACATTACCATGTCATTCTCTTCTTTAATTCATTCTATTCTTAAATTCATTCTCTTCTTGGTGTTTTTACATCTATGTTCGGATGCTTTGAGTGGTTTGTGTATTTATGTGTTTGAATTTGGATGGTAATGTTTGTGAATGTTACAATTGTGTTATATTTCTATATTTATACGTAATTGTGTGCTAGTAATTAGTTGGTGATGAAAAGGTGAGACAATCTTCTCAAGAGTTTCTAGGAGGTAATTAGTTGGTGATGAAGAAGTGAGACAATCTTGACAAGAGTTTCTAGGAGGATTGATACAACACACATATTTCATTTAAGTTTAGGTATCACAACTTATGACAACTAATTAATTCTTAATAGTGTCCCTCTAGATATTACTAAATATATCTTGAATAATAGCTTTAATAATTTACCCCGTCAAAATTAGCTTTAATAATTTACCCCGTCAAAATTACCCTTGAGATAATTTGTTTCTTTGCTAATATTTGAAATAATTTATTTCATTTTGATGAGTGGCTATATTTTCCAAATATTTACGTTATTTGTTTCACCAAACAATTATCACATCTCCTTCAAACATATTTTGATTTGTTTTGAATGTTTATAAATATATCTTTTCCTCTAATAAATATTTTGAATATATACATTATTTGTTTCTCCAAACAATTACCACATCTCCTTGAAGCATATTTTGATTTGTTTTTAATGTTTATAAATATATATTTTTCTCTAATAACTATTTTTAATATATTGTTATATGCAAGTATCTATTAATAATCTTGAATATCTTTTGAATATATGTAATTGTCTATTAATAGTTAATTGATGATCAATAAGGGATACCATCATGTCAAGAATTAATTTGCATTTAGCAGGAGGATTGATTTTGCACATTTATTTCATCTTAATTATAAGTATAGAAACTTTTGAAAGCTAATTATTCTTTAATAATGTCCATCTAACTATTACTAAATATATCTTGAAAAAAACTTTTAATAATTTATAGTGTCAAGATTAACAAAATCTAATGCGTCTAATGCAAGAAAACAAATAGTATTAAAAAATATCTACACTAAAATATATGCATCCAATGCAAACAGTCAAATACGAATAGAAATCAACATCTACATTTAAATCAATGCATCTAGTGCAAGTAATCAAATAAAAGTAGAAATCAACATCTACATTGAAACAAATGCATCTTGTGCAAACAATCATATAGGATTATAAATAAACATCTACATTGAAATCAATACATGAGTGCAAGTGCATCCAATGCAAACAGTCAAATACGAATAGAAATCAACATCTACATTTAAATCAATGCATCTAGTGCAAGTAATCAAATAAAAGTAGAAATCAACATCTACATTGAAACGAATGCATCTTGTGCAAACAATCATATAGGATTATAAATAAACATCTACATTGAAATCAATACATGAGTGCAAGAAATAAAATAGGATTAGAAATCAA